>JAHHFK020005285.1:0-209805 GCA_024533555.2 Aedes koreicus | reverse complement strand
TATTTAAGCGATTAGACGCTTATTTACGGAGATAAACGCATTTAAAGGTTTCCAGAGCCCACCTGATGGATAATTTAGGTTCTAGTAATGTTTTTCGGACCAAAACCGGGTTTTCGAAAATCGACGATTTGAAACCCCCTATTTAAGCGATTAGACGCTTATTTACGGAGATAAACGCATTTAAAGGTTTCCAGAGCCCACCTGATGGATAATTTAGGTTCTAGTAATGTTTTTTGGACCAAAACCGGGTTTTCGAAAATCGACGATTTGAAACCCCCTATTTAAGCGATTAGACGCTTATTTACGGAGATAAACGCATTTAAAGGTTTCCAGAGCCCACCTGATGGATAATTTAGGTTCTAGTAATGTTTTTCGGACCAAAACCGGGTTTTCGAAAATCGACGATTTGAAACCCCCTATTTAAGCGATTAGACGCTTATTTACGGAGATAAACGCATTTAAAGGTTTCCAGAGCCCACCTGATGGATAATTTAGGTTCTAGTAATGTTTTTCGGACCAAAACCGGGTTTTCGAAAATCGACGATTTGAAACCCCCTATTTAAGCGATTAGACGCTTATTTACGGAGATAAACGCATTTAAAGGTTTCCAGAGCCCACCTGATGGATAATTTAGGTTCTAGTAATGTTTTTCGGACCAAAACCGGGTTTTCGAAAATCGACGATTTGAAACCCCCTATTTAAGCGATTAGACGCTTATTTACGGAGATAAACGCATTTAAAGGTTTCCAGAGCCCACCTGATGGATAATTTAGGTTCTAGTAATGTTTTTCGGACCAAAACCGGGTTTTCGAAAATCGACGATTTGAAACCCCCTATTTAAGCGATTAGACGCTTATTTACGGAGATAAACGCATTTAAAGGTTTCCAGAGCCCACCTGATGGATAATTTAGGTTCTAGTAATGTTTTTCGGACCAAAACCGGGTTTTCGAAAATCGACGATTTGAAACCCCCTATTTAAGCGATTAGACGCTTATTTACGGAGATAAACGCATTTAAAGGTTTCCAGAGCCCACCTGATGGATAATTTAGGTTCTAGTAATGTTTTTTGGACCAAAACCGGGTTTTCGAAAATCGACGATTTGAAACCCCCTATTTAAGCGATTAGACGCTTATTTACGGAGATAAACGCATTTAAAGGTTTCCAGAGCCCACCTGATGGATAATTTAGGTTCTAGTAATGTTTTTCGGACCAAAACCGGGTTTTCGAAAATCGACGATTTGAAACCCCCTATTTAAGCGATTAGACGCTTATTTACGGAGATAAACGCATTTAAAGGTTTCCAGAGCCCACCTGATGGATAATTTAGGTTCTAGTAATGTTTTTCGGACCAAAACCGGGTTTTCGAAAATCGACGATTTGAAACCCCCTATTTAAGCGATTAGACGCTTATTTACGGAGATAAACGCATTTAAAGGTTTCCAGAGCCCACCTGATGGATAATTTAGGTTCTAGTAATGTTTTTCGGACCAAAACCGGGTTTTCGAAAATCGACGATTTGAAACCCCCTATTTAAGCGATTAGACGCTTATTTACGGAGATAAACGCATTTAAAGGTTTCCAGAGCCCACCTGATGGATAATTTAGGTTCTAGTAATGTTTTTTCGGACCAAAAACCTTTAATCGGGTTTTCGAAAATCGACGATTTGAAACCCCCTATTTAAGCGATTAGACGCTTATTTACGGAGATAAACGCATTTAAAGGTTTCCAGAGCCCACCTGATGGATAATTTAGGTTCTAGTAATGTTTTTCGGACCAAAACCGGGTTTTCGAAAATCGACGATTTGAAACCCCCTATTTAAGCGATTAGACGCTTATTTACGGAGATAAACGCATTTAAAGGTTTCCAGAGCCCACCTGATGGATAATTTATTATTATTTAACATTACCTTTTTCAATAAACCATTTAAATTTCCAGAGCCCACCTGATGGATAATTTAGGTTCTAGTAATGTTTTTCGGACCAAAACCGGGTTTTCGAAAATCGACGATTTGAAACCCCCTATTTAAGCGATTAGACGCTTATTTACGGAGATAAACGCATTTAAAGGTTTCCAGAGCCCACCTGATGGATAATTTAGGTTCTAGTAATGTTTTTCGGACCAAAACCGGGTTTTCGAAAATCGACGATTTGAAACCCCCTATTTAAGCGATTAGACGCTTATTTACGGAGATAAACGCATTTAAAGGTTTCCAGAGCCCACCTGATGGATAATTTAGGTTCTAGTAATGTTTTTTGGACCAAAACCGGGTTTTCGAAAATCGACGATTTGAAACCCCCTATTTAAGCGATTAGACGCTTATTTACGGAGATAAACGCATTTAAAGGTTTCCAGAGCCCACCTGATGGATAATTTAGGTTCTAGTAATGTTTTTCGGACCAAAACCGGGTTTTCGAAAATCGACGATTTGAAACCCCCTATTTAAGCGATTAGACGCTTATTTACGGAGATAAACGCATTTAAAGGTTTCCAGAGCCCACCTGATGGATAATTTAGGTTCTAGTAATGTTTTTAATTTTCGGACCAAAACCGGGTTTTCGAAAATCGACGATTTGAAACCCCCTATTTAAGCGATTAGACGCTTATTTACGGAGATAAACGCATTTAAAGGTTTCCAGAGCCCACCTGATGGATAATTTAGGTTCTAGTAATGTTTTTCGGACCAAAACCGGGTTTTCGAAAATCGACGATTTGAAACCCCCTATTTAAGCGATTAGACGCTTATTTACGGAGATAAACGCATTTAAAGGTTTCCAGAGCCCACCTGATGGATAATTTAGGTTCTAGTAATGTTTTTCGGACCAAAACCGGGTTTTCGAAAATCGACGATTTGAAACCCCCTATTTAAGCGATTAGACGCTTATTTACGGAGATAAACGCATTTAAAGGTTTCCAGAGCCCACCTGATGGATAATTTAGGTTCTAGTAATGTTTTTCGGACCAAAACCGGGTTTTCGAAAATCGACGATTTGAAACCCCCTATTTAAGCGATTAGACGCTTATTTACGGAGATAAACGCATTTAAAGGTTTCCAGAGCCCACCTGATGGATAATTTAGGTTCTAGTAATGTTTTTCGGACCAAAACCGGGTTTTCGAAAATCGACGATTTGAAACCCCCTATTTAAGCGATTAGACGCTTATTTACGGAGATAAACGCATTTAAAGGTTTCCAGAGCCCACCTGATGGATAATTTAGGTTCTAGTAATGTTTTTCGGACCAAAACCGGGTTTTCGAAAATCGACGATTTGAAACCCCCTATTTAAGCGATTAGACGCTTATTTACGGAGATAAACGCATTTAAAGGTTTCCAGAGCCCACCTGATGGATAATTTAGGTTCTAGTAATGTTTTTCGGACCAAAACCGGGTTTTCGAAAATCGACGATTTGAAACCCCCTATTTAAGCGATTAGACGCTTATTTACGGAGATAAACGCATTTAAAGGTTTCCAGAGCCCACCTGATGGATAATTTAGGTTCTAGTAATGTTTTCCCTATTTAACATTAACCATTCAAACCAAACACCCACCAAATATTCTATAATTTTTTCGGACCAAAACCGGGTTTTCGAAAATCGACGATTTGAAACCCCCTATTTAAGCGATTAGACGCTTATTTACGGAGATAAACGCATTTAAAGGTTTCCAGAGCCCACCTGATGGATAATTTAGGTTCTAGTAATGTTTTTCGGACCAAAACCGGGTTTTCGAAAATCGACGATTTGAAACCCCCTATTTAAGCGATTAGACGCTTATTTACGGAGATAAACGCATTTAAAGGTTTCCAGAGCCCACCTGATGGATAATTTAGGTTCTAGTAATGTTTTTCGGACCAAAACCGGGTTTTCGAAAATCGACGATTTGAAACCCCTATTTAAGCGATTAGACGCTTATTTACGGAGATAAACGCATTTAAAGGTTTCCAGAGCCCACCTGATGGATAATTTAGGTTCTAGTAATGTTTTTCGGACCAAAACCGGGTTTTCGAAAATCGACGATTTGAAACCCCCTATTTAAGCGATTAGACGCTTATTTACGGAGATAAACGCATTTAAAGGTTTCCAGAGCCCACCTGATGGATAATTTAGGTTCTAGTAATGTTTTTGGACCAAAACGAACCGGGTTTTCGAAAATCGACGATTTGAAACCCCCTATTTAAGCGATTAGACGCTTATTTACGGAGATAAACGCATTTAAAGGTTTCCAGAGCCCACCTGATGGATAATTTAGGTTCTAGTAATGTTTTTCGGACCAAAACCGGGTTTTCGAAAATCGACGATTTGAAACCCCCTATTTAAGCGATTAGACGCTTATTTACGGAGATAAACGCATTTAAAGGTTTCCAGAGCCCACCTGATGGATAATTTAGGTTCTAGTAATGTTTTTCGGACCAAAACCGGGTTTTCGAAAATCGACGATTTGAAACCCCCTATTTAAGCGATTAGACGCTTATTTACGGAGATAAACGCATTTAAAGGTTTCCAGAGCCCACCTGATGGATAATTTAGGTTCTAGTAATGTTTTTCGGACCAAAACCGGGTTTTCGAAAATCGACGATTTGAAACCCCTATTTAAGCGATTAGACGCTTATTTACGGAGATAAACGCATTTAAAGGTTTCCAGAGCCCACCTGATGGATAATTTAGGTTCTAGTAATGTTTTTCGGACCAAAACCGGGTTTTCGAAAATCGACGATTTGAAACCCCCTATTTAAGCGATTAGACGCTTATTTACGGAGATAAACGCATTTAAAGGTTTCCAGAGCCCACCTGATGGATAATTTAGGTTCTAGTAATGTTTTTCGGACCAAAACCGGGTTTTCGAAAATCGACGATTTGAAACCCCCTATTTAAGCGATTAGACGCTTATTTACGGAGATAAACGCATTTAAAGGTTTCCAGAGCCCACCTGATGGATAATTTAGGTTCTAGTAATGTTTTTCGGACCAAAACCGGGTTTTCGAAAATCGACGATTTGAAACCCCCTATTTAAGCGATTAGACGCTTATTTACGGAGATAAACGCATTTAAAGGTTTCCAGAGCCCACCTGATGGATAATTTAGGTTCTAGTAATGTTTTTCGGACCAAAACCGGGTTTTCGAAAATCGACGATTTGAAACCCCCTATTTAAGCGATTAGACGCTTATTTACGGAGATAAACGCATTTAAAGGTTTCCAGAGCCCACCTGATGGATAATTTAGGTTCTAGTAATGTTTTTCGGACCAAAACCGGGTTTTCGAAAATCGACGATTTGAAACCCCCTATTTAAGCGATTAGACGCTTATTTACGGAGATAAACGCATTTAAAGGTTTCCAGAGCCCACCTGATGGATAATTTAGGTTCTAGTAATGTTTTTCGGACCAAAACCGGGTTTTCGAAAATCGACGATTTGAAACCCCCTATTTAAGCGATTAGACGCTTATTTACGGAGATAAACGCATTTAAAGGTTTCCAGAGCCCACCTGATGGATAATTTAGGTTCTAGTAATGTTTTTCGGACCAAAACCGGGTTTTCGAAAATCGACGATTTGAAACCCCCTATTTAAGCGATTAGACGCTTATTTACGGAGATAAACGCATTTAAAGGTTTCCAGAGCCCACCTGATGGATAATTTAGGTTCTAGTAATGTTTTTCGACCAAAACCGGGTTTTCGAAAATCGACGATTTGAAACCCCCTATTTAAGCGATTAGACGCTTATTTACGGAGATAAACGCATTTAAAGGTTTCCAGAGCCCACCTGATGGATAATTTAGGTTCTAGTAATGTTTTTCGGACCAAAACCGGGTTTTCGAAAATCGACGATTTGAAACCCCCTATTTAAGCGATTAGACGCTTATTTACGGAGATAAACGCATTTAAAGGTTTCCAGAGCCCACCTGATGGATAATTTAGGTTCTAGTAATGTTTTTCGGACCAAAACCGGGTTTTCGAAAATCGACGATTTGAAACCCCCTATTTAAGCGATTAGACGCTTATTTACGGAGATAAACGCATTTAAAGGTTTCCAGAGCCCACCTGATGGATAATTTAGGTTCTAGTAATGTTTTTCGGACCAAAACCGGGTTTTCGAAAATCGACGATTTGAAACCCCCTATTTAAGCGATTAGACGCTTATTTACGGAGATAAACGCATTTAAAGGTTTCCAGAGCCCACCTGATGGATAATTTAGGTTCTAGTAATGTTTTTCGGACCAAAACCGGGTTTTCGAAAATCGACGATTTGAAACCCCCTATTTAAGCGATTAGACGCTTATTTACGGAGATAAACGCATTTAAAGGTTTCCAGAGCCCACCTGATGGATAATTTAGGTTCTAGTAATGTTTTTCGGACCAAAACCGGGTTTTCGAAAATCGACGATTTGAAACCCCCTATTTAAGCGATTAGACGCTTATTTACGGAGATAAACGCATTTAAAGGTTTCCAGAGCCCACCTGATGGATAATTTAGGTTCTAGTAATGTTTTTCGGACCAAAACCGGGTTTTCGAAAATCGACGATTTGAAACCCCCTATTTAAGCGATTAGACGCTTATTTACGGAGATAAACGCATTTAAAGGTTTCCAGAGCCCACCTGATGGATAATTTAGGTTCTAGTAATGTTTTTCGGACCAAAACCGGGTTTTCGAAAATCGACGATTTGAAACCCCCTTTAAGCGATTAGACGCTTATTTACGGAGATAAACGCATTTAAAGGTTTCCAGAGCCCACCTGATGGATAATTTAGGTTCTAGTAATGTTTTTCGGACCAAAACCGGGTTTTCGAAAATCGACGATTTGAAACCCCCTATTTAAGCGATTAGACGCTTATTTACGGAGATAAACGCATTTAAAGGTTTCCAGAGCCCACCTGATGGATAATTTAGGTTCTAGTAATGTTTTTCGGACCAAAACCGGGTTTTCGAAAATCGACGATTTGAAACCCCCTATTTAAGCGATTAGACGCTTATTTACGGAGATAAACGCATTTAAAGGTTTCCAGAGCCCACCTGATGGATAATTTAGGTTCTAGTAATGTTTTTCGGACCAAAACCGGGTTTTCGAAAATCGACGATTTGAAACCCCCTATTTAAACGTTTCCAGAGCCCACCTATGATAATTTAGGTCTATAATTTTCGGAACGGATAACCCCTATTTAAGCGATTAGACGCCAATTTACGAGATAAACGCATTTAAAGGTTTCCAGAGCCCACCTGATGGATAATTTAGGTTCTAGTAATGTTTTTCGGACCAAAACCGGGTTTTCGAAAATCGACGATTTGAAACCCCCTATTTAATAAAAATAGGAACTAGATAGGAACTTTTCCACGAGTTGGGAAAAATACCGGATTTGATCGACTTATTGAAAAGCCAAAACAAGGGAGTTGTAAGCTCCGAAGCTAAGTTTTTCAGAAAAATAGGGGGAATCCCATCGGGCCCACATCCTTTGGAGATATCTAGTTTTTTCAATGCTTCTTTTATGTCATGCACATTTATATTGTTTACACTAATATCTCCACTAAATTCTGGAAAGAAACCGAAATATTTGCGATCACGATCTGCTTCAGAAAATGTGGTATATATATCTTGGAAGAAAGTTGCAAATAGATTGCAAATTTCTGGCGAGGTAGAACCCACATTTTCATCTAGGTACTTTTTTGATGGAAAATTGTCAGATTTCAATTTAGTTTTTACATAGTTAAAGAATTTTTTTGGATTGGATTTAATCTCTAACTCGGTTTTTGAGTTATACTCATCAAAGGCAATATTAACGGCTTGATTTAGCTGGTCGCAAATATTTTACCATTTTCGCTTTCCCTTTTCTTTTTACTCTTATGTTTTTTGTTTTTGTTTTTTTTTTTTTTTTATTTTTTTATTTTACCAAACTGGTTTTTTGAATAACTTTGTCTCCTTATTCTTTTCAATAGTACATGTTCAACTATAATTTCGAATAATAATTTGTAAAATGCATCAACAGAAGATTCGACATTTTCCTCGTTTCTAAAAATCGTTTGCCAATTAATAATACTTAGCCTATGCTTAATACTGTCAAAGTTTGCCAAGTGATATTGAAAGACCTCTTCATATTCGCTGTCGTCGGGTTTTTGGTATTGGTGTATAAATAAGGAAAACTCAATTGCTGTGTGAAATGCTTCATTTTTCCATAATGGAATAAGAGATTCGGTCACACAGAAGTCTTCTTGAATATTTGTCAATAAAAAATCTAAATAGCAATTTTGCTGATTTTTTACATGATTTATTTGATTTAGCCCTAAACTGGCAGTTTTGTCAAATATAAACTGCAGTGTTTCATTTTCCCCAACGACTGGAAGTAAGATACTTTCATTTTCTGTGTCTGGAAAGAAATCAATACTACGTTGATTAAAATCCCCGTATATGTGAATTTTCACTTCTGGGGTAAGATTGGCCGAAATTTCATCGGCAATGCTAAAGAATTTTTCATATGAGTCTTTGCGAGCATTGTTCCGAGGAAAATAGACAGAGGCAAATACGTGTGTTTCCCCCGACATATGCACTTTTACCCAAACATGTTCGAAATCCTTACTTTTTTCGGTCGTGATGATTTCTGAATTGAAATTTGTGGAAATGGCAATTAGTACACCCCCTCCTGATTTCTTTTCAGACTGATGAAAGTTACGGTCATCTCTAAAAACATTGTAATTATTACCAAAAACTTCTTCACTTCGAACACTTTCATCCCAACTGGTTTCATTTGCCAGAATTATTGGGAAGGAACAACACAAAATTTTGTTGTGGATTTCTTTAATCTTAGCGGAACCTTTCATTCGATTGAAATTTTGGCAATACACCAAAATTTCAGTTCCTATTTGTGTCTGTGGTGAAGTAGTTGGTTTGATCGAGTCAGTGAAATTTGTGTAATTAAAACTATTTACCTCTCCTTGATGTAGAGAGGTCGTCAAGTCTTCAAAAAGGGCAGTTTCTGCTAGATCCTCGCCTTTCTCCAAAGGGTTCGTCAGTTCCGTGGAAAACCCGCAAGCCTGTTTGCACATGCTGTACACGATGTAGATGAGGAGCTCCCCGGATCCATCCAGTTTGGTGAGCGTGCTGCATCGGGGTGCGAAAACACACCGTCCGCCGGGTACGGGTTTAAAATTTCACCTCGTTGAAATTGAATTGGCGGTCTCCCCGAAGCCATCCAGTGGGGCAAGCGCGCTGGGTCGGGACGTGGGATTGGGCACGGGTTTTGAATTTCGCTCCGTTGAAATTGTATCGGTGGTCTAGAGAACCGATCTTTCGCTGCTGCAAGAAGCTCTCTATCAGGAAGAAGTTCGTTGATATTGTGATTATGATTGTTGCTGCGATTGTTGTTAAAGGGGTTGGTATGGCTGGTGCTTCTATAGTTGATGTGGTTAAAGTTACTGTTGCTGCTACGTTCAAGATTAATATGCGCCCTTCGTTGTTGCTTCCTACGTTTTCTAGCCTTCTCAGCAATTTTGTTTTGTTTATTGCGGCGCAACTGTCGGTCATCATACTCTGTCCAGTCAGCTCTCCACACCTTCCTTGTACCCAGAAGTCGCCAACCAGAGTCATTTTTTCGGGTCAACTCAACTTCAAGACTGGGGTAATCAGGTGTGGGAGGGACGGGAGCAGTGCATCGAACCGAGGCTATGTTCGCTGACAATGATTTCAGCTCGTCAAGTATGTCCAGTTCCAATACTGGATTCGAAGTCATCGTGCAGTTTGAAGCGATTTCCATGGACAGCTGCTGTAGATTATTCAATTCCTCGGTTATGTTGCGCAGGTCGTTGGATACATTTGACGTTACGGAATTCAGTGATGCAGACGTGCATTCTTTCCATGCCAGCATAGCCGTATCAAAAAGCGATGTTACATGATTTTTTATAGAAGAAACACTGCTAGCTAAGCTACTATTTTTGTTTATTGCAGAAAGCTCAATTTTTATTCCTTGCAGTAAGACTTCCAAGCCTTCAACCGCCTCGTGAATAATGTTTGGTTTATCGTGTAGTAGCGCGAAACGATGCGTCACCTCGGTATTGGAATGTATTTGCTCTGTAAGCTGTTTTTGCTGTTCCACGATACGATTATAGTCTAGCTTAGCTTGTACGAGCTCTTGGCAAGATTCACAGCATGGCATAAGGTACGCGCTAAAATCTACTTTTCTGTTCTTCACTGTGTTTCGTACCGAATTCCGTTGCACTGATACTCCCACGCAGGCTGCATGAAAAACTCGTGGGCAACCAGTACACTTCCACATAAGCGAATCCGTGGCAGAGTCCAATGAGCAAATTTCACACTTCTTATCCATATCGAATAAACTAACAACAGCTTATGTCCCGAGTAAAACAAACAACGAAAATAAAACGCCCGCAAAAAAAAATTAAAATAAAGCACGCGGTCAGGAACGACTAAAAACACGTCCGAACTGTATGAGTTGCAAATCAAGAAAAAGTGATGATAGTGACCTCAGAATGTACGTGTAGAAACAGGCATTCTCGAAATGGGTTGTTGGAACTGCAATAGAGCTATCACCTTTTATCTCCAGGGCTAAAAGTGTTTGTACCTATAGATAGCATAATGTCAAAAATAAGTGCAGACAAATTTCTTCCATAAAAGCACTACCGGTCAGTGGGAGGTGAATTGTACACACACACACACACACACACACACACACACACACACACACACACACACACACACACACACACACACACACACACACACACACACACACACACACACACACACACACACACACACACACACACACACACACACACACACACACACACACACACACACACACACACACAACACACACACAAAATGCCACGACAAAAAAAAAAAAGATTTGGTAGAGGAGTTGAAACAGATGTGGCTACTGGCAGGTCCGTATAGTTCCGGTTATGATCAGCGCGGCCGGAATCACTCCCCGTAACTGTGAGTTGAACAACATTCAGGAAGTAGTTTTTCTTGGAGCCTGATCCAACTGATCCAACTGAAGCAATTGGGATATAAGTTAAACCGAATAGTGAGATCTACACAAGGGCACTAAGACAGCCCGTGGAAAGTGAAATATCCAGCTACTTTGCTGAGAAGTGCCAAAATATAATATAAATAGTGATAACAAATCACTCTCAAGTTTCGCATGTTATTTTGAATTTTCGATGCATTCACATTCTGCGCGACGAGCTACAAACAGACACAGGCTTACCTGAATTACTATCCCCATCATCACTCGAGCACGCTTGTAAATAATACTGTTACCTTCCCTATGGCTGTATCCAACGGATCATCAGACATTAATTTAGGATTAGCATTTAGCGTGTTTAGCACTGATATAAACGTAGTTTAATAAATATTTCAATAAAATTTGAAAACTACGTTTTTTTGAAAAATAAAAATGAAATCTGAAAACTTAGTTTGTGGTATTTTGAGGAAGATTTTACTCGAATAAATGCAAAACTTTCTTTTGTGTATAATTTTTTATTGCATGGGTAAAAATGAATGAAATTTTGGGTCAAACTGGTTTAGAATAATGTTTACTTGTGAAAAATTTCATCACAATCTGTCAAGTGGTTATCGAGATGGCTTCCAAAAAATATGACGCGGTCGTTGAAAATTCAAGCAAGTTTCACAGGTAGATCGCGAAACAGTTGAGAATTGACAATTTGACCGTGTCCCGTGTGGTAAAATTGTTCAAAGAGACCCAGACGACCAAGCGGCAAGCTGGCAGCGAAAAAAAAAAGCGAAGACGACCGACCCTGCGAACGCAAGGAAGGTGAGGAATCACTTCAAGCGCAATCCGAATCATTCGATTCGGGACATGGCCAAGAAGGTCCATTCTTCGGTCTGGTTCGTCCAGCAGACAACGAAGCAGGCTGGACTTCATGTCTTCGAGGTAAGGAGGGCGCCTAACCGAACCGATAAACAGAATACGGTGGCCAAATCCCGCGCCAAGTAGCTGTTCCGCGAGTGGTTGGTGCAGCCGACATGCATCGTGATGGACGACGAGACGTACATTAAAACGGACGCCAAGCAGATCCCCAGCCTGGAGTTTTTCGTCGGCAAGTCCCGCCTGGATGAAGTTCCGCAAGAAGAAGGTCGATAAATTTGCCAAGCAGTACTTGGTGTGGCAGGCGATCTGTGGGTGGGGCAAATTCAGCCTGCCGTACATAACGACCGGCATCATCAACGGGCAAATGTATAAAGAAGAATGCCTTCAGAAACGCCTGCTGCCCTTCCTCCGGTTCCACGAAGATGGCACTCTGTTTTGGCCGGATCTGACATCGTGCCATTACGGGCTTCAAATGGTGAGATGACAACTTCGAAGGAGGGTGCGACCGACTCTGTCCTCACAAGTTCCTACCTCACGCTTCCATGATATGATCACAAAAGACTGCCAGCTGAAACATGGAGACGCTGGTTGGCGTAGCCTGGACAATGTTGTCAATATTTTCCATTCTCATTTTATTAATTTCAGCACGCTTTGGAACCATCTTTGCATTCTAAAACTATGTAAGAGCCTGGAGCAACATGACAGGCATCAAAGGCTGAATTTGTATTTCATCATTTCAGTATAACATTTTATTTAAAATTGCACTTCTGAACTTCAACTACTATATTCATACATGACTGGCATATGCTTATTAGTAATGTAGGGTTATATTTTAATATTTTGTAAAATGGTATGGTAAAATAAGCCGTTTATTACCGAAATCATCAAACCGGACTCTTCGATCACTCCAATTGCTATCTTTGAAATGTTACAACAGAACAGTCCAAAGAAAAAATATTACAACATGTCTTATAAAATAAAATCTTTTATTGAAATTTTGTCTTTCATATTTGGAATGATCTATTTTGTTTTCAGCTTTCCCAGGACTAGTAGGATATTAATACACATCTAATTTTTATTTATTGTTCAGTAACAATCCATTCATGTATGAAATTTGAATAAATTAGCATTTTTGTTAATAATGATATTTTTTTTTTTTTTGAATAACATATAACGGGGAAAGAAAGGGACTATCAGGGCACCCAAGTGAAACGATTTGGATAGGGAGCATGGGACTGCCTCCGTTCTATTGTTAACATTTCGCGGAACGAGGGTGGGCTCTTCGACCCCATCTATTGGGTTTATTCTGTCAATCGAGGGCTCGATTTTAGTGCTGTGAGAGTGAACTTATGTTTGGAAGGAGATTTTTTTCCCTATATTCGCGGGTTTCGCGTAAGTGTCTCTGCTTACGGGCTCGCCCAAACGTTTTTGGCCCTTCATACAGGAGCTTGATGATCACAAACAATAATAGAATCCTGATCAAATCGTTTTTCAGATTTTTCCCCTGCTATGGAAAGTTACCGTGCTACAATAGATGGTAGTATTACATAATCATCATCATCATCTGACATCGTGCCATCACGCGAAACCGGTACGAGGCCAACGATGTTGTTTTTGTGCCGAAGGAGGCAAATCCGCCAAACTCGCCACTTATGTTAAGTCGTGATTCCAAGGATATAAAATGCTATAGCAACAGGATTCATTATGCAGTCTTCTCCTCCGCCTGTAACTGCGGAACGCTCACACAACCAGTCGCGTAATTTTAGATTTAATGGCACCGTCGATAATTAAGCAATAGTTTGACTGCTTATATTTGTAGGTTTATTCCTTAACCTTTGACTACGTGACTACGATGATTCGCGATCATAGCACATTAATTGGAAAAAGCTATCGATGGTAATTAAGTAGACAGAATTTATCGTCTTCGGATGTGTAAAGGCGCGGGAACGATGGAATCACCTTCAAACAAAGAGTTTTCATTGCCACCGCCACTGTAACAACAGACAGCCAATGACAGTGGCTTAAGATTGAAAAAGGTCTCCCATGTTTGATTCGAACATTTTGAACCATGATCGATGACGATGGCGCGGGATGGGCCCTTTCACGACAAATTTCCTCGAAAATCAACAACATAACTGAAGCCATGCATCAAACATTTACGTGCAGCCAAAAACTTGATATTGCATCATCGTAGCCAGCATTAACGGGTTACATGGTTAGTCAGAACGGAGTGGTCCAATGTCATAAAACAAAAACCTACTCAGACCTCAATCCCAAACCTGCGAAGAGCGGCGCATAATTGATTGTGATCTTTTTCCCCCTCGATCGCATGCGTTGTTCAAAATAACCGTCTGAAACGTCATTCACACAGCAAGCGGTGGAGATGCGTCCTGCCGCGAGCGCTACCATAATCGTAGCCAACTTAGATTCTCACCTCGACGGCGCTGGCTTTCGATATCATCACATAGGGGATGGGTCCGTTCCAGGCTCGACTCATACCGATCCGGCGTCCGTACATCTTCTGGGCGCTAACGACCCGATCGAGGAACTCTGCAACGAAAGCGATAAATAAGTCAATTAGCACTTGTCTGTATGGTTGGATTCTCCCGTATGAGTAACCGGCGAGTTGCGAATGGTAATGAAGCTTGACAATTGATTTTCAGCCGATTGGCGTCAAACTGTGATCGACCGTTTCGTTACAAAATGTGATGCTTCCATTGGCCGGAGTCACTGTTCTGCTTGGTCCGGTTATTGTGAAATAGAAAACATAATGTTCGGTAGGACGTTCGTTGAATTTCATTTCAGACCAAAAATAAGCTCCACACTCGGTTGAACATGTGACAAACCTTTCGGCTAAACTGTTGTGTGCCGGCATTCGTCCCACAAGCTGTTTCTAATGATCAATGTAATCTGACAAAAAGTGAGGTCGAATACAGATCATTGTCAGCACAGTTTTTCGTCCATTGTCGACGACACATCCGTCCGTACGCATAGAGCTGCGATGCGGGCGTGGTCCGACTCACGTTTACTGGCAGCCTTTAGAAATACAAATGCTATGCAATTTGAAGATTCCAGTGATTTCGTTGGAAGTAGAGGCTTGGGCAACGTTATCGCTTATAATAAGAAAGGTGGCATTC
The DNA here is from genome assembly GCA_024533555.2 of Aedes koreicus. Lineage (NCBI taxonomy): Eukaryota > Metazoa > Arthropoda > Insecta > Diptera > Culicidae > Aedes > Aedes koreicus. The sequence continues at coordinate 194,829 of JAHHFK020005285.1, read as the reverse complement.
AACTAATTGATTGGAAGGAGGAAGGAGCTGAAAAAAAACTAGGAAAATTAAATCCATGAAAATGTTTTGTGTCCGACAGTGCTTTTATGGGAGAAAAATGTCTGCAGCTGTCATTAATATTGTTCTTACGATAATCACATACACATACAATTTAGCCCGTGAGTTGAAAGGTGATAGCTCTGTTGGGATCCAGTGACCCATTTCAGAATGCCTGGTCACTCACGTTCATTCCGAGATCACTTCCACGTACAACAAGTCCCGCATAAAGAATGGAACGGTCAAAACTTGGTCGACTCAAATATGACGTAGTTGACGACTTGACAAAATCACTAAATAATTCGAAATCAACACGTGACGAATGTTTTAAAAGTATTCGGAGGACGTCTGAATCCGAAACCAGGAAGCCGCAGCGACCGAAAGAATGGTGGTCAAAATTTTCAAACGCAATCCCAACCTTTCCATCAGAGATATCGGAAACAAATTGGGAAAGTCCCACACAACAGTACAAAGAGCAGCAGTGACACCAAATTGTGACGATAAGCAAAACGCAACAGCCAAAGGAAGAGGGCGTAAGTTGTAACGTTTGCATTTAAAAAAAATGGACAAAAATAACCGATTTTTCACGGGTTTACCTTCACCCGCATTGACGAAACTACCCATGCAGCATCAATCATAGTAACCCATGAGTCAGCAGACAAAATTTGACAGCGCTATCAGACGAACTCTATGGCAAAAACAGTGAAGCAACTCCGTTCAGAAGTGTGCGTGTTCAAAGAACGGTACCCCACCGCGTCGAAAACGGACTTCGTGTTGCACTTTGTGGACGCCTGATACGCCCGTTCCGGCATCTACAACATCTTGGCACTATGAGACAACAATCAGAGCATCGAAAGAACGCCCGGTTCCGGACGGCCGACGACCCTGGGTAACAAGAAGATCCAAAGGATGCTGAAGAGGAAGACCGAGGGAAAAGTGGCTACATCGCTGCGTGCGCTTGGCCGGGAGGTCGGTTCAACCAGCCAAACAGTGAACATGTACCGGGCGAACATGAACATATATGTCAGGAAGCGGAAGTCGCGTCCACTGGTTTCGCAGCTGCAGGCAATGATGCAGCAGCAGCGGCTGAATAAGATGGTCAACACGATTTTCCCGGCGAATCGCGACGTGGCGGTGGTGATGGACGACGAGACCTATCTCACCCTGGATGGCAACGACTGGCAGGGCATTTCGTATTTTACTTCCCCCACGAAGGAAGCTCCGAGGTGAAGTTCATTTCACACACCAAGTTCCCCAAGAAGGTGCTGCTGTGGCTGACAATCAGCGAGAAGGGGATGTCAAAGCCGCTCTTCTTTCGCTCCGGACTGGCCGTGAACGTGGCAATTTACAGTACGAAATGCCTGCCGGAAGTTGCGTCGTTCATCAAGAAATACCAGCTGAGTTCCATCGAGAATTTCTGGGCCAACCTGAAGCGTAAGATTTACTCCAACAATTTTGTCGCGAAAACTGAGGGGGAATTGATAAATAAAAGAAGAAAGAACACAAAAGCATGCCTACACGCATGTTTTTGTCTGCCATGGTGAATGTTCCGGTTAGCTACTGGAAGGCCGCTCGCCATTTTTTTTAATACAAACGTTACACGAGTTTGTTGACCAAGTTTGATTGCGTCGTAATGGACGATGAAACATACGTCAAGGCTGATTTCAAGCTGCTTCCAGGTCAAGAGTTTTATACGGTTACCGGAAAAGGAATGGTTCAAGATAAGTGTAAGCAGGAAGAAATGTTGAAGTTCTCGAAAAAATACTTGGTTTGGCAGGCGATTTGCACCTGTGGGCTAAAAACCGAAATTTCGTGACAACCGGCTCTGTCAACCAAGATATTTATGCAAAAGAATGCTTGCAAAAACACAACATCGTTTTTCCGTGCTGTTATGGCCAGACCTCACTTCTTGCCGCTATGGAAAAATGGCTCAGGAATGGTATACCGCCAATAGTGTGCAAATCGTCCCCAAGGCGAAAAACCCTCCATTTGCGCTCAATTGAAAAATATTGGGCAATTGTACACACTTAGAAAATTTTACAGTATTCGGTAATTTTTTACTAAACTTCGGCTGAACGGTCGGTTATCCGATTTACCATATTTCGGTGAAATTTTACAGTATTCTGGTAAAAAAATTAGTAAAGAGAAACTTCAAGAGAACTCAAAAAACAGTTGGAAGTGAAAAAAAGCTTAAGGCAAATTGGCGTTCAGCATCAAATAAGGTGGATATAACAGCGGTACAAAACTTGACGGAAGGTGTGAAACGTAAAGCCTGACAGTTCGCATTTGGAAAATCGGAAGCCTAATCAAATTTTCCTGTGTTTTGTAGACGATGAACTTCAAAAAGAAATAAAGATTGATCATTTATATAATAAACTAATCAGTGTGCACTTAATCAAGTTTGACCAATTTTTGGCCGTTCCACCCGATAGTCACAATACTAAAGGGTGTTCCGATCAAAATTTGGTCAAACAGTAATGTGTGTGAGTCGATCAAAGTTTTTATTAATAAGTCGAATGCCTTTTCTTTTTCTAGTCCAGTTAATACAGATTACAGCAGAAATATTTAGCTAAGCTTTCTTTTTTACCGAATGCGAATGGCCGGGTCTTTCGTTTAACACCTTCCATAAGATTTTGTACAATCTTCTTGTCCAGTTTATTTGCCGCAGAACGCCAGTTTGCCTTAAACTGTTTCTCGCTCACAACAGCTTTTTGAATCTTCTTAAGGTTCCGCTTGACGATGACCCAATATTGTTCGATTGGGCGGAGCTCTGGCGTGTTGGGAGGGTTCTTGTCCTTGGGCACCACTTGAACGTTGTTGGCAGCATACCACTGCATGGCCTTTTTTCCGCAATGGCAAGATGCCAAATCCGGCCAAAACAGAAGGGAACAATTGTGTCGCTTCAGGAAAAAGCAGTAAACGTTGTTGTAGGCACTCGTTCAGATAAATTTCTCGGTTGACGGTTCCGGTCGCAATGAACACGTTGCTCTTCAGGCCACAGCTACAGATGGCCTGCCACACAAGGTATTGCTTCGCGAACCTTGACAGTTTAATGTGCTTGAAAATATCTGCATCTTTTCCCGTCCGGTTGCCGTAAAAAAAATCCTGTCCAGGAAGCTGTTTAAAGTCTGCCTTGACGTAAGTTTCATCGACCTGTACCACGCAATCAAACTTCGTCGGCATCGTCGTGTACAACTTTCGCGATCGTGCTTTGGCCGACGTGTTTTGTTTATCGTCGCGATTTGGAGTCACCACTTTCTTGTAAATCGACAGTCCACCTCGTTTTTTAGTTCTATCCACGGTTGAAGGCGCCACTCCCAGCTTCTTTGCGACATCTCGGGCGGAGAGGTTGGGGTTCCACTCGAAACAGCGGGCAACTCTTTTTGTCGTCGCTTTTGAGATCCCCCCGATCCAGCTTTCCTGGCTGTCGACAAACGTTCTCCGAACACTTTTAATACGTTGGTAACAGTTGATTTAGCCATATTCAACAATTTCGCCAACTTGGCGTGAGAGTAGTTTGGATTTTCGCCATGCAAGTGCAAAATTTTGATGCGTTGCTTCTCTTCCTTCGACGACATTTTGATAACTGAAGTGCTAATCTCAAAATCAAAATAAAGGCATGATGCTACACGCACACATCTTCAAAATGAAGAGTGTGCAAATTTTTTTAATGCACGATGAAAGGAGATGCATCAACTTTAAGTCGACCAAATTTTGATTGAAACACCCTTTAGCATCTATGGGATATTTGTATTATGTTTACACTTCCATTATAGCAACATGTTTTGTTTTGATAATGGCACGTATTTAGTAGTATGAATTTTATAACTAGAAAATAAGAAGAATGATTAGTAATTTCCATTTAATTCCAACTACCTTTATTGCTTATCTTGACAGATACGCGTATTTCGTCTACTAATTACTAATCATTCTTCTTATTTTCTAGTTACAGGTATTCCACTAAACAGCTCACACTCTCCATAATTCATGAATTTTATATTTATTTAAAATTGCATAGATCGCACCGCTAATATTTCCAAGAGTTTCTTCGTGTTTTGTTTTTAGTTTCTTCGGTAGGTAAAGACGGAGTTTCTTGTTCTGCAACGTTGCTCAAGCTGCCTTTGGAGTGGACTAGTCCTCTATGTACTCCAGTTGCGAAGCTTCTCCATCAGCAACGACTTGCAACGTGCTCCGTTCCACCAATTTCGTCTCCTTCTGAACATTCACTTGGATTGGAACCGTCACACGAGATTCGATCAGCTGCCGCTTCTTCAATAACGTCTCCATACGAAAACTCCAGTAGTTCGGCAAGTTCTTGCCGTCGAAAAGGTCCCCATGACACCCGTAATAAGGACAGTGACTTCCATTTGATTTACACCAGAGTTTTTTCACCGTGATTCACAGTGTCCGTGAAGTGACACTCGTAACAAAGCCCAGGGGTTTTGATTTTTCACATCCACACAGATAAGAAAAAACATTGAATTTTCTGCGTCATCTAATGCACATAAAGGGAATGCTGGATTTGGTAGAAAATAATGGGATATTTAGAGTAAATTTAAAAGATAACGCCTGAATCTAGCCTGGTGTATGAAAGATTGCATACATTGTTGTATGGCGCTAAAGATTGCAAACAATTTCGTTGTTTACGCCTCCTTTGGCTTGGAATTAAACGAGGGGGAAATTTACGCGCTTGTTGAAATTAATTATTTTTTTGTGTGTTATTTTCTTCCGAGAGTTGAGCAGAATAAACGAAAAAAATCAACAGCTCACAAAAACCCGAACGTGTGCGGGCAGTGCATGCCGCGATCAATCTAAAATAGTACCCAAATAATCACTCGCGCACCTGTGCAGTACAATAAAACGCTGGCAAAAACAATGTCGAAAATATTTTACTTCAAGAATCACCATTAAAATTACGGTTCACTGGAAGAAAAACGAGACATCTTCCGGCAAATTAATCGTCCGCGGGCATCGTCTGCTGTGATTTCAATTTAATCCATGAAAATGTGTAATTTAATCCATGAAAAGCTTCCAAATCCTGAAAGCGCAGTTAGCCGTAGATAAGAACGATATTGGAATATTCCTTAGCTCTTTCTTTGTTTCTTGTAGGGCTTGGCCACAACGTTGTTGGAATCGATCCTGCGTTTAAGTAAATTCTTAATTGATCGCTACTGGGAAATGTTCGGAGGGCTCGCGTTCTTCGGTTCCACAGTTATGTTCAACCGGTCCGATTATCGCATCCTCTCTGTACGGTAAATCTCTCCAGTCTCAAGTCCCCGAGGAAAAGAATAACAACAACATCCATTTCTCACTGATGTCCAATGACAGGAAAACCTTCTTTGGGAACTTGGTGTGGGTAGATATACCAGACCTCGCTACTCACCTCCAGGGTCAGATATGTCTTATCGTCGTCGGACCATTGGACAAGGCTTCCTCTAGATATCATTTCTCCCGTACATCAAGGCGATGATCTTGTAGATGCTGGATCTAATTTATGTCATCGGTACGAAGTGCCCCACAATAGCTGATTTATTCGCCCGGGGTGCAGACGGTAGTAAGAATACACCATCGAACGCCGGTTCTGCAAAACAACCGATTTCGCTGTCAAAGTTTGACTGTAAACCAGGGATGCCAGATAGTTTTTCAAAATGTCTGTAGAGAACATTGAAAAATGTCTGTATATATCTGTATTAAGGATTCGAGAACAAGGTGAGGAATGGTTTTGCAAAAAATAAAGTAAACTCATACTCTTAAATCCATTGGTTTTGGGAGCCTTATTCATTTACTTTTTCCGTTTTTTAACTGTCACAAAGTTTCTGGAGAATCTCTTATATATTAAGGATTCTTGGCCTTTTCAAATTTGCACATATTCTTGATGTCCTTCTTATTTTGTAGCAATTCGACAATGATTTTTTATTAGAGCCTAGTTGACAAACGTAAACAATGGCTTTTTCCTTGAACTTGATGACCTTGGAAACTTGCCTTATTAATCTACCATAACCATTTCGATGAACAAGAGTCCTTCTATTCGATAGAATTGGAAACTTACATGTGTCGATTTTGTATTACGAGAAATTTAGGGAAGAAGCCATTGTTTACGTTTGTCAGTTAGGCCCTAATGAAAAAACTTTGTCAAATTAACGTATGCATTTAAAAAAATGGACTGATTAAAGCGACTCTGCATGCGATTATCCTGCCACCAGGTGGTGAATCCACCTGTGTATCGCCGATCGTAGCAACCCTGTTGAGCGTCAAAAAAAAAAAAAAAAAATTGGCAGCGTTATCAATCACCCAAATAGAGCGGCTGAAGGTGCTGGTGAAATACATCTTTTCGGTAAAGCGCGACATCGTGTTCATAAGGGATGAAGACCTACTTGTCACAAGGCCTTTCTGTGGCTGACGACCAGTGAGAAGGGAATGTCCAAGTCACTTCTTTTTCCATCGTGGCTTGCGGTGAACAAGGAGATATACAGTACGAAGTGCCTGCCGTAGGTTGCTTCCGTCATTAAGAAGTATCACACGAAGGAGAATGTGGCCTTTTGGGCGAACCTGGCCTCAGCCCATTATGCCAAAAAATCCATTGGAGGAGATGGACCGGATAAAGAATAAACGTTGTATTGAAGACCGCTAACACTTCTTACGTCTATAAGCTGCGACCGATAGAAAATGTTTTTTCGAGCCTCAAATTGAGGATCTGCTCCAATAATTTCGAGGCCAAAACGGAGAAGCCAAGACCAAAAAAGAGCTGCCGAAATTCATCTTTTTATCGGCCATGGATAAGGTTTCAGTCCAATGAATAACTCTTTAGTTATCAATCCGCTATCAATAGAAGGTATGGCAAAGCTCAAAAAACTTTTCGCAAATATTCAAAATATTAAAAATCATGACTTAACATGAGGTCTATTTCAATATAAAAGGAGCCTCAATACTAGGCTCTGAAAAATCTGAAGAAATGAAAAGTTTTCCAAGGTACTTTACTTATAAATAGAGGATGCTTTAGGTCAACAAACGAAACATGCAAACTTTATCTTCTTCTTTAACATTTCAAGCTTATTGCTTTCACAATAAGCTTATTGCTTGCTCTCAACTTAGTGTTTTAAATGCACTTCCACAGTTATTAATTAAGAGCTTTCGATGCCAAGTACCATTTTTGCATTAGTATGATTGTGTGGCAAGTATAATCATACGCTATGCCCAGGGAGTCGCGAAATTTTCCTTTACGAAAAATTCCTAGACCAGACCGGGAATCAAACCCAGCCACCTCCAGCATGGTGTTGCTTTGTAGCTGCGCCTTTACCGACTGAGCTAAGGGAGGACCCATGCCAACTTTATATGGAAAATGAAATCGTTTCAGAATCATTTTCATTTTATTGATTGATATCAATGTCTGTATAAATCTGTAACTATATCGCAATATCTGTATAATGTCTGTAATCTGTATGAGGTCTGTAGGCATGATCAAATGTCTGTATAAATACAGACATGTCTGTATATCTGACATCCCTGCTGTAAACAATAGGGATGCTATGATTGGCGATGCATAGGTGGATTCACCAACAGGTGGCAGGAATGTCGCATAAAATTGCGATGATGATTGTTTATTTTGTAATTCAGATGATTAACGAGGTCAATAGAATAGATGATCATTATTATTCTTTCGGAACAAGTGGGTTTCGTTTTAATTTCAAACGCAATGCGGAATATGGAGCTATAACCAATTAGTCTCAGCATTGACACAATTGTTTGAAACCATATTAGACTCCAAGAAAAGATTTGATCTCTCTTGATTTGGTTACGTTTACGTCTTTCCATTCTATGAACTTCCGCTGTAAACTTTATCCGAATTGCCGCGCTGAGTGAATCCAAGTAGAACGTGTGTGTTCAGTGGTAAACGTCCAGATATGCTTTTCAAATTTGACCTTAGTGTCTATTAACACGCCACGATCCGGATATTTTTTTCTACACGTTCTAAATGACACGAATTTAGTGGTGGCCTTTGGAGGATGTTATTGTGCAGTTTGCTGCAAGCACCTACATTTTTTTTAGGTTACGGAAAACAACCCGGAAGTTGTCTTTGGTCTTCTGCACACATTACAGCGAAGATGTCGATGGTCATTATTTCAAAGAGGAGTGGACCGAGATTGTTGCCTTGCAGCACTTCAGAAGGAACCAGAATCGTCCATATGGAAACCAATTATACGTGTTTTTAATTAGACAGCAATCGTGCGTGGAACCTTCATTAATATTTACAGCAATTTATCCAGAATCCGCGTTGTCAGCCCGTTGTCGCATAAAAATCATTACATAAGGAACGTTCTGATGCCTTGCCTGTGCCATGTGTCATGCCCGGTAACATTGTCGCTCGTATGGAATTCTTCCTCGACTTGGCCTTGTGATCTTTGAAGAACTTCCACTGGTACTAAATTGAGGGTTTACTTTGCCATTTAAAAGCATCCGATCGTATAGTGTGTGACAAGCACATTCATACGCATATGCTTCAGGGCAGTTGACCGACATTCGACTGTATCCGGAACTCTGTATTGAGAATGCAGCAGTTATTGTCCAATTGTTGTAAGCGCTATCGTTACTTACTGACTTACTTACTTACGTACAATCAGGCCAAGGTCTCGGTGTCCTTTACTATGCTCAGAAGTGGTCTCCAAATCACACGGTCCACGTCTGCACTGCACCAGCATGGCAGTCTGCAGAGAGACCGCAGGTCGCCTGTCACTCGATCAATCTATCTTACCCGTTGAGCAATTTTTTTTCTTGCTCTCGAAAACCATTTTTATGTGTCCAACCTATCGTAGTCGAACCGATTGTTTCTATATTGACGTTGAGAGTTTCTACCAGCAACTCATGTAATTCGTGGGTTCATTCGCCTTCTCCACGTTCCGTGTTCCATATGCACTCCACCGTAAATCGTATGCAGCATGTCCCGTTCAAAGGCGCATACTGATCTTCTACGACCATAATCTATGTTTCTTGGCCGTAAAGCACTACGGGTCTAATCAGTATTTTGTACACAGATAAAAAGAAACATTGAATTTTATGCGTTTTCTAATGCACATAAAGGGAACGCTAGATTTGGCAGAAAATTATGGGATATTTCATGTAAATATTAGCCAGATAACGCCTAAAAATAGCCTGTTGTACGAAAGATTGCAAACATTGTTGTATGGCGCATGAAATATTGCAAACAATTTCGTTGTTTTCGCCTCCTTTGGCTTGAAATTAAACGAGGGGAAATTTTACGCGCTTGGTAAAATTCATTATTTTTTCTGTGTAGCTGGTCAAATACAATTAACAAATCCTTAACAAATCTTCAAACAAATGTGCAAAAGCGCGTTGGCCAATATTCTACTGCAAGTTCCCCTTCTTTCAAACTCACCTTCAGCTCAATTTACCCATTAAATTGGACACATCACAAAAGAAAACAAAAGCAAACAAAATACGTACGTTAGATTACTACTTAGATGTATGAAAAATACGCTATAACCTACTTAGGATTATATCTGGAAAAACCCAAATCCAGACACCCACCAACAAATGGAGAATAATCTGAAAACAAAGACAAACAAGAATGCAGAGTATCGTTTACCAAGACGATTCCTGCTGTCAACCCAACCCTTTATCCAACATCCCCGTGATTTTTCGTAGAAGTGCAGAGGATTTCTTCTCGGCTAACAATAAAGCTAGTATCACGTCAACACATTCCTACCCAGTCCTTATTTGACCTGCATACGGGCGGGCCGAAGCCGGTATTGATTTCATTTAGGGCCATCTGTTTTAACACATTGAGGATGTATATTAGTCGCAAGCATCATCTGTTGGCTCTCTGTGTAGTTACAGCAGATCTGTCAATAACGGAGGAGCAAGCTCAGGCGGTCTATCGTGCGCATGCTCATGAAAAATCCTCCTAACTTCAAATGAAAAGTTTCAGAAAATTCATAACAGAGAAGCATCTCATGATTTTTTGAAATTTTCTGTTTTTGCTGCAATAAACGCAGTAATGGAATATCGGGGGATGTAGCTTATCGAAACTTCCGGTCCGCCTCTAAGCGTATTGCTATGAGGTACCAGGTGGTTATCCACCGATTGCCTGTCGATCTGCCAAATTTGGAAGACGTCTACATTGAGTTATCTCAAATTATAATATTCCGCCCACTATATCACAAAACATTGATGAATCATTTACTCATGTGAGACTTGGCTTTTCCTATATGCTACGAATCATCGCACAAAAGGGGACAAGAAGGATTGGTTTCGCTAGTCTTCAGTGACAAATGCATGGTCAAAGTAAATTCTGCTGCTGAACGTTCTCGATTATGATCATTTGTGTTCTTCTCTATTCCGTTTTCGGTATGTATCGGATCAGTTTGTCTTCATGAAACTGTTGTGTCAATACTGTTGTTTCGTTCTCCGTTTTCCTCTATTCATTCGTTGTTACAAAACTGAATACTCTTATTCGGCAGAGGTAGCTGATCCTTTGTATTATTTGAAAAATATGTTCGTGAACTATCAGTAGCCTGACACATGATGGTTCAGCAGTCAAGCTAAGCTAAGCTAATAAACGCAGTAATGGAATATAATTTTTTGGTTTATTAAGATGACAAATCGTACTATCAGAATGTTTACTTACAGCTCCTATATTCGGGTTGCCTGAGCCGGTTCTCAGTCATATTTCTTTTTTTTTTTTTTTTTTTTTTATTTGGTGGAAAGGCCCTTTTTTTATAAAAAAAAAAAAAAAAATTATTTTTTTTTTTTGTTTTTTTCTTCCGAGAGTTGAGCAGAAAAAACGAAAAAAATCAACAGCTCACAAAAACCCGAACGTGTGCGGGCAGTGCATGCCGCGATCAATCTAAAATAGTACCCAAATAATCACTCGCGCACCTGTGCAGTACAATAAAACGCTGGCAAAAACAATGTCGAAAATATTTTACTTCAAGAATCACCATTAAAATCACGGTTCACTGGAAGAAAAACGAGACATCTTCCGGCAAATTAATCGTCCGCGGGCATCGTCTGCTGTGATTTCAATTTAATCCATGAAAATGTGTAATTTAATCCATGAAAAGCTTCCAAATCCTGAAAGCGCAGTTAGCCGTAGATAAGAACGATATTGGAATATTCCTTAGCTCTTTCTTTGTTTCTTCTAGGGCTTGGCCACAACGTTGTTGGAATCGATCCTGCGTTTAAGTAAATTCTTAATTGATCGCTACTGGGAAATGTTCGGAGGGCTCGCGTTCTTCGGTTCCACAGTTATGTTCAACCGGTCCGATTATCGCATCCTCTCTGTACGGTAAATCTCTCCAGTCTCAAGTCCCCGAGGAAAAGAATAACAACAACATCCATTTCTCACTGATGTCCAATGACAGGAAAACCTTCTTTGGGAACTTGGTGTGGGTAGATATACCAGACCTCGCTACTCACCTCCAGGGTCAGATATGTCTTATCGTCGTCGGACCATTGGACAAGGCTTCCTCTAGATATCATTTCTCCCGTACATCAAGGCGATGATCTTGTAGATGCTGGATCTAATTTATGTCATCGGTACGAAGTGCCCCACAATAGCTGATTTATTCGCCCGGGGTGCAGGCGGTAGTAAGAACACACCATCGAACGCCGGTTCTGCAAAACAACCGATTTCGCTGTCAAAGTTTGACTGTAAACCAGGGATGCCAGATAGTTTTTCAAAGTGTCTGTAGGGAACATTGAAAAATGTCTGTATATATCTGTATTAAGGATTTTAACAAAAATGTACGCAAAGAATGTGGGTGATGAAAGTATTCTATTCGAGAACAAGGTAAGGAATGGTTTCGCAAAAAATAAAGTAAACTCATACTCTCAAATACATTGGTTTTGGGAGCCTTATTCATTTACTTTTTCCGTTTTTTAACTGTCACAAAGTTTCTGGAGAATCTCTTATATATTAAGGATTCTTGGCCTTTTCAAATTTGCACATATTCTTGATGTCCTTCTTATTTTGTAGCAATCCGACTATGATTTTTATCAGGGCCTAACTGACAAACGTAAACAATGGCTTTTTCCTTGAACTTGATGACCTCGGAAACTTGCCTTATTAATCTACCATAGCCATTTCGATGAACAAGAGTCCTTCTATTCGATAGAATTGGAAACTTACATGAGTCGATTTTGTATTACGAGAAATTTAGGGAAGAAGCCATTGTTTACGTTTGTGAGTTAGGCCAGAATGAAAAAACTCTGTCAAATTAACGTATGCATTTAAAAAAATGGAAAGATTAAAGCGACTCTGCATGCGATTATCCTGCCACCAGGTGGTGAATCCACCTGTGTATCGCCGATCGTAGCAACCCTGTTGAGCGCCAAAAAAAAAAAAAAATTGGCAGCGTTATCAATCACCCAAATAGAGCGGCTGAAGGTGCTGGTGAAATACATCTTTTCGGTAAAGCGCGACATCGTGTTCATAAGGGATGAAGACCTATTTGTCACAAGGCCTTTTTGTGGCTGACGACCAGTGAGAAGGGAATGTCCAAGTCACTTCTTTTTCCATCGTGGCTTGCGGTGAACAAGGAGATATACAGTATGAAGTGCCTGCCGTAAGTTGCTTCCTTCATTAAGAAGTATCACACGAAGGAGAATGTGGCCTTTTGGGCGAACCTGGCCTCAGCCTATTATGCCAAAAAATCCATTGGAGGAGATGGGCCGGATAAAAATAAACGTTGTATTGAAGACCGCTAACACTTCTTACGTCTATAAGCTGCGACCGATAGAAAATGTTTTTTCGAGCCTCAAATTGAGGATCTGCTCCAATAATTTCGAGGCCAAAACGGAGAAGCCAAGACCAAAAAAGAGCTGCCGAAATTCTTTTTTTCCCGTTTACCCACCCAGAAGTCTGCACTTAGACGAAATACGCTCTCTTCATAAGCAATAAAATAGTTGGATTAATGGAAATTACTACTCATTCTTCTTACTTTCTAGTTACAGGTATTCCACTACACAGCTCACACTCTCCATAATATATCTCCTTTTTATATGTTCAGCTAGATATAATATGGCACGATGTGCCTCTAGTGAGCTCAAAACATATGCCTCATCGTGCCTAGGTGGTCAAAAAGTTGATTTGAACGCTCTCAACTGATAGTTCCTCAAATAGTGGAGCTGGAGCGTTCGCTTCTTTGGCAAAGTTGATGGATATGACATATTTCAATTTTCATATCCATCAACTTTGCCGAAGACGCGATCGCTCTAGCTCCAATATTTAGGGAACTATCAGTTGAGCGCGTTAAACTCGACTTTTTGACCAGTGGTATGTAAAATTACGTTGACACAGGTTGTTGTGTTGCTAACAAGTTTATTCAAATTATTAGTCAACAGTTTATTTAAATTATTAGTCAACATTATGACAAAATGATTAAATGGGCGTTAGTTGCTCCAAATCGATTTTGGCTGTAACTAACCTCTTGATCTTTTCTCATATTGAAAAAGTGTTCAACACGTCATTGACTGAAGAATTCAATCTCTTCATTGGCTGTTTATGATCATGCTGGTGAACCAGCGCTAGCGAAAATAATAGACATCAGCATGCCGGCTTCTGAATCAACGGAAATTCGTGCTAGTGAATGCAAGCAGCTAGCATGCCAGCGCTCGCGAACGAGCATCAGTGTAAACAGCCCATTATGGTGGACAATTATAAAAATAACGATCAATCTAACTAAAAACACCAGTCTTCGCGACGAAAATTGGGCTGTGACAGGTTTCCACTGTGTTGAGCTCAGATCAGCTAAATTTGGTCTACCGCCTCTGGCGGTACAAAATTCAATCAATTCTTGCTCGGTAACCTGCATGTTTTTCCTTTGGAAGGGCTTCTAATTTGTAATGCTAATCTAACGAAACCTCTCGTTGCATCACTTCGCCCACTACTAAACAAACCGTCGAAGCCATTAATCTTCGTCTATTTTGCTACTTCGCCTAACATGCATTTCTGCAGAGCGATCGGAGGGTGTCGTTGTCAAATTTCATGGTTATCGAACATCTTTTTTTCCTATTTGGGGCCCTACACGGCGTCACCCAGTTCTACTAGGGCGATTGCTAGCGGGTTAAAAACCTGAGCAGTTTGAGGGTCACAAGTAGAAACTCGCAGCTAAGACTTTTCTTTCTCACATGAAATCTCCAACAATGTCATCAACGCCAAGGGAAGCGACGACGGTTTGCCGCCTCAACTAGGTAGATTTATTTTGAAGAGAAGTCACAACAGCTTATAAAACTAACGCTTGAATATGGCAGTGTTCATACAATTCGCAATAATCAGCACTAGACCTTCAATTCAGTGCACATTTTTGGCGAAAACAATCATACAATGGTTAATATTTGTCAAGGTTTTAATTAATCATACTGATTATGGCGAGCTAAAGGTGCGAAAGGCGCGAGATTGTCCCTGCTCGCAGTGACTTTTATTCAACACCTACTTTTCGCGTGGATGACTGATGAGATTGCGGTCTGCAAATCAAGTGCTCTGCTTGTTGACTACCGGTTACGATGGTAATGGATGGGAAAAGGTTACCTAGTCTCTGTTGTTACCGTTCGTCTATAGTTGGTTTTCTAGTGTGGTGTGTGAGTGTTTTGTGGGCGCTAGAATTGGACCATATTTTTGGAAATTATAAGAACCCAAAAAACTGCGAATCGTCAAAAAATGTGAGCTTTTTTGTACCCCGCGAACGGGTTTCCTTTTTTGGGCGATTGCGTAGAACTTAGAAATGCTAATAAACGAAGAGCATAGTTGAAAAATTATTCTACACTACCCAAAGAATGTGGTTTAGTAACGGTCATTTCCCCAGTTTAGTGTTGTGCACCTCGGGAACGTCTGGACAGCTCTAAAGTAACGACGATTCTCCGTAGGATGATTATTTTCTAAAGTGAATTCTCATTAAATGAAACTGGTATGTGCAATTAATCGTATTGTTCATGACGATATGCTAGCAACAGAAATTATAGTTTCCACAATAGCAATATAATGAGGGGTTTATCTATCTTAACTCTAGAAGACTTCGCTCTCTCTGAACAAAGTCGAGTCAGTTAACATTAATTGTATTGATGTACAATTGTTGAAAATTCTTACCATATAGAACGAATCGTAGATCAAGTGCAATATAGTATGCTTATTTCATTTGTTTAATACACGAACAATAGCATTTATAGTTGACAAAAGATTTTATTGTTATCACTAGTTTATAGTAATTGAATGGTTATTTTCAACCGGATAGCGGGCTGTGAAATTTTTTGCAAAGTGGTTTTGGGCACTCCCTGGCTTAAAATGTTGATAAAGAGTAGATAAAGAGATAGAAAGTTGATGAAAGATTGAATACAATTTCGTTGTTTACGCTTGCTTTGGTTTGCATATGAACCAGGAACATTTAATGCGTCTGTTAAAATTCATTATTTTTTTCTGAGTAGAGAATGACCCGTTTAATTTTTTAGAAATAATAATATTCCGTAGATTTTGAAAATGTTCTAATGAAAGATGTTATGACCACTTGAGAACCTCCCTAAAACCTATTGGCTGCCATGATAACCAGCATACAGCCAAGTGGCCACAGCTGTCAAGCTTCACTATGATAACGTGGTTGGTTTTTGTTGTTATGCTTTGTTCAATTCGCTGCTCTTCTGATTAATTTCGCAGTAAATAATATATGAGAAGAAAGCTCTAGTGTTGCGGGAAATTTTGTTTGATAGCAAAATATCCAAAACAAATTGAGGTTTTCACAGCGCATCATGCTCCAAATTATATGCGCATTTAATTTTATGGTGAATATTGTCACGATAAGAGCCGGAAATTAATGCACCTAGGAAATTATGAGAGCTTACAACAAAAAAAAAAACAAAATTAAAACAAATCTATTAGATAAATTAATCATGAATTTCTTGAAAATTGGTGGAATTCAATAAGGTTATCTACAGTGTATCTTACAATAGGTGTCACCTTTTTTCAGTTTTGGTTTATTTCAGCTGGGTAATTTTAACAGCGGAATTGATTATACCCGTTTTGAGTGTATTCTTTTGACAGCTTATTGCTGAAGATAAATAAGCGATTCCGTTCGTTTATATTTATCACCTACCATGGAAGCAAGTTTAAGCAGTTCGGAGTGAGTAAGCGTTTTGTTTTTCGTACCCTGAAACGGTTCAATGAAACTGGAAATGTCCATATTCAACACAAAGGAGGTTCACGGGTTGACGGAGCGCCAAAAGCAAGAAGCAGATATCTTTCGGTTCTGCACGGTGACTGTGAGATTTTCTGTTCTGATGAAAAGCTCTTCCTCCTTCAGGACAGTTATAATCAACAAAATGAGACAAACTCCAACAAAAAAAAGATAAAAAACCACCCAAAAACAATAAAAAAAAAAAAAAAAAACGCGCGTCCCACACACAAAAAAAAAAATATATTTTTTTTTCTCCCCACCAAACAAAAAAAACAAAAAAAAACACCACAACCAACATGAAGAACCAACAACCCCCCCCCTCCCCCCCCCCACACCAAAAAAACCACAATATTTTCTACACACCACCCCCCCCCCCCCCCCCCCACAAAAAAAACAAAAACGAGGGGGGGAAAAAATATGTCTATTTCTTCACCACCAAAAAAAAACCGGTATTTTCCCCGCATCTCACCCCCCCACACCACTATTTTTGGGGTTATATGCTTCAACATATAGGCCCCACGAAAGGGCTTACTTTAAATGGTGTCCACGATGAAATTGCCACACACAAAATTGATTCGCAAAATTCGAGTTTTAATCCGAATGCCATCAAATTTTCAGGGATTGACAAATAACTATTAAACTTCATTTTACCATTTTACTCGTATTTTATTTACAGTCCATACGCAAATGCCCGCACCTTGGCCTTAACCCCGGCCATAAGATTCTGCACAACCTGTGAATCAACCGTTTTTTTGCATGTAAACCCATACTTTCTTCAGTTCCTCGACTGTCTTCACTACCTTAGGTCGTTTAAGAAGGTGCTGCTTCATAATCGCCCAGTACTTCTCGATGGGGCGGAGCTCCGGAGTGTTGGGAGGGGTTGAACATTTTCGGCACGAAATTGACCTTATTGTCCGCATACCACTTCAGCACGTCCTTGGAGTAGTGGCATGAGGCCAAATCCGGCCAGAAGATTGTTGGGACGTTGTGGGCCTTCAGGAGAGGAAGCAGCCGCTTCTGGAGGCACTCTTTTATGTACACCTGTCCGTTCATCGTGTCCTGGGTCACGAAAGGTGCACTCCGCTTCCCGCACGTGCAGATGGCTTGCCAAACCAGGAATTTCTTCGCAAATTTGGACATCTTCTGAGTGCGGACATGCTCCGGAACGCTGAACTTATCCTTGGCCGTGAAAAACAGGTTGCCGGGGATCTGTTTGAAGTCGGCCTCCACATATGTTTCGTCGTCCATGATGCAGCATTCAACTTTCGTCAGCATGTTGAGGTACAACTTCCTAGCACGGATTTTGACGGACTTGTTCTGCTTCTCGTCGCGATTAGGGGCCTTTTGTACCTTGAACGTTCGAAGCCCAGCCTTAGTTTTGGCCTTCTGGACAAAACTTCGGCTTAGGTGCAGCTTCTTAGCCACATCCCGAACGGAGGCGTTCGGATTTCGGTTGAAGGCCCCAACTACGCGGTTGTGATTTTTAGTGTTGTACGGAATACTTTTTCCTTCACTTCTGGGCTTCCGATCGGTGGTCAACCGTTCCTCGAACCGCTTAATCACTCGCGACACCGTGAAATTCGCGATTCCCAACGTTTTAGCGATGGAACGATGCGAGAGATCCTTGTTCTCGTGATGAATGCGCAAGATTTTATCACGCACGAGCTGTTCTTTCGACTCCATTTCCGCGAGTTTTGATCACAGGACTTTAAAACTTGCAGAATGTAAATAATGCACTATGAACTAAATCCACCCAAATTTTCATTAAATTCTACCCAATGGTTAAAAAGTTAGAGCAATTTCATAGTGTGGCAATTTCATCGTGGACACCCTTTAGAAAAAATATTTTTTTTATTATGACAAAATTCTAAAGAAAACGTGCCTCCCAGCAGCGAGGGAACAAAACGTTTGCCCAAAGTTATCAAGAAAAAGGGCGCGAGACCAAATTAAAAAAAAATGGTTTTTTCCTATAACATGTATCTTTCAAATGAAAAAAAAAAGCTATGGCTTGGTTGATTTGTTTTGCTGTAATCCCATTTTGTTTTAGTGACGCCTTTTGTGAAATACACTGTTAAAGAATGCCGAAATTGGTCTCCGATCTACAGTACATTTGCATTTCATATAAAATTTGGTACGTTTATTTTTCCACATTGCAATTATTTTCTATATTTCAATATGGCGATTGGAAATATTTTCAGTTTTGACAAGCCAATTTACCTTCGGAATGACTACTATAAAACCAATTTACCGTTTAATGCATTTACTGGAGGCAAATGCTTTTTTAACTGACCATATTAAGATAATATGAAGGAGTCCAAAATAAGTCCGAAATAAAACCTTTCATAGGAGTAAAAGGCATTTAAGAAAATAAGGTTTTACGCTCGTTGTAAACAAGCTGTGTAAGTTCTCATAAACCTGACTAAAATATGAAGCCTATTGGCACCTCTTGGTGCCATAATAAATCCATATTGATTTCTAGGGGCTTTTATAAAACTTTAATATAAATTAATAAAGCTGGATGGTTTTGGTAATGTTACTTGGGAAAGGTGCTGCTGGGGCCTCTCACAAAATGTGATGGTTAATATTTATTGGGTAGACAAGGTAATATCAACGATAAACGGTTACATACTTGTGTGCTTTTCAGAAATCGCAAACGTAATTTGTGATTGACCCTCGTTCCCTTTCATTTCATGTATCGTAATTTTTGAACACATCTTGAATTGTCAAGATTGACAAAGAGAAACGTCAGTGTGATGTCTGTTTCCAACGTATATAAAAAGTACAAGGTATTATAGTCGCTGCAATGTTTATGTAGTGGTACGAAAAAGACAAAAGCAAAAAGTTATGAAATGTCTTCAGAAATGCATGAAATTTAAGCATTTTCGATTCAAAAGCCAGCCAAACGCAAGTTTCTTGCTTGAATCTCTGCATGTAGGTATTAAGTAACTCTTGTACGTTAATTAAGTATACAAATTGATTGGAGGAATACGTTATAACTGAATATTTTTGAGTCAATTTGCGCTGATATTTGAGGTGTTCGAAAACGCGATGATGATTGTTTCCCAATTTCGAGTATCACACTTATTCATGCATTTTTTCTGAATACTTTAAAAAAAAGCTTATTTTATTTGAATAAAGTTAAAGTAGACCAATTTTATTCCTTTAATGAAATCTGCATGCGTACGCAAAAGCTTAAGAATTTAGTTTTTATGATTATGATTATCGTTAGAACATATTGTTCATTTTCACTTGAAGCCTAGCTAAAATCACTCCCAAGTAACCATGAGGCTATAATAGCTTGCATATTTAGGGCATATGTATTACGTCTAGTGCATCATTGAAGTTGGATTAAAGCTGAAAAGGGCCCCACTAAGATCGAGCTAATGCTATATCTTTTGTGATTCCATAAGACATTGCTAAAGTAGCATTATTGCATTGGTAATGCATCACTGTATTGGTAATGCATCATTACATTCTTAAAGCTAATCTAACGCTTCATTACTTGACAACTGTTGAATTGATGCAATAATATAATGCTTGTGGTTACTTGGGCTGTTTCAGGAAGATGCACAACGATTTAAACTCAAAAATTAGATTAAATTTATACAACTAGGAGGAACTTCGTGGTTTTTCATTACAAACATGGATGTTTGTTTGCCATCTGGTTTCACTCATATTTGAGTAACATTAACTCAAAAACTATAAAACCGAACATACCCTAAATTGAGCTTCATTGCCACAACTCAATATGAGTAAACCCCCTTTTTTTTATTTTGGTATGAAAACGAGAGCCGGGCCCATTGGCATTACTCGAAAAAAAGAAAGCTTTAAAAGAATTAACGAACAAGAAAATATGTTTTTCATAATTTTCCATAATTCATAAAATGTTTTTTTCCGGCTTATAGCCCAGTATAGAGCTGGCAAGACCAGAAGTAATTTTACCATTTTTACCGAAGTAATTTTGACAACTGCTCCAGTATTGGTGAAATGTCAATCTTCCTTGCAAAATAATCGAACAAATTATTAAAGGGTGTATTCGATAAAAATGGCACACACATATATACTCATCAAAATTAAACTGATTATCGGATTTTCCTGAAATTTTCAGGGAATGAAGAACTACTAATGAGTTTTGATTTTGATTTTTGTTTTATTCAATTTCGTCTCCCATCCCGAATGCCCGCACCTTCCTTTTCACTCCACCCATCAAATTTTGTACAACCGATTTTCCCAGTGTTTTTGTTGTTTTTACCCAAATTTTCTTCAATTCTAGCTCTGTTTTTATAGTTTTGGGATGTTTGCGAAGTTCCGTTTTCATAATTGCCCAGAATTTTTCAATTGGACGAAGTTCCGGTGAATTTGGTGGGTTCATATCCTTTGGCACAAAATTGACTCCGTTGGCTCGGTACCACTCCAATACGTTTCGAGCGTAGTGGCAGGATGCTAGATCAGGCCAAAACAGAGTTGATCCTTTGTGCTTCTTAATGAATGGCAAGAGACGCTTCTTAAGGCACTCTTCCGTGTAAATCGCACCGTTTATTGTTCCGGAAGTGATGAAGGGAGCACTTATTTCACCACATCCGCAAATCGCCTGCCAGATTAGAAACTTCTTTGCAAATTTCGATAGTTTCTTCTTTCGAACATCCTCCGGAACATCGAACTTCGACTTGGCAACGAAATATTCTTGCCCAGGAAGTTGACGGAAGTCGGCCTTGACGTATGTTTCGTCATCCATCACGATGCAACCGGATTTGGTGAGCAGCTTCGTGTAAAGTTTCCGGGCGCGGGTTTTCGCAGTGATGTTTTGTTTTTCATTCCGGTTTGGGGGTTTTTGCACTTTGTAAACATGTAACCCAGCACGCTTCATGGTTTTCTGCACAAAACCGACTGACACCTTAGATTTTTTAGCGACATCTCGAATTGACATGTTTGGACGGTTCTTGAACGAACTTTGTTGTTGTACGACTTTCCTGGCCATTTTACTGTCCATTGGACCACTTTTACGACCACTCCCTTCCTTCCTTTGGACACTCAGACGCTCCTTGAAGGTTCTTATTACACGAGACACAGTTGTATTTGCAATTCCAAGCCTTTTAGCAATCCACCGGTGGGACGCCCCTGGATTTTGATTGTGAGTGCACAAAATTTTCTCACGGACAATTTCTTGTTTCGAAGACATGACTGGAACTACTAAATGTATAACTATGAAACTTGGCAGATGTAAATAATACACTATGGATAAGATCTACTCAAATTTTTAGGTTTTTTACTCATACGATTCAAAAGTTACAGAAGATTTTCTGTGTGCCATTTTTATCGAATACACCCTTTATTCTACGAGAAAGAGAGACAGCCCCATTTATTTTACATGAGCAGACGTTACTGACGTTATTAAACCATCCCTATAAGTGTTTTCCCTACTTTTCAACTGCATACAAGGTAAGAAATTTACTAAAAAAGTTCAATTTAGTGGACGCAGTGGTTCTTCACCCCAACAACAAAAAAAGAAATCTCGACAGTAAAAGCATTTCTTGACCATTACTTGTCCTATGCTAATGAACATTACTTTTGAGCTGAATACTGGCCTTATCCAAGAATTTTTTTTCCACTGTGAAAAATTTTGCAGGATTTTTTTTTTGATTATATTTTCCGAATTATTGAGCAAACTTCATTGAAGTTTGGTAAAAATGTGTTCTACGATGAAGCGTTCTTGAGTTATGAATATATGAATTTATTGAGGTTCTTGAAAATCGGAAAACTTCAATTTGCGTTTTTCAGACCAAACCTGTACGATGATAAAAAAATCCCCTAATCCTGAAATTTATTTAGTTTCGAGTTGAACTTAGGTGAACCCCATAGTGGAAGCGAACGCGACGCGACGCGACGCGATGCGACGCGATCCTAATCGAAGCGATTTTCAACGCGATTTGATACCCATAGTGAACGCGATTAGAAGCGATATCATGAGATGTAAATGAGATGTAAATAGGTGATGCCAATCAAATTTGTCGTCCTTTTTGCTCCCCCGCTGTTTAAATAGACGACGGAGCTTGACGTCAAACTCCTTTAATCATTTACACAGTGAAAGAACGAAAAACACGACACAAAACGCGTGTTCTGTTCAACTACATCAAGCCAAACATTGCATTAGATACTATGTAACATTTGTGTCAAATCACAAAAAGTAGGATTAAAAACGTTTGAGACCATATAGGGTTAGCAACAATCAATTTAAAACTAGCGATTTGAAATTGGTTCTCCGTTGTAGAGCCAGCGGCTGGATAATCCCTTGCTCCAAAGAACACCTTGCAGCCTGCATCTTGCAATTCTTGCGCTTGGTAATGGTAATAGAAGCTTCGTTTTTGTTTTGATTCACTGTGTTATTTTGAAGGAATATTAGAGGGTTTGTTCGTGTAAGTTATGTTATTAGGAGCGAATCATCAAGCTTGGGACCGATGTGCTGGTACTTCCTGAGCCAAAAACTTTATCCATTTTCTTTACTATCCAGCCGCTGGGGTTAGTGTACAAACTGTATGACCTGATAGCTTAAGTGTTGATTTTAGATCCACAAATAAAAGTTCCTGGTTAACATATTACGCAAATCATTCTTTGTATACTTAATTTACTTACTTAACTCTCCTGGGGGATCTCCTAAAATTGGGTGCATAGGACTGATAATTTGTAATTTACCTAGCAAATAGGTTTGAAAAGCAAATTAAAATTAGAATATCAGATCCGTTGGTCCTTTAATTACTGAGATTTGTGCCAATATGTAAGATTTCCGATTGATTGAATATGTAGCCAGTTGTTGAGGTTCTCAAATATGATGGCCTGCGTTTTAATAGAATGTTTGCTTATAGCAAGCAATAAGTGGTACAACAATGACAACTAATAGGAACCCAATTTGAACATTATTTTTATTAGGGTTTACCGTAATAGTCAAATGTACATTCTCTCTTGGCAAAAGACTAATCTAACAGGTCCAATCTACAAATGCAAATGTAATAGGTCCTAAGTAACAAATGTATCAATGACACGCAGAATCATCATAATCCTCAAGAGCAACATTTTATTTGCGATCCTGACGAAAACCATTCAAAAATTTCATATTACACGGTTGAGTTGCAATTACAGTTAAAAGAAAAAATAAAACTTTCAAAACCTTCGTATTTTTCTCGATTTGACACAAATGTTTCATTGGACCTAATGTAATGTTCGGCTTGAAATCGCGCGAAAACCGAGCGACGAACCAGTGCATGCAGTGGTTGGTCGCATGATAATCGCTCATCGCATCGCATCGCGTCGCGTTCTCTATGGTATGTTAGCTACCCAAGTAAGCTTGGTAATGCATCATTGCATTGGTAATGCATCATTACATTCTTAAAGCCTATCTAACGCTTCATTACTTGACAACTGTATTGTATAAAAGCCATCTTGCCAATAAGTCTGGTTTCGATTCATACGCCAGAAAGAGTTTTGAAAATGTTTGGTGTATCTGTAATGTAATATATGTACTACTAAAAATCAACGAATTCCAGTCAAGATAAAACAGCTAAGCTTTTTTAAGATACGTTTCCGCATCTACAGTGGCTGCTATCTGCTCCATGTCGCGGCTGGTTATTAATTTTCGAATACGAATTAGATTTTAAATTAACTTCCGAAGCGCAAATTGACAAAGACGTTATCTGACCCATTTTATTTTAATGAAAAAAATAATATGTAGCTATCTAAAAATTGAGTTTGGCGCAGTTTTCTTGCGTTTTGAATAACAATAAATCCAATTCATAAATACTCAGCGTCTGACGTTTTAGATATTTTTATAAAATTGATTAAAAGTTACTCAACATTGACGAAGCTTGAATGAGCGTGTATGTGAGAATAATATGACAGCTGGCAATATGCTTTGCCTTGTTCTCAAGGTACTGTGGTCTTTGTTTGCAGAACTAGGGAACGGCATGAGCATGACCAGATCTGTCAACCCGTTTACTGGGGAGTGCTCATTCGAAAGGGACCGATATTAATTTTTGAAGAGGACACCAGCGTTGCCAGGTATACCGATTTATCGGTATTTATACCGATTTTTATTCTCAATACCGATATACCGATAAAGGCTCTGAAAATACCGATTTCCAACTTTTTATACCGATAAATACCGATTTTCAATGAAAGTTATTTCAACATTATATTTGGTTTATGATTTATCAGCGTGTTTTTTTAGATTTCTTACCCCTCGCCCTCGCCATTCTTCAAATGGAAAACTGTGCGTAGAGTGACCATTCGCTTATTGCAATTTCGTTAATTGAAACGTCTTTTCATTGCAAGTCCACTAATTGCAACGTTTTGCAATTAAAAAGCAATTAACTGTCATTTACGATCTATTGTTCACGAGTTTTTGACAGTCGATTTGACATTGTCAGATGTTGCAATGAGCGAATGCCATTCGCTCATTGCAATGTAAACATGTTGCAATGAACGAATGGTCACTGTATTTTGTTTTTAGCTTTAGCTTTAGCTTCTGTTTTTGTTTCCTCCGTTGCTCACGTGCTATGCGAGGCGAGCGAGAAACGGAAAAAGTTTCAAGTTAGAGTAAATGGATGCCTGCCATTTTAAGCATTTAATTTGAAAGTAGATGTGTTATGGTTGTATGTCTGTGATAAAATTATCGAGCTTAATTATGATATTAAATGCGTTAACATTAATGAAGACAGGTTGTAATTTTAAGCATAATACCCAACAAACAATCACTCATTCAATAAACATCATTATGGCGATTTAATTCAGCAGCGTGTTGAATAATCTCTGAACTATTTTCCATCACAGCTTTTGTTCAGGCATTATTCACACAAATTTGGAGAAGTTATTAAGCTGTCGCCAAATGCTTTTGAACACTGCCAATTGCATATGCTTAAGAAGCAAGTTTGCAGCAATGGAGTTCAGCTGATAATTGAATAACTGCTGTTTTAATGCTTTACAGAACTTGAGGGTAATTCCGAGAGTCGAAGAGACCTTTGTTGAGCTAAGCGAGTGTTGTTTAAGAATAATATATTTTTCTTCAACATCATTGAGCATATTAAAAAAGCTGTGGTGTCTTTTATAGAACTTTTGTTCAACTTTTTTACATTTTCATAAAACTTTGTTGGGGTTTTTGTATGATTTTCCATATGATACAAACATTTTTATTTGGATTTCATATTGTGCATATTTAATTTGATATTATTATGCATAGACATCAACAGAAACATTTTGTAACATTTATTTATTACCATTAAATAGCGAGATTCGAACTATCAACTTTCGTATCCTCAACTACGTGACTTACCAACTGCGCTATTCTAGAATTGAATGAAGTACAAACGAATCGGCTATATAAGCTCAATGCTATATATTGAATAGTAGCAGAAGTGATGCTTTTATTGAGCTACATTGATATTCTATTTATAGCGTTGTCTGTATATAAGCAATATCAGTGCTCAAATAAACCTTCTAAATGCATTTATTAAACATCTGAATTACCAAGCTTTGATGGTTGATGTTCGGTTTTACTACGTGCATTACTGGCAAGGGCATATTGAACAATAGACGATTAAAAGATATGACAATGTTTTCTGATGTTATTTGTAAACACTGCGCTGTTTTCTATTCTGATGGGCAATGTAAAGGGTAGCCTTTGAGCTATTTGCTTCAAGCAATTGACTATAATTTTTCAACTCTTGAAAACAGGTCAATACTTAAACAAAAACATAGGAATTAACTGAATTC
Source organism: Aedes koreicus (assembly GCA_024533555.2). Taxonomy (NCBI): domain Eukaryota; kingdom Metazoa; phylum Arthropoda; class Insecta; order Diptera; family Culicidae; genus Aedes; species Aedes koreicus. The sequence continues at coordinate 168,856 of JAHHFK020005285.1, read as the reverse complement.
AATGAATATAGCATCATTTATACAGCATAACTATAAATAGGCTATATAAACGATGTTTCAACGGATTTATAAACTGTTATTTGACTCTTTGTTGAACTGTGTAAATTTAGTTACATATAAATACTAAAATAGCTTTTAATAAGCATGTTATTCATAAAAAATGAAACACTTGAAATAATGTTATTGTTTCAATTGAAGACATGGTTATTCAGCTTATATTTCAGCCAGATTTTTTATTCAGCCACAAAAGTCTTAATTCAGTTGTAATAATGCACATATGCTTATTTACTGCTTTCGTTTGTTTGTTGGGTAAACTCATCAGTCCTATAGTAACAAGCAACAATACTTTATACATTTATGCTTTTTAATATGGGATTTTCAAAAGAAATTATCTGTTTATTGATAGGGTAGAGCGCAACTTCGTCGTAGTCGCCTATTTTCGTTCTATCAAGCAAAAAAAAATTAAAAATATCAAATTCACTATGCTCTCAAGAAGCAGTGTTGAATAATCGATCATATCTTAGCTTTTCATGTCTAACAAATCCAGTGGTATGTATGGAGAAGTGTATAAAATTGGAAGCGGTTTACACTAGAATCAATCCGTTTTTGTGTTAGAATCTATTTAAAAAAAATAAGGGATGTGCTTAGCACAACGGGAGTTGGCTCAAAAACCTTATCGCTATACATGATTTTTGTTATCTTAATAACATCTTAAGAAGTGTGTATTCTAAAAAATATATATTGAAATGTATATTTATTCAAAGTATACATATTCAACCTCGAGATGGTAAATATAAAAAAATGGCTAATGTATTTTTTATTTTATTTTTTATGTTTACGTCAAACTTTGTCCATATAAAATTTGAAAATAGAAGAAAAATGATCGCCAAAATATATTGTAATCTTATATCAAAATTAAACTATAGTTCACTTGCAAAAAATCTGAATTTTACTTTATACCGATAAATACCGATATTTTTTAATAAGCAATACCGGTATTGTATAAATCCACCTGGCAACGCTGGAGGACACTGAAATGAAAAAATATTTGTACCAACTGTTCCATCTTAGCATTTTTCTTTGGTAATATCGTGAATTTATATAAAGCTTAAAAGCCGATTTGAATCGATTCGCACCAACAGTAAGGATGCCTTTGGGGTCACTGCCAAGGGGCTATTCATAAATCACGTAGACTTTTTAGGAGGGGGAGGGGGGTTGTTGGCCAAAGTCTACGCTCCATACAAAAATTCAAAAAATTGTATGGAGAAAATTCTAAGAGGGGGGGGGGGGGGGGGGGGGTTCTGAGATTTCCAAAATGAGTCTACGTGGTTTATGAACCCAAAGTGTGGTGGTGAATGTTCATTGGGAAGGGAAAGTATCTTCAACAACACTCCAAGCATTTTTTTTTTCACTTATCTTACGGTAGAGTACTCACAATTATTTGTTTTGAATAAGAATACGTAAATAAAATCAAAAAAATTCTTAGAATATAAGATAAATAACAATTATTTAAAATATAATCACATAAAAAACTGATACGGATACTGTTCGAAGTATTTTTCAAATTTTTATCTTGATAAATCAAGTTAATTAATTGACAAATATTTATTCTATCCAGTTTTCCAGTTTTCTTAGGTATTTTTTGTTGTTGTTGGTCGAGCGCACAGGACAATTTCAGTGTATCGATTTGCTTTCCTCTACGTGCACGAATAAACCCACTAGCAAGTGCACCGAGTTTAAATATTTTGCGCTTAATATTAAAATTAGCAATGCTTCGAATCCTTTGCTTTGCGAAAACCGCCAACATTATTCATGGGTAAGGGAATCGATTTAGGCCCAATGAGGTGAAGGTTTATCTCTATCTCAGTGATCCAAGTGAATGAATTTCAAAAATCTGCATAAACACTAAAAAAAATAAAAAATAAAATGCAAAGCAAAACACTCCGGATAATCGACTCTAATATTCTGGATAATCGAATCCCAGATAATAGAACCTTCGGATAATTGAGTCTCCGGATAATAGACTCCAACCTGTATTGCCTTAGTTTGGGATCACAAGCGTTTACACATTGAGGATGTTTGTTAGTCCCAAACATCATCTGTTGATTCTCTGTATAATAACATCTGATCTGAAAATAACAGAGTAGCAACTTCGGACGGTCACGCTAGTTCATTTTTCCAAGAAGTAAAAACATTGAAACTACTTATTAATTTCACCCGAAAAACACACGCATTTGCTCTTCTTCCCCGTTTGATCTATCACCCCCAATTGCATTGAATTCCATCATCGTTTTTGTAACCAGGAATTCTATTTCCAACCAATAACTTACCATCTTTGCAGCCCAACGTAACGTGCAATCCATTGCCAACGATGGGCAGCATGATTGGGCCAGGAATCCGATTTATATGATACACCAATCGAGCCCGTTTCTTCTTATAGGCAATGACGGCACAGATCATCACCACAAGAATCACCGTCGTCACCGGAGAAAGAACACTGAATATATTAGCTATCTTCGCCGCTGCATCGTAGTTCTTCAGGTAGCTTTCCATCTTCCTATATTTTTTCTTCTCTTTTCAGATAACAACCATCACTGGAAGATTTTCCGTAATCATTCGATTTGCACAATTTCCACCAATTACATAGGCCGTGTTCCACTTGGCAAACCAAGCACTTAGCTTTTTAATCAGCCAAAACTCAAACTCGCCTCTTCCACTATCTATTTGTCTCCGATGCTTCGCGGCAGTTTTCAGCTGGGGTTACGCGCTCGCGTCGAGATTTGAATCGGAATTAACGCTGGACTGTGGCGCGAACGGCGTCGAGACTTCTCAACTGAAGATCTCCAAAGCAGCATGCACCTGACCGACTGACGGCTGTTAGATGGCTTGCCACCGCTTGGGTGGTGGTAAAAAAGGCCCCCTCCCCAACCGTTGAATCCGAGTGCCACGGCGATCGAACTGCGTGAAAATTTGTCAACTCGGTGCGTGCAACATAATGACCACCCTGTGGGATTCACTCAGGCGCTCAGGCGGAGATGATCTGGCATTGTTGGAGGCTAAGTACAAAATTTAGATCGACACGCTAATGAGGTTTGATGGGGGTTTGGTAGTTGACAACTGACCGAATCGAGATAATGCAGTCGCGATCCTCGATGATGAACTTGACCATCGTCCAAAGTGAGAGGAAGGAGGTTTTTTCTTAGATTGGCATTCGCGTGACCAAGGATTGCCTCCGGCAGTGCAACGGAAAATCTATTGCTGTTCCATATCAACTTAGTAGGGCTTGGTTGAATGGTTCCGTTGTAGATCTCAAGCAAACATTAGCGGTGACACTTGAGTGAACTAGATCCGAGTTTCTCGCCTGTTATTTGTGTATGCTTGTGTGATAGAGGAGATGTTTCAAGGTAGGCGTTCAAGTCGAATCGAAACTTGCAATAGCGTGTTGCGATGACAATGTGTTATCAAAATGATTTTGCTTTAATGTTTTGTAAAAACATACTTTGTGTTTAATTGATGAAGACTGTTGAAATAAATTAAAGAGTTGATCAATCGAAGGATTTGTGACGGTTAATTTCTCAGAATGATATTCTTCTGGTTTTAGTTGATTTTCTGCAAAATATAAGTGAAAATTTATGATCAGTAGGCTGTGTAGCTTTTGAGCGAAGAAGACGTTTTGTTTCTCTGACATAGTTAATATTTTCGAAAAATTGAGAAATTATAGTGTTTTCGACCGAAATTAATATCTAAAGTGTGCCGAAGTGCTTTTGAACAGGCATTACTTAGAGGTGTATGCAATTCCGGTCAACTTACGAAGGGATATCCTTCTCAGAAAAGTAAGGAAGAGTGTTTCTTCCGCCTTGTCGTGAGTGAATGTTATTATTTTCGTTCTACTTAAAACAACAACAAAACAGTCCGATAGGGTTGTACAAAATGTTGACATAGAAGTACTAGAATGCTGTTCTCTCTTACTTACCTTACCAACAATACCAAGGTCGGGGTGGCCTCTACTATTTACAGAAGTTGTTTCATTCTATTCGGTCCATAGCTGCTTTTCGCCAGGGTCTGCAGGTCGCCTTCTACTTGATCGATCCACCTTGCTTCTTCATGTGCTTGTCGGTTCGTTTTCGAGAATAATTTTAACTGGGCTGTCGTACAACATTCTTACGACATGCTCAGACCACCGTAGTTGACCGATTTCAGCGGTGTGTACGATGGGAGGTTCTCCCAGCAACAGATGTTATTCGTGGTTCATTTGCCTCCACCAGGTTCCGTCTTCCATCTGCACTCCACCGTAGATCGTGCGCAACCCCTTCCGTTCAATGATACCAAGGGCACTTAGGTCCTCCACGAGTAATGTCCATGTTCCGTCCTTGAGACTTGGACGAGTGATGTGTGACTCGATCCATCGTTTCTTGAGCCAACCGCGTCAGTTTTGCTGGAAATCCATATTCGTGCTTGCTGTTTTTCTCATTATTCTTATTAGTTATCGTAATAATCAGGATTTTTTTTCCGAGAGAGCATAATGGAAATTTGTTTAAGTCATGAAAAATCGTGTTTCCATTGAAGTTGATTAAAATATTCGATAATTATACTTTCTTTCGATGTAATACTTATGTAATTATAATTGTTACAAATAAAATTATATGCGTTCGTTGGGACTAAGCATTCAAAGACAGAGCATAAAAAAGTATTTTTTCATTCAAAAAATTCAGATTCATATTTAGAGTAGTTTGGATTAGATTGATACTCCCATTTTAAACTTCAGTCCAAAACCGATTGGTACTCGATTGTGAAGTCTTTGTTAGAAACACTTGTGAAAAATCACTCATCATTTTTAACAATCATAAAACCGGATTTATATTATTAGAATTAGTAAATGTTCATAAGTTATTGAACAACTCCAAAAATAGTTAAAAAAAATTTCCAATCGGTTGCTACAAATTTTTCGGATATTTAACGAGAATTGAGTTATTCCGTCAAAAGCAGACAATTTTTCGTAACGCTCTAATTTTTCGTACCCGTTAAGAGAGCCCCTATACCACAGGAACACACAAGTTTTATATCGGTTGAAAATACTTTTATATAACTAGATTTGGTTGAATAGAAACTTTCTCAACATAAAATCATGAAGATGTGTTACTCGGTTATACAGGGTGCGGCAGAAAATAATGTGAAAATGTTCAAACTTGAGTATTGGGTTAATTCGTGTAGCTAGTGACTAATTTCTATCGAAAGTGTATTTGTTTATGTTTACTTTCAAGTGCTGCAGCCAAACATTCTATTTGTTTTATTGCAAATTCGTCAAAATGTTCGCGAAAGAACTGATCACCAGTTTGTTGCTCGCCCAGAAGAAGCCGAAAGAGATTGCCAAGGTGGTAGGGTGCCATTTGACAACAGTTTACCGCATAAAAAAGTCCCTGCAGGTTGGTCCTAAGCAGCGGAAGCCGGGAAGCGGACGTCCGCGCTTTGCACGCACGCCGAACGTGATCAAATCGGTCCGTGCAAAAATTGCTCGCAACCCGGTGCGTCCCATAAGAAAACTTGCAAAGGAAGCCAATATTTCGGAGAAATCCATGTGGAGAATCATCAAAGAAGACCTGCATGTATCTTCCAGAGCCAGAGTGAAACGCCACTTGATTACGGACCGGGTCAAGGAACTACGAGTGACTCGTTCCAAGAGATTGCTTTCCTTGTTGAAGAAGGAAAAAATGATAATCCTGTTCTCCGACGAAAAGCTTTTCAGCATCGATGCTGTGACCAACAGCTGCACGGACCGGTTCATTTCACCGCAGAAAATGGAGAACGTTCCGGAAATAGTGAGAATTTAAATTTCAAACCAAACATCCGGCTGGTGTCATGATGTTTGGCTTGGTGGGGTCCAACGGTTTGAAAATGCCGCCTGTTTTCATTGATGCTGGAGTTAAAATCAATACCGAAGTGTATATCGGTATTTTAAAGGACCAAGTGCTTCCCTGGGTGAAGACCAACTTCTCCGAGGACCAAAACGTTGTCCTACAGCAGGATGGAGCGCCATGTCATACGTCCAATCGAACCCAACAATGGTTGAACGATAACATGAAGTTTTGGCCGAAGGATTTGGGGCCCTTAGCAGTACAGATCTTAATCCGTTGGATTATTCGAGTTGGGCATTTAACGAGCCTGCAAAACATCACACCCTAGTGTGAAAACCCTGAAGTCAACCATAACACGCACATGGCCGTCAATGTCGGAGGACTACGTCCGAAAGGCATGCTCTGGCTTCCGGCGTCGGCTCGAGGATGTTATTAATAAAAATGGAGGACACATTGAATAAATTGGTTTAAAAGGACTTTATAAAGATAACTGCACTCGAAAATGTTGATATTCTTGCTTGAATTCAATGAAAATGGGATTTGAAAGAAATAGAACAAATTTTCGCATTATTTTCTGCCTCACCCTGTAGAAAGGCCAAGGCAGCGGGTTCTGACGATATTAGCTATTTTCTCCTGAGAAAACTGCTACTTATCGGTCGGTAGGCTCTTCTTTACACCAGTAGTGAAATCTGGCAATCCGGCCTGATTCCAGACGTGTGGAAAGAAGGGTTGGCCATTCCTATTCCCAAACCCAGGAAGGATGAGCCCCTAACGGATGATTATAGACCCATCACGCAGCTGAGCTGCATGGGGAAAACACTCGAACGGATGGTTAGCCGTCACCTGTCTACCGAGTCACCTTTTTCCAGTTAATATCATTCTGCTTACACCATTCCATGACATCCCAGCTGTATTGGCAGCTGGCTAAGTCAGGCCAGATCTTCACCGGACCGTCGTGCGATTGAATGAATGGCAATATTCGTGCTATCTGTGGGGTGCAACACAGTTAAATTATTATAAAACCTCATGTATTTATCGGATAAAACCATCTTATCAGGGCAAGTGTTCACACATATTAAGCTCAGTTTACATACATTAGATCAATTATTGAAGGCTGTTGGGTCAAATGCTCGACACTTTCACTTCATGCCATCCATAAGAGCTTGTACGGTCGTATCCGGTACCTTTTTCTCATTTTTTATCCACTTCCTACGCATGTCATTTGCATCCTATACTATCTCCTTGGTCTTTCGGAGCTCCCGCTTCATCATGGCCCAATATTTTTCGATTGAACGGCAGTTGAGGTCAGTTTGATGAATTAATGTCCTTGGAACAAAATGCACCGGATTAGTCTCATACCATTCCAGCACGCTTTTAGAATAGTGGCATGAATCTTTATCCGGCCAAAATAGTGATTTTCTATTGTGCTGCTCCAAAAATGGCAAAAGACGAGGCATTTTCTTCTTTTTAAAACGAACATCCGCTTTGAATTCATCTTTTCCGGTGTAAAACTCCTATCCCAGAATTTGTTGGAGGTCAGCTTTGACGAATGTTTCGTCATTCATCATACAGTTTCGTCATCCATCATCCATCACACAGCACTTCCTCGCACAGGTGTTGGCAACAGTTTGCTACCGTTCATCGCGGTTTGGGAAGTTTCGAACCTTATATGCATGTAATCAAGCTTTTGCCTTGACCTCCTGGACGTAGCTTTCAACACCTCGTGTTGAAATATTGGGATTTCGGGTGAAATTACCCTTAACCTTTCCCTCCTTCTTCCTACACGCTGATACCGGTTTCCTGCCTGATCCACGCTTGTGATCCGAAGTCAATCGGTCGTTTAACTTTTCTAGTACTCCTGAGACGGTTGAATTACAGATTTGCAGCATTTTCCTCAAAGCACGATGGATTTTCATGTGAGCAAACAATTTTTTTTTCAATTAAATTCTCAGAATGTGGACTTCAAAGAGGAACTGTGCAAAATTTTATAAATGTCGCCCATTTAAACCCACCAATATTTTGGTAAAATTTTTTTTCTCTCTTCCCTTTTTCCCCCCCCCCCACACACCCAAAAAAAAGGTATCCCCTTCCAAAACTTTTAAAAAATTTAAAACAAAAATTTTTTAAGCTGTTACCACACCTCTTGGGCACAAGGATGAATCCCAATACCGACGGCCAGCTGACTTAGAGCATCCGTATCGGGTGCAACTATCTGGGCGACTAAAATACTAGCGCATCGAGCTGTCATTTTAGTTTAGTCACTCAATTTCACACCGGTCGCTACTATATTTTGTTACCGTATTCTGTATCGGTCGCTGCTAAACTAGTGCTCCACACGCTAAGATGAGAATACCTAAAGATCGTTTAAAAGTACCGATAATCGCCCAAAAGTGCACATACCTAAATTATGCGTAAACACAAATTCATAATATTGGGTAATAGTATTGAAGGAAGATAAACGTTAAACAATACCGATTTTTTATCGTTACTTTTTACTGAAAATCGGGTATTTTTCTGTAGTTTTATTTTACAGGATGCTTTAAAAGAGACATGAAATTTAATGATTTATCCATTCGGATTAGTATTTCAAATTCTGCACTTAAGGAGAAACAAATGTTCAAATGTATTACAGAAATATATTTCTTGCATTAAAAAAAGTATCAATAAAGTATGGAGAAATCCAAGTAAAGCTAAAGTGAGATTAAACATAGTAGTATCTAAACCTGAAATCGTTAATAACTTTCTGGCTATTTTTCAAACTGTATGGAATTGGCCATTATCGACGATTTTCTGCTAGCTTTATCACCAATTACTTTGCTTAAACTGCCCGAAAAACCTTCTTTCAAGAGCATTATCTACGACGTTTAACCTCACTTTTGCATTAGCTGGTTTCCTCCATTAAAGAAATCGTCTGCATTGACCCAACATTATGACACGTTCATAATTTCGCTCCGGATTGATGCCACTAGGATTGATGAGCTAAAAAAAAACAAAAATTGTTGCTTCGAATATTGGAACAATGAACTATTTATTGAAAGATTAATGAGCAAAAAAATTGTGTTATCGCTAATATGGCATCCGCGTTGCTGCAGTGACGAAAATTTTATTCAATTTTGGGTAATAAAGTCTAATATTGAAAAATTAACATTACCCAAAAGTCAGGAAAAACTACCCAGGTAATTAATAAGCAGTTCCAAAGCGTCTTTACGGCAGCCTATCAAGCAACATAAATGCCACTTTTGGCTGCCAATATACGGCTGCTTTACTGCAATGCTATGATAATGCTTCATTAATGCTATTTTGCATTCGAAATACTTATTACAGCATTTAAATAGCATTTGAAATGCAACTTTACAACAGTTAGCATTCAAGATGCTGATATAATGCTACTATAATGCTTGTAGCATCTGAAATGCAGATTTAGGGTTGTATTACTGCATAAGCTAATGCTTATTTGTTACCTGGGTACTGTTTATTATCGTTTAATTTTACCGATGTCTTGGGTATTGTCAACAATACTTAATTTTAGGTAAAATAAATCCCTAATTATAGTATTCTCCTCTTATAAGATACTATACTATAGTGTACATCATTCGGTGATCGTCATAAACGTCAATTCGTGATCTGTTTCAAAGTTTATCTCTTGTGAAAAAAATTGAAGTGGAGTTTTCTACATTTTCTTCGGATTCTATTAGACTAGATTATTATTAGAGTTCTAAGAGATACATTATTAGGGACGAATCATTAAGCTTGGGACCGAGATTGGAGCCGATATGCTGGTACTTCCTGAGCCAAAAACTATATCCATTTTCTTCTGGACTATCACCCGCTATAAGGTTAAAATAATTAGTTCCAGAACATCGTTTAATCAACTCTATAACAAAATGCTTGAGTCAATTTTTGCGCAAAACCTCTAGATAGGTATCTTTTTTTTTTTTCAATTAATAAACATGGCTGCGTAATTTATTGTTATCTTTTTGTCTTTCGTATTTGAATTTAGGAATTAAACATTTTCCAGCCATACTCGAGCAATATTGATTTTCCGAAAACTTCATGTTCTCAAAAGGAGTGCGTAAAAAAGTATGCATATTTTACACTTTTCAGAAGGGGTAAAAAGTATGCACATTTTGACGTACATTCAGTTTACGCAAATGGGAGTAAAAGTAATATACTCCTTTTTGGAGTAGTCTCAGTTTCCCTCGAAAAAGCATTTTTTATACACCTAAAAATTCTCGTAGTAAAAACTACCATTTTACCCGACTATGCCTATCTTCAAAGCTACTATTAAATTTCAGTCAAATTTATTACGTTTATGGTTAAACTTTTAACAATTGTGGTATATTCGACAGACCTCATATTGATATCAACCGCTCCATGATCGATCTAATCGCAGGCATGGTAAAATCAAACGCATTTATAGTCAGGCGAAAATTGTTGGTGTTTGCGCTTAATTTAACCCTCGAAATGGTAGTTTCAACTGCGGTTTTTTTTTTGCGTGTAGTCATAATAGCGTAAATTGAGATTACCGTGTGCGCCACTATCGCGTTGCTAAATTTGAGCGCCCGATGGTTTCCGATAGTCGCGCCACAATTTTGCTACCGCTTTTAGTTGCGCCCGATACGGTTTGAAGTGATGGTGAGGGTGATCAAATATAGTTTAGTTGCGCACCGCTACGGATGCTCTTATGAAGATATATGACATATGCCAACGATAGATGGAAAGTGAAAAAGAAGAAGAAAAAGAAGAAAAATAAGTAGATGAAAGATTACGTGAGTGAAGTGAAAAAAGTAAATTAGCTGTAACATTTCTTTGCAAAAGTTAAGATAATAACGATACAAATGAGTGAAGTAGTGGAAATAGCGAGGGATAGATTGTAGAGAAAAAAGAGTAGAGAAAGGTGAAGAAATGGTAAGGCTGCAGAAAAAGTTAAAAAGTTATTAAATCCTTTCCTATTTTTAGCTAGTCATTCGCGATTCAGCAACTAAACAGCTAATTATATTTTGAATTGTATCACAGAAATTCGGAAATTTATATTACATACTTTAAAGATATAATATCATCCTTAAATAAGTGGTAATTCTTAGTTATGGTGAAACAGTTGTTGGAACACCGAATAAGTAAGATCATCAGATCTCCGTTCCTCACACGAATGTAATCCTAATTTAATAAAATTGCAGTTTTGAAGCTGCCGCAACTGGAGCTGTAAAAAACGGTGTTTTACTACGTCAACAATAAGCGAACATACATTTTTCCACCGTTTGGTCCATTATTATCAATTTGGAATATAAAAGTCATGCAAATAACAAGATAACCGTACCATAAGAGGTTCTTATATTATATTCAAAACTTATTTTAAAAAAGAAAACACATTTTTTGGGTAGAAATTCCTATGCACGTATCTAATTTTATTTAAAAAAAAAAATAAAGTTTCAAATCAAGATATAACAGAAATTAGTATTTGGTTGGTTTACAGGGTGAGAAAATATTATCCGTGTGGACAAACTTAATTAATCGTATATTGAATAACAATGTTTTTTATGGAAAATGTAGATACACACTGGACTGACTGGACTTTGCATGGAAGAGAACAACTTCACTTTGAGACGTTCATTCTATAAACAACCAAAAGGAGCCCCCATGGGAAGCCCTCTATCCCCCTTCCTCTGTGAACTGTTTATGGCGTATCTAGAAACAATCCGAAAGAGAAAGAATTACTTCCAACTCGTTGGTGGAGATACGTCGACGATTCATCAAGAAATCAACGATCTCCACAAAGACCTTATGTTCGCTCATGAAGGTGAAAATGATGCGAAACTTGCATTCCTCGACCTTCTAGTAGTGAGAGAATCGCTGTCATCATCGTCTTTAGAATTCTTCAGAGAACCCCCTAAATCCCAAAGAGTCATCTCTTATACTTCAAACCACTCTTTTCAGCATAAAATGGTCACCTTCCACCACATGATCCACCGGATGTTGATCCTTCCTCTCAATGAAAACAAAAGAATTAGCCAGACTCAATGGTTACGAAAAGAGGACAATTCATGCTGTCATCAACAAATAGGACAAACAACCCTCTCCGATTCACCTGAACCCCTGAAACGTGTTTCCGCCCGTTCGAATAACGACATTATGCAAAAACTGAAAACCACAACTTAGGGAACTTTGATTGGACTTAGTTTTCTCTAGTACACAGACAAAAATAATGAATTTTAACAGACGCGAAAAATTTCTCCTAGTTTTATTCCATGCCTAAGGAGGCCTGAACGACGAAATTGTTTGCAATCTTTCATGCGCCATGCAACAATGTTTGCAATCTTTCATACAACATACTAGATTTAGGCGTTATCTGGCCTAAATTTACATGAAATATCTCAATAATTTCTGCCAAATCTAGGGTTCCCTTTATGTGCATTAGATAACGCAGAAAATACATGTTTTTTTTTTCAAACTGTGTTGGCAACAAGGTTCCAAGAACATCTGGCGGAGGTGACTAAGGCCGTCAAACAGAATGGCAAATGACTTTCACATATCTTCAAATCAACAGTTGTAGAACACATCTTCACGACATTACGACAAATGACATCACAATCTTACGGATTAAGTCTACACCGTGGAACTTAGACGTCACATTAAAGGAAAAAACCAAAAAACACAACACAAAAAAACAAAAAAAAAAAAACAAAAAAAACGGAAACAAAGGGTTAAAAAACAAACAACCAAAAAAACAACAAAACCACCCCAGCATATTACCAATTCCAACAAAATAACAAGATAAGAAAAAAAAAAAAAAAACAGGAAGATGAAAAATATATTTTTTTTTTGTGCCTCAGAAGAGTTAGGAAAAAAATGTAGGTGCAAATGTTTGTGTAGGTATGAACTTTTAAAATTGGAAAAAAATATATACATATATGTATATATACCGCAGGATGCGAAGGTTTTCTTCAAGTTGAGCATAAGTACACGACACTAAAGCATTCTGCACATTTAAGACGAAATAAGGTCTGTATCCGCAATAATCTGGATACCTCAAAACATTAATAAAACATAAATTTCTTATTATATTTCCGTCGTAGTTGTTTATTTCAGATTCATAGGATGTGTTACAACAATTCGTGAAGACAAAACATAGTTATACGGTATTTGAATAAAATTTTCGAAATTTACGCTTAACTCCGTCCATGAGGGTTTGTACAGACTCTTCAGAAATCGTAGAAGCCGTCTTTGTCCATATTTGCTGGAAGTGTTTGATGTCCTTGATTCCTTGCTTCTTTCCAGAAAGCTTCCGCTTCATCAGAGCCCAATATCTCCCAATCCCCTCGATTGGTCGTAGCTCTGGGCAATTTGGTGGGTTTTGAGGTTTTTGGTACAATGTTCACTTGATTTGCTTGGTACCACTCCATCACAGTTTTAGCATAGTGGCATGATGCCAAATCGGTCCAGAACAAAGGTTTTTCTTTGTGACTTTTGATGAAGGGTAGCAATCGCTTCTGCAGACATTCTTTCTGATAGATCTCTTTGTTGATTGTGCCTGTAGTGACGAAAGATTTACTCTTTTTGCCACACGTGCAAATTGCTTGCCACACAAGGTATTTTTTGGGAAATGTCGATGCCTTCTTCATTCTGAAATGCTCAGCTGTAGCATTTCTGGCCATAGCAGAATAAAAAGCCAGCCCTGGAAGCTGCTGGAAATCCCCCAGGACATAAGTTTCATCGTCCATAACAACGCATGAAAACTTCGTCAAATATTCGCAGTACAAATGTCGAGCCCGTGATTTTGCTGCCAAGTTCTGTTTGTCGTTGCGATTTGGAACTGTTTTTACTTTATACGACTTAAGTTCCAAACGTTGTTTTGATTTTTGGACAAAACCAGGCGACATCCCTATTTTACGAGCCACCGTTCGAATGGACAGATTTGGGTTTTCGTTAATATCCTTATCACCTTTCAGTCCATGACAGGATCAGCGCGTCCAATGTTTTTGTCACTTCTCGGTTTCCTCTCCACCGTCAAACGTTCCGAAAATGATTTGAGCACATCGTGAACAGTGGATTTAGGCAAATCCAATGTTTTTGCAAGGTCCCGTATTGACAAGTCAGGATTCGCCGGACGCCCGTACAAAATTCGCTCGCGCACTTGTTTTTTTTTTGTCGCCATCTTGAATACTAAACATGAAATGTAAACATCAATCATAGTCTTTTTCATCATAGACTCTCAGCTATACCACAGTGAAATTTTTCATTCCTACGTGCAATATTTCAAAAGTTACAATGATTTGAAGGTGTCCGGATTCATGTGGATACAGACCTTAAACAAAAAAAATTATATAAATAAATTTTTTCCCCCCCCCACAAAACCACCCCCTCCCCTATATTTTTTTCGCGATGCCCCCATAACCAAAACAGGAAATTGGAATAAAAAAAAAAAAAAAAATTTTACAACCCAATTTTTCCCCCCTCTGGTTTCCACACCCCCCTCCAATTTATCAGGGACATCATCCACAATGGATGTTTGTACCCCCATAAAAAAAACATTCCAGGCTTTGGTTAGACTGGTTTTTAAATGATCCAATGATGTGTTTGGCTTACCCAAGAAACAATTTTTGTTTTATTCCAGCCATATAGCACTCCTCCCGGCTATGTTGATAAAACTACATTCAAAACTGTTTTGTCTACCAACCACTACTCTATGCTTCCTTAAAGCCAAAATTTGTACAAAGTGGCCCACTTCATAGATGGTTGTGAAAACAATTGAATAAAACCTTTATAAGACCATAAACATTTTGAAAAAGTTCTAGTGATAGATGCTATGACCACTTGAGAACCTTCATAAAACCTATTGGCTACCATGAAAACCAGCATACGGCCAAATGGCCACAGCTCTCAAACTTCACTGTGATATCCTGGTTGGTTTTTGTTGTTCTGCTTTGTTCGATTCTCTGCGCTTCTGATTCATTTGGCAGTAAATAATATCTAAGAAAAAAGTTCTAGTGTTGCGGGATATTTTGTTTGATAGCAAAATATACAAAGCAAGTTGAGTTTTTTTTTACAGCGTACCATGCTCCAAATCATATGTGCATTTAATTTTATGGTGAATATTGGCACGATTAGAGCCGAAAATTAATGCGCCTCGGAAATTATGCGAGTTTACAACAACAAAAACAAAACTAAAACAAATATATTCAATAAATTAATCAAGAATTTCTTGAAATTTTAAGAAATTCAATAAGATTATCTAAAAACATGCTGAAATTGGTCTCCGATCTACAGTTCATTTTCAAAACTTGGTGCATTTATTTTTCCACATTTCAATTAATTCTTATATTTCAATATGGCGATTGAAAAAAAAATCACAATTCTGCTATAAAGCCAAGTTGTCTTTGCAATAACTACTTAAAAACTATTTGGTCGTTTGGGGACTTCCCTAAATGCCAATCTGCCGTTTAATGCATTTATTGAAGGAAAAATGGTCTTAAAATACCTTTTCAACTGACCATAATAAGATAATATGAATGAGTCCTAAAACGGCATTTCAAAACAGCATTTTATGAGTTCATAAACTTGAAATAAAACCTCTGATAGGAGTAAAAGGAATTTGAAAATAGGAGGTTTTAGGATTGTTTTAAACAAGCTGTGTAGGTTGTCATAAATCTGACTAAAATGTGAAACCTATTGGCACCTCTTGTTGTCATAATAGAACCAAATTGATTTCTAGTGGCTTTGATAAAACCTCAATAAAAATTTAAAAAGCCGGATGGTTTTGGCAATGTTACTTGGGTAGTTCAGGCTCTGGTCTCAAGAATGGACCAGATGTAGAGAGTAATCTATTGGATTCAGGTCGTTGAAAGGCCATTCATCTTTGGTCAAATATATCGGGCCTGTAACAGAGTTCCAGCGTCCTATTTGCGCCATGTGGTGATGGCCAAGCTTATTGAAACGTCAATTTGTTCTGACCAAAATGTGTACATGCCCAGGGTGCTACACTGTCCGTTAGAAGCTTCTGGTAGACTGATTGGTTGATTTTGACGTCTTTCTCAATGAATATCAAGGGGGTTTTACCGGAAGCAGTAATCCCCGACTGAACCATTACCGAAGCTGGATGGTGTGATCTGGCTGTCATCATACGGTTAGAGGAGCCCTTCGGCAAAAGCTGGCGATAGTTTTTGTGGTTTTGGTAATGCTAGTGGTTCTTGGAAAATTTATAAGAACGTAATCCCAAATCGTCATAAAGAATAGTTCGCACTGATTTGGGATCGATTTTCAACGATTTCACCATTTTTCGGATTGACCGTCTAGAATTTCGATTAACCCTTTCAGTTATGAGGGGTCCTCGCAGTTCTATTTCTGCCTCTTCCTGAACGATTTCCCAAATTTCCAATTGTATTGGCATTTTCAATGTCCTAGCGATAAACACAGTAGGATTTCCTTGCTTGTACAGCTCAATCCCCACACTTCGTAATGGATTTGGCTTCATTGTGACACTACATATGAACGCATTCAAATGAAAATGTGTGCTTTTGTTTATAATGAACCTAGGTGTAATACGCCATAGGTGTGCTCATTTCAGCATCTGTCAAATCCGAACAATACACTGAGAGAAAAAACACGGATAATATTTCCTAACCTCGCACTATTATGTAGAATTGTTTCATGATATCGGTTTAGCGTTGAGTCAACGAGATTTTACAAACATTTTTGATATAAGTTTTCACCACTCGTATCTTACGTAGCTACACACGAATTGTTTCAAATTGCCACACAACACTGTAAATTCGTCTTGCCAGGATCCTCCAGAGATATTCATTAGGCTCCAGATCCATATTATGGGTTGGCCAGCGTTCTTGTTGAAAGATGAACTTGTTGTTCATATAATAATATCCTCAGTTAATGGAATGAGAAACTTTTCCAGTTGCTCCACATAGCTCTCTAAATTAATTCTGACAATGAACAGTTAACCTCTTCGCGAAAGAGCAGCCCACACCATAAGGACTCCTCCTTCCAAATTTCTGCTCAACTTTTGCTGGGGATTCTTCCGAAGATCATGTCAATGATTTGTGTGGCAGTCAGGACCATCGAGATTGAACTTATTTTCATCGGAAAAAAATCACTTCACCCCATTCTGCCTTCCATGGGCTGCTTTGCAAATCTAATCTCTAATCTTCAATGTGCTTCGGAGTGAGGTTAGTGTTTTTGACGTTTTTTTTTCGCTCTTGTAAACCAGGTGTCCAGATCCTCACAAAATTTGAGCAACACGACTGTTTGCTATGGAAAGGTAAAGTCCCAAGTAACAATTTAAGTTTTATTCCAGCCGTATAGTATTCCTCCCGGCTTTGTTGATAAAAAACATTCAAAACTGTTTTGTCTACCAACACCTCCTCTATGCTTCTTTAAAGCCAAAATTTGTACAAAATGGCCCACTCTATAAACGGTTGTGAGAACAAGTTAATAAAACCTTTATAAGAACATAAACATTTTGAAAATGTTCTATGAAAGATGTTATGACCACTTGAGAACCTTCATAAAACCTATTGGCTGCCTTGAAAACCAGAATGTGGCCAAATGGCCATAGCTGTCAAACTTCACTGTGAAATCGAGGTTGTTTGTTATTGTTCTGCTTTGTTCGATTCTCTGGTCTTCGGATTCATATAGCAGTAAAAAGGTTCTAATGTGGCGGTAAATTTAGTTTGATAGCAAAATATCCAAAACAAATTGTGTTTTCTACAGCAAATTATGCTCCAAATTTTATGCGCATTTATTTTAATGGTGAATATCGGCACGATAAGAGCCGAAAATTAATGCGCCTCGGAAATTATGCGAATTTACAACAACATTAATCAAATTAAAACAAATATATTCGATTAATTAATCATGAATTTCCTAAAAAGTGCTTGGAATTGGATGAGATTTTCTAAGAGAATGCCGAAATTAGTCTCCGATCTACAGTTTATTTGCATACCATTGAAAATTTGATGCATTTATTTTTCCACATTTCAATTCTTACTTATATTTCAATATGGCGATTGGAAAAAATCACAGTTATGCCATAAAGCCAATTTTTCTTCGCAATGACTATTATAAAACTATTTGGTCTTATGGTGACTTCCTTCAATGCTAATTTGCTGTTTAATGCATTTACTGGAGGCAAAATGGTTTTTGAATGCTTTTTCAACTGACCATAATAAGATAAAATCAATGAGTCCTAAAACGGCATTTCGATACAGCATTTTACGAGTTCATAAAGTCGAAATAAAACCTTTGATAGGAGTAAAAGGAATTTAAGAAACAAGGTTTTAAGATCGTTGTAAACAAGCTGTGTAGGTTCTCATAAACCTGACTAAAATGTGAAACCTATTGGCACTTCTTAAGGCCATAATAAAACCAAATTGAATTCAAGTGGCTTCCATAAAACTTTAATAAAACTTAATAAAGCAGGATGGTGTTATCAATGTTACTTGGGGTTCCTGCTTTATTTCCGAAGCATTGATTTTTTCAGTCTCGTCAAGCTGTATAAAACAGTTTCGTTCTCGATTGGAAATTTTGAACTTGCCCTTGGTTTTCTTCCGGATGCCATATTTTTCACCTTCTTCAGAAAATTTCTTAACACTGTTTCTGCTCTTTTGATTCTCTTGATTATTTCTTGGTTACTCAAACCGATATCCTTCAATTCGACGTCCAATTTCCGCTATATGTCGTCCAAGAACTGCTTGAAAAACGTCAACAACACTAAACCCTAGCAAAGGAAAATAACAAGCTGATATCATATAAGTAACAAGTTCTGTTATCCCAGCTATCGTTTTGATTTCCGCTGTTATCGCATATCAAATTTAGTTATCACCATTGGCAAATTTTGTTAACATATGTTATCATTTTCAACATAATGTTTTTCACGAACGTTATTAGTTGAATGCAAAACTATGAATATTTCCAGCATATTTGAACAAGAAATTATGCTTTTATTAAAAAAAATTTTTTTTTCAGATACTAGCGTGAGAATTTGATTTCAAATGGATAACATAATTTGAAATCATTTCAATTAACTTGCTCACAAAACAGGATTTGTTATCAAGATGGTCGCAGGGATAGCAAAATAAGCTATTATTATGATATGCAACGAGTATGTTTTTGTTATTCATTCTGTTATTTTGGCTGTTTGTTTAGCCTCACTGATAACATATTCAGTGATAAAAAAATGATAACCTGGTATTAGAACTTGTTATCAATTTGGTATAATCCTTTGCTCGGGACCCCCTCTTCCCTATTTTTATTGCTTTTTTTTGTGGGTTTTTGTTTTTTTTGTTTTTTTTTGCCTTTGCGGTTTTTCCATATTTCAAGTGTTCACCAAAATTTTTTAAATGTGTATAAACGATCTGGATCACAAAAGGAAAATAGTGGGAAGCGGGGGGGGGCGGGGGGCGGGGGGGCCCCCCCGTGTTTTGGTTTTTTTTTTAAAAATTTTTTGGTTTTTTTTCTTGTTTATTTTTTTTTTTTTTTTTTTTTGTTGTTTTCCCCTTGCCCCCAAGGAAAAGCGCGCGCTCCCTCGTTTTGGGGTTAATTTTTAGCAAAAAACCCCCAAAGTGGGCAGACATGAGTTTTTTTTTTAAAAAGAAAAGGGTCCAATTTTTTTTTTAGTTTTTTCCCTAATAAAGAAACCCTTCAAACCCAAAATATAAAAAAAAAATTTCTACCTTTTTTTTAGGCAGGCATTTTTTTTTTTTTTCTCACGAGCCGATAGTTTAAAAAGCTATGCTCAATTCAACTTTCAGTTTTTGGCAATCATAAATCTTAATATTTAAACCAATGTTACAGCTTTCGGAAGCCAAATATTACCAGATTATAAAACACACTTAATAGCTAGAAAGTGTATCAATGAAAAATGGTTATTTGAACTATCAATGATATGGGCAAACCTGACCCGTTTTACGGTACTGTAGTTTCGTATTATTGAGAATATATGTTAGTCATATCTTACATGCAAGACACGAGCATGATTGAACGCCCGAGATTGCTACTCCGTTGCTGTCAGACCAGCTGTTATTACACAGAGAACTAACAGATGATGTTTAGCATACATCCTCAATGAGCATGAGCATGATTGACCGCCCACGGATGCAATTCCGTTATTGCCAGATCAGCTGTATTTACACAAAGAACCAACAGATGATGTTTGGGACTAACATACACCTTCAATGTGTAAAAACTGGTGACCCAATATAAAGCAATACCGGCGCCGGCCGTGCCCGAATGCTGGTCAAGTAGGGAATGGGAAGGAACGTGTTGACATGATACTCGCTTTGAAGGAAGCCGAGAAATCCTCTGCACTTCCACGAGAAATCACTGGGATGTTGGATAGTTGGGGAAAGGTTAGCAGCAGGGTTCGTTTTGGTTAACGATACGCTGAAAGTATGTAGCACTATCCGCCAAATACAATGGACCGCTCCAATGTGACTGAAAAGAGACAAGCATAACGAAAAACAAAACAAAACAAAATAGACAAAATAAAATAAAACAGGATATTAGATATTGTCTTCAAAATTTGGTAGAAATAAATTATTTATTGCTTTGCAAACCAGCTCTTCTCGATGTCCTAGATGGCCAAGTCCTGATGGACCCGCAGCTACTGCCATGGGCACTCGACCACATCAACCCAGCCGTCGCCTACGTGTCGGAAACCTTCCGGTAATAACATGATATCTGTGTCTAATACACTCTTCTTGCACCGATTAATTTACAAACTAGGCCTGCACACCGAATCAAAATTCCCTTAGGCACGGTTGTGGTACTATCCTTTAAAATCTAGTTTTAGATATTGGCACTTGGTTGCAGGAAACAGAATTAAAAAGACAAATAAACTCGATTATGACCTCTAACATTACACGGTTGCTATACAATACACACTATCTTCCTCCACAATACTCGCGAACGACGACACTTTGGACCTGAGCTCGCTTGAGGAAAAATCACCAACGCATAACAGCGCAATTGATTGTATGCAGTTTTTTTTTTTAATGAATCGCGAGCAAGGCGCGATCCCGCAATACGCAACACTCTTCTAACTTCAGCTCACCGGAACCAATTGCACACGCACACTAGTAATCCGCGACGCAGAACAACGCGACGCGCGACGAGGTGCTACCGTGCTACTCATGTTTAGCATACATCCTCAATGTGTAAAAACTGGTGATCCCAAACTAAGGCAATAATCAGCACCTGCCTCGCCCTCATGCAGGTCAAATAAGTAAAGAGTAGGAATGTGTGAGACTCGTTTGATTGAAAGCCGAGACCGCCTCTTCCACGAGAATTCCCTGGGATATTGGATAACAGGATTGGGTGGCAGCAGGGTTCTTTTTAGTAAACGATAAGCTGAATTCAAGCGGCGTTTAGTAAAACATTTAAATATTAGTACCGATTTCTGATTTGAATCTATTTATACTAACAGTAAGGATGCTATTGGAATCACTCACAATATGAGATAACTTACAAACATCAGCGTCGAATAACCGCTTGTTCAAACACGTTTGAAGAAGTTATTCAGTTTCTAGAAGAAAAAGCAGAACAATTTCTCCAAATTTGTCTGAACAAATAGCTATCCAGCTAGTGATTTATTTGCTCTGGGATATGGTGGCACGGCGAGCTTGCCTACCAATATTATGGATCACAATTAATTGTGATCCCAACCGCCGATCCACCACCCTGTCGAACCACCACATCTCACCAGGAAACATTTTTGTTATATTTTTTTCTGTGCTCACTGGATCACTCGCATCGCCGAATTATAAATAACCGAAACAATACAAAACGCGCCATGCCTGATAGCAAAATAGTGCGTAATAAAGCATCGGCATAGCCTTTCACTGCCGATGCTCGAAACAAACACTTTGTTCGTAAACTTTCATTTTTTACAACTGTATCAATCAAGTAGAAACTTCTTATGAACAATCAATGTGAATCCAGTGTGCGTAGATGCCTTTCGTGCCTTCTGGTAACTTTATGCTTCTATTGATGTACAGGCTCATCTGTTTTAGGATATATTGGACGGATTATTATAATTTGAGATATCTCAGTGCTGACATCTTCCAAATTTAGCAGATCGGCAGGCAATCGATGAAAACCCACCTTGTACCTCATAGCAAGATGCTTAGAGGCGGACCGGAAGCTTCGATGAGCTACCTCAAAACCTTTTTCCTTTTCTGTGGGAGAAAAACGCTGAAACCGCCGAATTTATGTGCGATGGCTCGGCGCGTATTCATGAATAAGAGAATGCTTGTAACAAAACGGATCACCATATAACATACATACATTACTGTTTTGCATGACAATTGCAGAAAACAGTTATATAGGTTCAGGAATTTCCACCAATCAAATACATTCCACAACAAGTCGAGAACACACGTATGAACCAAGAAGAAAGCTACTACCAATGTAAATGCTCATTACTTTTCATTCTAAATTTGTTTCGAAAAAGTTACTCCGCTAGTAAATTTAGAGCACATTGTGTGAATTGCGCAATGTTTTTTTTTAAATATTGGCAGTTTAAAGCAGTTCTTTGATTCATTGTTATTTAATAGTACCATACCATCGAAAGTTTTTTTTTAAAGTAATTAAGTAAGATATTATTCCAGCATGTAATTAAAAGAAACAAACGAACGAAACTAAATGAATGATCTTGTTGCAAAAATCGGCCGGATATTGTAAAATACTTTGGGTTAGAGTTGAGAAGAAAGGTAATCCTCTCTCTCTCTCTCTCTCTCTCTCTCTCTCTCTCTCTCTCTCTCTCTCTCTCTCTCTCTCTCTCTCTCTCTCTCTCTTAAAAAAATAAGCTTGCCCTCCCCTACTTCAAATCCTGGCTACGCCTATGCGAACACCACGAACTTCAGCGAGCTTAACTCGTTTGAGGATAAACCAAAATTGGGTCGAATAAAAAGGTCCTGCTAACCCTCGTTTGGATAAACGAATAATGAAGGCATTCGAGCATAAAAAGGAGGTTTCAGAGCGGGATGCGGCCAACACAGTTGGCACTTTGAAGTCCAATGTTCATTGTATCAAAGAACGTTTGAATCCTGGATTCTATAAGAAGCAGAAGCAGCCGAAACGGAGTCCGAAACAAGAAGCATCCATGGCGAGAGTTGTAGTATATGATGTTTGCTGCGAACTTGAACTGTTAACAATTTTTTTTATTCAGCGTTAGTTTTTTATTATTTTGATTTTTTAATTTGTCCTCGTTGGCTAGGAAAGCATCGCTTGAAAGGCCGATCCAGATAATTTGCGTGAAAAACTCGGTGAGTTTTTGTAAAGTGCTTCCGGAAGTGTAATTTGTGTAATTTGATAACATTAATACTTTTGCCATAGTGGCGAACCAGCACAGGAGGCTGAAAGCCACTATAATAAAGATATTAAAAAAAAAAAAACTTTCGCCATCAAGTTTACTACAGGATGATCTGGAATATATTATTCATATTTTTGTTTTGTTTTTTTTTCTTCATTTTCCGTCTGCCTATTTCCTCACAAAGTGACAATCACCGACGCCAGGAAGACGACTCCACCACCTGGACCCTTTTTTTTTTATTCCGTGTCGGGTATTTTCGTCACTGCGACCAATTTTTAGATCTATTGTGACACATCCCCTTTTTTTGTTGCTTTAGTTATTTTCAGCTTGACGCATCACTATTGATAGAAGTGATCGTCAAAGTCTGACCTAAAGCATTGTCCCAGGACGGTATAATGCTCCGAATAAAGTGTACTACCGTACTGGGGTTTGTTCTCCAAATCTCAAGGGGTTCTAGTAGCCCTTTGTTAAAGAACTTCAGCCTATTATTGAAAATTGCCGGGCAGTGGCATAACAAGTGTTCCGAGTCTTCTCTATCTATGTTACAGAATCGACATGAATCATCTTGAAGTTTTCCTATCAGCTTCAAGTGATAACGGCTCGGACAGTGACCGGTTATAAGGCCTGTATATATTGTTAGATCTTTTTTGGTAAGATCTAGTAACTTGCGAGTCATTGAAATGTTTGGAGTAATGAACCGCTTTGATTGCCTAGCTTTGAAAGTGTTGTTCCAGTTTGTCTCCACTTTCAAGCATTCCCAGGCTTTCATCTCCATTCTAAGAGAAGAAGCAGATACACCACAAAAGGGTTCAGGTCCTACAAACTGATGAGACGATCCGAGTCTTGCTAGTTCATCGGCTTTCTCGTTTCCATCAATTCCAGAATGACCAGGAACCCAGTACAAATTGACTTGATTACGACAAGACAATTTCCGAAGTGATTGAACACATTCCCAAACATGTTTGGACGTGCATATTGCTGACTTTAAAGCATTCAGAGCTGCTTGACTATCCGAAAAAATGCATACATTTGAATATCTATAGTTTCTGCGTAAGCATATAGCAGAACATTCCAGAATTGCTTGAATTTCAGCTTGGAATACAGTTGGCCACTTTCCCATTGGGATTGAAAGGTTAATCCCTGGGCCAGTTACCCCAGCTCCCACTTGATTGTTCATTTTCGAACCGTCTGTATAGAAAACAATCGATCCTTGGCGGAGGTTTGGGCCACCTCTTGCCCACGAATCACGCCCAGGATCAATAACTTGATATGAACAATCAAAGTTGTATTTTTTCTCCATCCAATCTTCGTTGTTCATAACTAAAGAATTAAATTTTACAATTTTTAGAATGCTAAGATGTCCTATTAGATCACCTTTTAAAAGGTTCGCAAACCTTCTGATCCTTAAAGCGCTCTTTTCAGCTTCTAACTGTATGAATTGATGCAATGGCAACATAAAAAGTAGTGCATCCAGTGCCTTCGTTGGTGTACTTCTCATTGCACCGCTAATTGAACAAGTTGCTAGTCTTTGAAGTTTTTCTAACCTTCTTTGTGCAACAGTTTCTTTTGTTTTTGGCCACCAGACCAATGAAGCATAGGTAATCTTGGGTCTCACAATTACCGAATAAATCCAATGGATCATTTTTGGCCTTAGTCCCCATTGCTTACCAAATGTTCTTTTGGCTATCCATAGAGCATTTGTCGATCTGTTGATTGTCTGCTCTAAATGAAAGTTCCAATTTAGTTTGCTGTCAAGAAATACTCCAAGGTATTTGACTGTATTTGAAAGTACCAAATGTGTGCCTTTCAACCTTAAGTTCTCAATACAGTATTTTCTCTTCTTTGTAAATGGCACAATAGTAGTTTTGGAAGGGTTTATGTTCAAGCCTTCCTTATCACACCACGAAGAGACATAATTTAAAACACTTTGCATTCTGTTTGCAATGATACAGTCGTATTTACCGCGTACTATTAAGACTATATCATCTGCGAAGCAAACTACTTAAAACCCTAAGTCTTTCAGATTTTTAAGGAGATCATCAACTATTATAGACCACAATAAAGGTGATAATACGCCTCCTTGTTGGCACCCTTTTACAGCTCTAATACTGATGGATGAGCTTCCGAGGTTTGCTGATATTTGTCTATTTGATAACATCTCGTTAATCCAATCGACAATACATTTGTCGAAACCAAGTTTCATCATTGCTTTAACCATTGAACTATGAGATGAATTATCAAATGCTCCTTCAATGTCTAGGAACGCAGCTAGTGAGATTTCCTTAGCTTGAAAAGATTTTTCTAGTTTAGTAACAACCGCATGCAACGCTGTTACCGATGATTTACCTTCCTGATAAGCAAATTTATGTTAACCCAGAGGAGTTTTAAGTAAATATGTTGACTTTATGTATTCATCAATAATTTTTTCCATTGTTTTAAGTATAATTGACGATAAGCTTATGGGCCTATAGGATTTAGGTGAACTTTTTTCCTGGACCCTACTTAACGACTCATGAATATAAGCCGGGACCAACGACTTTACTTCCCTTCCGAAGGAAGACGTGACCAGATTTTTTCGCCTCAGAAAAACCACCGACGTCGAATGGGATTGAACCCAGACCCACTGGGGTGCAAAGTAGCAGTCACGCTTACCACTACAACACCGACGCCGGCGAAATTATTCATATAGCTGGCCAACGAACAACCGTTTGGGAGATCCAGAATTATCGTTAAAGTGGTAGATTCTTCATACTACCTCAACGTTTTGTTTCTTTGTCGAATTATCGACTCTATGCATGATTTATAAAGGACGTTACATCTAGAAGGTGTTACTTGGACTCCGCGGGTTGTTCAACATTGCTCTCACATATTGCATAAAAATGAATATTTATTTCTAACCAGAAAATGAAACCAAACGACCAAACATCGATGGCGAAAGTTGAACGATAAATACGATGCTTGCTGCGAATTTAAAACTGTATAATCATGGAAGACGAAGCCTACGTGACATTTGACTAGAAATCCTTGCCGGGACCACAATATTATCCGGTGCGTGAAGAAGAAGTATTGAACCAGTCTGAGACATCCATGCAAGTCGATATGAATAGTAAAATATACATAAAAGAGTGATTACAATAACGACTCCTACCCATGATTCGAAGCCACAAGGATCCTCTTGGCTTCTAGCTAGATCTTGCGTCTTGTCATTTTGGGCATAGACGAAGGCACATCTTAGGAAACATGTTTCGGCAGAAGATACCATTTTACAGTTTGAAAAAGATTGGGAGAACAACGTTCGCAAAAAGGTGCGCCAGTTAGCATACAATCACTGGAAAACTTGAACACCAACACTTATGTAGTTTATTGTTTTGAGAACTGGGTGCGTTCAAACTTTCTGAGGCAGTCTTTATATTGCTATGCATGTTATGGTTCACACACAAGCTTTTACAGCCACATCATTACACGCATGACAGATAGTTACGGTGTGTTTATGTATAAAGGAGGAAAAGGTGTTGATAATTCATATGCGTTTATAGAATCTTCACACCAAAATGAAGAAAATGTTATTTAAAAAATAAAAAATAAATCAATAAAGGATTATAAATGCATTAAAATCAATACATATGTTAGCAATAAAAAACAACAAAATTAATTTCATTAGAGATAATTCCGTTTTTCTTCTAAAGATTTAGAAAAACGTCAGTGCGCTTTAGGAATTTCACACACTGCTTAACCTAGTTGTGGTAAGCTATAAGCTTGAAATGCCAAGAAGGACAAAAGAACACGTTTGTGACATACAAAGCCCTGCTTCAAGAGAGTAGGTACTGCCTACTCTACAAACAACAGTTTTGAGTGTCCTGGCGCAGTACATGTGTTTACTGATTTGGGATTGTCCTAGGCAAGAAACCAGTTTATTCCAAACCGTGAAAATTGAATCTTTAGATTCCATCTCGAACCAACACTGATCCCTCATGTTCGGCTTATAAGTGAAGCAATCGTTATGCATGTGAATAACCATATTATTTATTCGTCCAATGCGTACGGACGCCGAACCTTAGCTTTTAACTTGCCCATGTGCCTGTTTTTGGGCGATATCATTTGAAACTGCCGCCGGCTGAAACGAACATGACTTATTGACCAACCTTCCAAACGAAGAAATGGACTCAAAGCACGTGACATTAGTAAACTTATCACCAATCCCAGCATAACTTTCACGTGATCGCGGCATGTAGGTTGAATGGGCTAGGTTTCTGAATCTCAAATGAGAAGAGCTCATAATGGTGCAGCCAACTTCGATGGTCGTTGTTGCCGGGATCGTTTAAACACCAACATCATTCAGTTTGGATGCACGGGTTTATGGCTCGTTGAATCGAAGTTGTTTCGGAGGTCACCTTTCAAAGGTCGGTCAAAATCGTTCTCGCGCTGTCAATATGCACGATCTTACTTTCGCACGCCCTTGGATGAAGTTCGGTTTGGGCTTTTATGCTACACAATAACGAAACATAAAATTGGATTCTAATGTTGAGGCGGGTTCCGGTAGCTGGACGGCATAATACCGAATTGGTTTTCACTCGTTTTCATTAACAGATTTGTTTTGATTCGACTCACTTTATGCCTAATTTTCCGCTAGGAATGCTACGCATATAACGGAAAAACTTCTGGTGTGCGGAGTTTGTTTTGATGAGGTTTCACTTTCGGAACTAGCGCTTATTAACCGCCACAAAATTAGCGGTGGCTCACTGTTCGTTAAAGCGGGTATCGGAAAGGGCTTTCCGTATGATGGGTCGAAATTATTCCAATTTAATTACAAGGTAATAACTTCGTTGGCGATGTTTGGATATTGCGAAATGTTTATTCTTTGAACGTTTGTTTCTTCCGCTATTATAAGTGGCAATGAAAATAAACAACTGAACAGAAATGATATTGAAAAAGCAATTGATGGCAATTTCATAAATCTCAAATGTTTTGATTTCTCAGCTCTTTCTACAAAAGAAAGATTTTTTTTGTAATCCACAATGAGTTTTGCACGCCAGCTTTTTCAGCTGTTTATTGGCCTGAAGGTATTACTTCAGAAAAGCTTAACGGACACGGAACCAGGATCTTACTAGCTACTTTATAATATTTTCAAAGTATTGGTAATTATTTGCATTGTTTTTTTACTGCCTGCCTGTATTTCAAAAATAAAATTACGAAAAATGACGCAAATCCTCTTCCTCATTTCCAAGACCACCTACTTCACTCTATTGTCGCTATTTGTGACAACTATCATCAACACATTGAACATGACATTTTGCTTATTATTAAGCATAAACATTGCGATTATAAATGAACAAAATGAAACTAGATGTGTTTTGTTGTTATGGTGATCAATTCATAAAACTTGCCCTAGTGACTAGAGGTGGGCAAAATAGCTCACTATAGCGAGCGGCTCCAAACAGTTCCGCTCATTGAAGTGAGCTAGTTCTTCAGAACAGTTCATTTGCTCTTTTCGTAGCACGTAGCTGATTCGGATCAGCGTATTGAGATTTTTGGAAAAAAAAATGTATATATTTCATTGAAATATTCGGTTTGGATTTTTTTTTTTTTTTGGAAGACAGTAATTACAATTTACGAAATATGTTTCTTGGTTAGCCTACTACGTTTCTCACCGACCACTTGTTCTGCTTTGGAAAAGATCCGTTCACAAGGTACACGGTGCAAGAATGCATAACCTTTTCATCATTATCTGATGCCGATGCCGTTTGGGGTTCAGCTTGCTGATTTTCATACGAAGTATCAATATTCTTCCGCATTTTGTACACGAGACCTTGGTGCGTCGCGTTGTGAATCTCTGCATCTCCAAAACCTTGCATCTTAAACCGTGGATTGAGAAAGATGGCTTGAGCGATCAGTTCATTCGATACTCTTTCCCCGAACCGCCCCCCCCCTTTTTAAACCGAAAAGAAAATCTTTTAAATACATTTTGATCCTTTCCCCCATCAAGAAGGCAAGAACTGAGCTTTAGATAAGGAAACACAAAATTAGTAGTCATATTTGCAATGAATGTTTTATGGTTTATTTATTTCCGTTACACATGGGAATGACTAAAATATATACTGGCACTAATTAATGAAAATTTAGCAATGAAAATTCACAAAATTGCCACTAAATTATTAAACACTGTGCCAACGAAAAAATAACAATTCGCACTAGAAAAACATAAAATAGCAATAAGAAATTGATAATTCATTTTCAATAATTCAAAAGTGACCGGTAAAACTTTCAAAAAAAGCAATGGCAATTAGTATAAACGCAATAATAAACTGATAGTTTTCCGTCATAATAATAAGTTCTAGCGCTATACATGTGACAAAAGTCTTTAAATTTTTCAATGCTTTCCAATTAAAACCAAACAAATTATTTAAATTTCTATTTTTTTATTTTGGATTTTTTATTGCGATTTGTTTGGTTTCAATTGGAAGATTTGAAAGATTTGAAGACTTTTGTCACATGTATAGCGCTAGAACTTATTATTATGACGGAAAACTATCAGTTTATTATTGCGTTTATACTAATTGCCATTGCTTTTTTTGAAAATTTTACCGGTCACTTTTGAATTATTGAAAATGAATTATCAATTTTTTATTGCTATTTTATATTTTTCTAGTGCGAATTGTTATTTTTTCGTTGGCACAGTGTTTAATAATGTAGTGGCGATTTCACATATTTTTATTGCTATTTTTTCCATTTTTATTGATGTTTTATTACCCTGCCTCCTCCATAACACCCCTTTACTAACCCCCCCGTTTTTTCCCGCGTTTATTTTCAAGCCACACCAAACCCAAAAACATTAACCCAAACCCCACTTTCCCTTCCGGTTCCCCAAAAAGCTGCACTTGACCAAAAGTTTCGTTCTTCTTGCAAAGTTGCAGAAAGCGAAGAAACGTGCCGGGCTCCGTTCATTCACAGTTCAGAAAGCTCCAAACCGCAATGAAAAACAGAATAGGACAGCTAAAACACGTGCGCGTAAGCTGTACACACAAGTGTTGACGAAACCACACTGCTGCATCATGGACGATGAAACATACGTAAAAGCGGACTTCAAACAAATTCCCGGCAACCAGTATGTAACTGCGAAAGACAAGTTCGATGTTTCAGAGTCCCTCAGGAAACAGCAAGTGTCAAAGTTCCCCAAGAAATTCATGATTTGGCAGGGGATTTGTTCGTGTGGTAAACGGAGCAAACCTTTTGTGACAACTTCAACTGTAAAAGGTCAAGTATACATGAATGAATGCCTGAAAAAAACGACTGCTTCCGTTTCTCAAAACACACAACGTTCCTACAATTTTTTGGCCTGACTACTACTGTCACTACTCCAAGGATGTTCTGGAGTGGTACAAGACGAATGGTGTAAATTTCGTGCCGAAGTATTTTACCCCCAAACTCCCCAGAGTTGCGGCCAATAAAAAAATATGGGCCTTAAAGAAACCCCGAACTCCCGAGCAACCCCAAAATGTCACCACAAAACCGGAAATGTTGGAAGTCATGGTTGAAAGCGCAAAAAAATCGGTTCAAGTGTTGTACAAAATCTTATGCGTGGTATTAAGATGAAAGTTCGGGCTTTTGGATTTGGTAAAGAAATACAGTGAAATAAAAATACTTAAACCAAGATTATACATTGTATTTTATTCCCTGATTATTTCATGACAATCGCTTGAGAGACTTGTTTTTGAGGACGAGTTTAAAGTGATGCAATTTAACTGTGGACACCCTTTATTCTCATCCCACTGCGGGGTAGGTTGAGGCACAGATACATCTGCCACCTCAACTGGCAATAATAACGTATTGGATCTCGCTCATGTTTGGCAATGATAACGTCCTTGGTTCGAGTACTACTTTACCCATGCCCTTTTCGCTTAATTTTCAATACTTCTATTCCATTTCCAACCTACCGTACACTAACGGAACTTTCAACACTTTCTCTTCATATCTTTCATTCTAGCAAACATGACTGTCTACTCTTGGTGCCTCATGGCGATGAGCGAAACATCTCCTTCTACATCATAATCGTTACTCCACGTTCGGAGAATACAAATATAACAATTAGAGCATGCATTATTATGTGCTAAAAGACACTTGCATGTGTCGGTCTCAGGGGACCAAAATTTACATGACATTTTGGTAATGTGTGCGGTAGACATGTGCATTTATTACTAAGTGTATTTTTCGTTTTCTTCTATGCAAATGGAGATTTTACCAAATCTGTGCTGATCTGACTCATGCAATTTAACTGCGTGAAATTACCTTGGGTTAGCTAGTTACTGATTGTACGGATTCATCAATAAAATTACTTAATCGTTGCGGTTTTAAATATAGTTTCAGTAATTTTACTCCATAGTTAATTTATATGATTACTTATTATCATTATTATTTATTATGTCCTTTCATCCTATAATCCTTATTATTTTTATTTACCTTTGCCCACATTCGTACTCATTAGTTCTTTGTTGTTTTGTTATTTTTTTCATTACATCTGTTTACAGGCTCAACAGATGAAATCACTAATCTTTACAATCTTGACAGCTAACCACTAAAAAAAAGAATACGTCTGATCATATTTTATTGATAGGTTTTGAGATCGACTAGCGCATAATAACAGAGAACCAGCAGAAAGGATTTACAGCGTTCAATCTGAGATCATCAGTTAAGAAATGTCGACATGCAAGGATTACAGTATCGACAACATTATCCAGTTCTACTTCTTTTACCGCATCAAATTACACATACTCGATATAAGGGTTTTTAGTACCGACCCTTTTTGGCGAGTCCCGGTACTACGGTACTGAACCCCTCAGTACCGGGAGGTACTGGAAGATTTTTTTTTCGAAAATCATTAAAACCAATAAAAAGTCAGGATTTGATGGTAACGATTCAAACTTTATTCATTGCTTTGTATGTATTCAACACTTGTCTTGGGGCTTGTCCTTATCCTTGAAATATGCTTTCAAAACGCACAGCATATTCAATGTTTCGTCAGACATACTGGATCGTATTTTAGTAGCGAAGCTTCCAGAAACAAAGAACGCTCTTTCTGAGTCTACAGAAGTAGGGCGAACTGTTGCTAGTGAATCATGAAGCATTGACAAGTATTTTCCTTTCAGCTTTTCTGAGTCGTAGTAAGTGAACTCTTGTCTTACAATCTTTACGAATCCTGGTTTAGTAATCGAACTTACAGGAACACTCTCGCTTACCTTTGACTGCTGCATCCTCTGTTCAAATTTCTGTTTCATCGTCAAAACCTCGTATTCACCAGTTTAATCAAAGTAGTCTTCGACGTTTTGAAAAATACGCCAAAATCATTGCTGATTGACGTTTTAACTGCAGTGTTCTTCAAAAACGCGAAAAGGTCAGCGTATTCAAAGCGTCTTTCTGCAACTCGCTGCTTGAGCACTTCGAAAAGCTCGTTAGCGATAGCGGTCTCCTGACAAGAAAGTTGTTCGAGCATAAAGTGTAATGCCACATCCGCTTTGTACAATGAGCAATCTTTCCGGCACAGTTGTTCAACAGCAGCATTGATGGGTTCAAGAGCGTTTATGATTTCCCGAACCAAATCCATTTCATTATCGGTCATGTTCAGCTTTACTTGTCCTTTCAGATCGATCATCGCTTTCTGTACCGCGTTCATGACGACGTAGAATCTCTTAAGCATGTCAAACAAGCTATTCCATCGTGTTTTGACGTCGATAACCAACGGCATCTCTTTTCCAAACTCCTGCTGGACGTAGTTTTGAAGGAGGTCGTCGTTCTTGACCGGTGATTTGCGGAAAGTTCTTACAATTCCAAGGAGCTTCTTAATGGTAGCGTGGTATTCAGGCCGCAATTCCGCTTCATCGCATTCCGCATCTTCTAGCACGAACTCACCGTCATCGTCATCCTCATCATCGGCAGAAGAGTCTGAATCAGCATCGTTGGAACCTAAAATTCGAAAAATTACCTAGAAGTTCAGTTATAAAGATAACAATTTGAAATGAACAAACCTTCTCCGCTCAGCTCACGTTGATTGTATGTTGGTTCATTACGGGAATAAAGCACACTCGTGACAGCAATCCCGTGTGCAAGACAAACTTGATGATCCGCGGGAATTAATCTTCCGACTTTCTTCATTACAGATGCACCATCTGTCGTTGCTGCTACAACGTCTTCGGTGAGGGATAGGCCATAATTAGACAAGATCTCTTCCAACAGCTTGACACATTTCTCGGCATCCATTGATCCTACTATCGTTTTCAGACCCAAGTTCCAGGTGTGCTGACCGTCATGAGCATTTACGTTCATGTATCTGCGGTTCCGAGTTGAAGTCCACTCATCGAAAGTGATACTAATCTTACGGTCTTGCTTCCTGATTTCACCAAACTCCTTTCGGTACCCTCCAACAACAAAAATGTAGTGCGCTTTGACCTTCAGCCTGATACCTTCCGGTGATTTGGGGATATCTCGAAATCCTCGGGCATATAATCCAAGCCGGATGCCCTCTGAGTTGCAAATTGTGTTGAATGGAATATTGTCCTCAGCAGCCATCCTTGCCAAAGCGGCCTCAAGCGGGGACGATTTGGAAAAATACTGATGAAGGGTGACGATCTTTTTGGGATGTGACGATGTCGTTGCGGTTTGATTGTCTTGAGGTACGTCATCGGACGCCGGACGTTTGTCCAAATTGATTTGATGTACTCCTTTGAGATGTTTTTTTCAATCCGGAGGTACTCGAACCTTCGCATTTGATCACTTTGGAACACTTAGCACATTTTGCAACACCACGGTTTTGAATTCCACGGCACTCTTTCCTTGCTAATTGCTTCAAATTCCATCTTCAATGGTACTGATCACTCCATACACCACCGTAAACAATACTGGACAATGACAGTTTCAATTCTCCGACAGAAGTACGTCACGACTGCATTCATGCAAAGATGATTTGTAGTGGTATTGGTGTTATACGTATGAATATGAATGAACTGAGCGAGACACAGTTGCTTGTCAATCTTGTCATTCAAAATCGAACTGAGTTGTCAAGGTTGCACAGTGGGTCAGGTGTTTGAAATTTTAGTAAAAAAATATTATTCTCACTAGCTGCTGCATTCAAATCACGTAGTTTTAAACACCGGAAGTTTTAGTTTCCACTCGGACCAAAACTTTTTGCTTAGTACCGAAAATACCGGTACTTTCATTAAGCCAGTACCGGTATTTCGGTGCCGAAAATTGGTCGGTACTCCCGGGAATTCCGGTACCGGTACTCCCGGTACTAAAACCCTACTTGATATATACTTAATTCCTTGAGGCGTTTTTCTCAAACAAACCATCTAGTGGAAAGCTTAACTGAATTGCGTATATTGTTATTCCTTTTATCGGATCATATTGAGCGTTTCCAGATGAAATCAGCCGGAAAAAGTCAAAATCTTGCATGACCCTCTCCGATTTGGATGAAACTTTGCACATGTCTTCGGAATTGGTGATGATGGATTTTCCACGGGTTAAGGGAATTTTTTGACTCAAGACAAATTTTTCAAAAGAGCGTATGTGTTTTGTCATGCGTATTTCTCAAAAAATCATAACTCGAAAACCGTTGGTTGCAATAAAATTGCGTCTGAAAAGAAGTTGTAGTTAATTTATTTGACTTTATGAAAAAAATATGTACACTGTAAAAAAAAAAAATTTTTCTTCAAAAAAATCAAAAATTAAACTTAAAAATCAATAAGCAAATCTTTCCAACCTACGATTTTAATAAAAAAAATTCCAAAAAGATTCTAAGTCATAGAAAGAAGAATTGAAGTTATTTTACGATAGAGCAACTTAAGATAAAAAAGTTGTTAGAAGTAAGAAAAATTTAAGTTTTTTCCAATTTGTTGTTTTTGCATAAATAACCATATTTAAATAATATAATGCGATTTTTCAAATGATTTTAAACAAAAATGCTCCAGTTGAGCAACATTCTAAATGTATCCGTTTTCGAGATAATTTGAAATTAATGTCGAAAAAATGGCTTTTCCATGAAAATATCCCTTTTTCAAATGTTAGTCGTGATTGTCCATCTGCAAAAGTATTTTTTTCAAATTGTACATAAAATGTTCAACAACTATTCTTTTGACACCAAGAAGATTGAACATCTTCTTAATAAACGAAATTAACGAATCTTAATTACCAAATAAAAATTTCGAGTTTTCTTTTGTTCATACATGATTTATTTATTTTTTCTACTATTTTTAAAAAAAATTGTATTTACATTTTTACAAACACTATTTCCTAACATTCCTATAAATATTATGAAAACTCAGTATTTCGTCAGTTGAAAATATTTTCGCAGCGATTTTGTTATCTGCAAATGGAATGAAGGAGTGATATTTCTGTGTACCAGGAATCATTTTTGTTTGCTGATAACTACCACCCCATTCTGCAGCTCCCTCTTCATATTCTTCTTGTGAAACATAGCAAAATGATATTTTTGTGAAATTTTCTTGATTTCTCTTAATAGCCCAATCATACAAAGTTTTCGCACTTGTTATTGTATGTTCATGTTGTTTGGCCAAGCTTGCTCTTGTTGCCATTCGATTTAATGTGCCGCCAATTGCATCACATGGTCCCTTACCATGTGAAGTTGCGAAAAAATGCCACTCAGAATCAATGTTGTATTTCTCTTTAAACTTGCAGAGGCTTGCAAATTTTTTTCTATTTTTGTATTGGGAAGCAGCTCCATCAGACATAAAAATGGCCTTTTTTATATTCATTAGTTGATTTAAATATGTTAGTAATTTAGAAATAAATACTTGTACCGCAATTGTATCGTGTCTTAGAACTTCTGATATTACAACAAAACTTAGATTTTTAAGCATTCCTGACTCCATATATTAAATAACAAACGGATGAATTGTAGCGTGATCATTGTTCCAATGATGACTTTGAACAGCATCCTGAAGTACAAATGAATAATTCTCTGCAAAATCGCAAATAATAACTACTTCTCCTTCTTTTAATGAAGACTTTGTATCTTTTAAAAATTTTGATTGCTTTGTTTTTATATAATCATGAGTTAATAGTTTTTCTAATTTCTCGCTAAAATATTCAACAAATTCATCGACAGGTTTTAATAGCGTTTCTAAATTACATCTATCAGTTGTAATCCATTGTTCGAACGATATCTCAGACAAGTTATGTTTCTCAAGTTCTTTTAAAAATCTTATCTCAAATTCTGACAGCGTGGGACAATTTTCGCATTCACGGAGTTAACAATATTTTGATCTTGATGATGAATTACACAATAACTTCTCAAAATGTTGATTACAATCAGTGTTGAATGAATATTTTTTTACTGTGAAACATTAAATCAATATTTTCGTGAAACACAAACACAAATCAATATTTTCGTGAAACACAAACGTTGTGAGAACCTGAAGCATTTAGCAATTTACAATGTTTTGGTCGTAATGCTGCAAAAGTACTAAATCCAATTTTATGTTCACTGACTTCTTTAAATCGAGTGAAAGTTTCTCTATGTGATAAAAGTAATAACCGTTTTTGAATTTGTTGACGCTTACCCTTAGTGTTTACAGAGACATAATCTCTTTGTCCCGGCATGGCTCTGCTGATGTCGTCCTCGTCAAAAATTTCTAAGTTTAGGCGAACACCGTCTCCCGATTTCACGAAAAGGTTTACAACAATGCTTTGTTTCGAGTTCCATTTCAAATCGTTTTACACTTTACGCTACTTATGAAAGACACTGTTAAACTGATGTCATGACTTTGTAATGTAATCCTTTTTATACGTACTAGGTACGCACTTTAGGTACTTTTTTTAAATATTGGTATGTGCAGGGGTATGCATGTAAATTATATTTTCTGTCAACACCAAAGGGAATGCATGAATAGGTATAAATGTGCGTAATAATTGTATTCTTACTGGAATAAACAGTTTAACTAATTAAATACATTATGTTTCTACCTGAACAAAATACGCTTGTACACTAACATGAATACTTATTATTTTTGTTTCGGGTTAGGTTTTCATAATATACTGTAAGTAAAAGCAGCAAATTTTGTCGTGTTACCTACAGTAAATATCAGGAATCAGTTTGTCTAGTATTCTCGGTAATAAAAGGTATATTGTAGAAAATTTTATGTAAAATTTGAAAAAAAATACTTTTGCAGATGGACAATCACGATTAACATTTGAAAAAGGGATATTTTCATGGAAAAAGCCATTTTTTCGACATTAATTTCAAATTATCTCGAAAACGGATACATTTAGAATGTTACTCATCAAGAGCATTTTTGTTTAAAATCACTAGACAAATCTCATTATATTATTTAAATATGGTTATTTATGCAGAAACAACAAATTGGAAAAAAACTTGAATTTTTCTTACATCTAAGAACTTTTTTATCTTAAGTTGCTCCATCGTAGAACAACTTTTATTCTTTTTCTTATGGCTCGAAGCCTTTTTGAAAAAAAAATTATAAAAATCGTACGTTGGACAGATTTGCTAATTGATTTTTAAGTTTAATTTTTGATTTTTTTTTGAAGAAAAAAAATTGTTTTACAGTGTACATATTTTTTTCATAAAGTCAAATAAATTAACTACAACTTCTTTTCAGACGTAATTTTATTACAACCAACGGTTTTCAAGTTATGATTTTTGGAAAAATACGCATGACAAAACACATACGCCCTTTTGAAAAAATTGTCTTGAGTCAAAAAATTCCCTTAACACGCGGAAAATCCATCGTCACCAATTCCGAAGACATGTGCAAAGTTTCATCCAAATCGGAGAGGGTCGAGTTCAGTCATTTGCTCATTTGGCAGAGAAATGCTCTATTGCTGGAAGGAGATTCTTTTATTTCCGCAAGTTTCGCGTAAGTGTCTCTGCTTACGGGCCTTTTCGGCCCTTCATACAGCAATATATTGAATTTAGAACGGCAACAAAGTAAGATCTTTCTGTTAAGTGGAACCGTATGCAGAACAAGGCCCACGCCAGGATGGTGGCTTCTTACATACATACATACATACTTGAAAACGCTTTGAAAATGGATTAAAACAAGTATCAAGGCACTTACGCAGCTACATTGGAGGCATTAATTGGGTTTTTAACCCGGAGTCATTGTTAATATTGATTTTTTATAGGATTTTTAACGCCTCTTATCTCACTCTGGTCTCTCTTCAAATGTCGAACCCCTCTTATCTAAATTTGGACTCCCTCTACACCTAGCGACATGTTCTGGTTGCTCCACCATATCAAGGGAGTTGAACAGCAAGGTGAAGTTGATCAACTTACCAGTCAATTACAATTGATTGGAATAATCTTTCAAATTATGTGATGGCTGGAAATTGCATGCCCACTGTGCACAGGTTTACAGCATAATCGTTTGATTAGTTATAATAGAATCGGACAAAATATTGCCTATGTGAACGTATTATACCTTTTCACCCCACACAGTATGCTGGTAGAGTACCGAAGAGGAATCAGTGAGGAATCCTCTTCCCTACTGATTTCCACCCTTCTGTTTGGTATATTGTTTTTGTATGCACACAAACGTCTTCGGTTCAAAGCAATGCCAAGCAAAAAATCATACTCAAGATATCTGTCTTACAATTTACTACACTGAACAAAAATAAGTGGATGCTTAAAATGAATCGGCATTTGATATAACTCTTCTAATTTTTATTTTTTGCGTGTGTTTTCTTGACATAAATTATTCATAATGTGAATGCGGCAGTAATTTTATTAAAAGTGAGCATTTCGTCCAAGTAAATGACGGATTGAAGTGTTTACTCAAAATAAAACAAACACAAGATATTCTTTGAAGTCACGGACTGGTGAACGTGAACGAGTTTGGTAAGTGTCGGCCTAAATCATATGCAATAATAAACATCTGAATTTTATGAGATTTAGTTTGCGTAGCAGAGCAAAACCTTTTATAGCAGCAAACTTAAACCGGTATTGTCCTCGGATTGAAGCACTATTAAGGATTTTCTATGTCGAATTTGCAATCAATCAACGTGACTTTGGTAAAACAATGGTAGATTATCCAAACAGAAAGTGTTAATTTGAATCCGAGTTGTAGCTATCCACAATTAGAGCTAATATTTTGGTGCAGAAGTCTATTGATGTGGTGGAGGTGTTACAACACATAACATATCAACACATTGAGTCAAAGTCTTGTGGCGTAGGGTGAACGTCGACAAGATGTTTTGGCATGCTTGCAGATTATGTCACATCTCCATCTCATCAGTGGGCGCCCGGCCTTGAGGTGACACGGGGTAGAGCCTCCATAATCAATTTGACTCAGATGAATTAACATGCTGAAACTCGTTTCAGAAATGGAGCTTACGATTAATCCCACAACATTGTCGAATAGTGCACTACTTTAACTCCAATATCCCAATATTATAAATCAGATAGTACTGATAGCTACCATAAGACAGTACTACCAAGCAAAAATAACTTTAAATAAAATGATTTAAGATTTTATTTTCAAAACTGACATAAAGTATTAAGCATTTATTAGTTAACACATCAGCTGAAATGTTCCCTATCTAACGATGAAAACAATTTTTGTTTCATAAAATTTGACTTTGACTTCGAGATCGAAACACTCACTCCAGCGTTTCTCTAACATTCCTATTCCCTTCTTGTAGAACGATTTATTTTTGGCCTCAAAATAGGCGTTTGTTTCGTCGATTACCCCTTGATTCGAGCGATATCTCTTTCCAGTGAGCATTTTGTGTAGGTCTGCGAAAAGGTATTAATCGCTGAGGCCAAATCTGGCGAGTTCGGTGGGTGCGGAAACAAGTCAAAACGTATTCGTGCAATTTAGCCATGGTAGCCTTCGACTTGTGACATGGTGCGTTGTTTGTTTTATTCAACATTGAAGATACGAAACGCTGAACAGAAAACCCTTTAGTAAAGTAAAAAGTCAAATGGTTCAAGGCATCATTTTTCATACAGTGCAGAAAATTCATCAGACGGTGAATGCTGACGCAAAAGAAAAGGAATGCTAATCTCGTCTGAGAAGGGAAAGTTGTCTCTTTTATTGAACTAGACGCAAATGTTTGATTCGAGATTCATTCCTTGTTCTTACTGTAGTTGTAGTCCAGTGCCGAATGATGGTATGGATGATCAAACACACAATCAGTTATGCAAATTGTAGTGGGATTAAGTGGATGAGGTCAAATTGCTATAGGATTCGAGATGCCATTTTTTCTTACGCTTTACAAAACCTAGATTTGCTGCTGAATCCTGCCAATACTGCAGCACAATTATGTAATGATTGCAAAACAAATTATTTGTTGCATTATCACTGTCGTCACACGGCTTGATAGAACCGAGATAGCGGAGCCTAGTACAATTATAGTACGATTGAAGTAGTGAAGTCAGGCTATTCTACTTTAATCGTACTTCCCGTCTTAGTACAATCGTACTACAATTGCAGGTGTTACAACCTTTGACTTGGCATGTCAAAATAGCTAGCGATTCATTTCAAATTTTGGCAGTTTGTTGAAGGACACTTGAAGTCCGCCTTTGAAGTAAAATTGTACTAGGACTGTTTACTTCAAATGGACCTCGGATTATTCGTTGAAAAATAAGACATACAAATACACAAAACATAACGCGGCGTTCTTTTATCATATGAATCCACGTATGATAAGTTTCATGTTTCATGCAAATCGAATTTAGATTCCCTCATATGCCGGTTTTATTTGTTATATTTGTGTTTGATGTTTTTAATATAGGACATGCTGACATGTCTGACATGTCTGACATGTCATATTATGTTGTATAAATGTAGCAACACCAGTCTTCAAGAAAAACAAAACATATTCAAAAAATGTTGCCGTTCTTGTACTTTTAAATAAAGCATATAACTGTCAGATATTTATTCATATCATGTATGTGTTTACCGCTAAAATATTAAAAAATCTAATTCCACGCCAGACTCATGCCAGTATGATGAAAAGTTTTATATTGCTGTAGCCAATTCCTTGTACAGTCGAACATTATTTGCATCGGTGCAATTGCGATCATGATGAAGTATTAGCTAAAGCTAAATCTTATAAACTTATCATCAGAGTATATCTTATATTTAAATTTAACTCTGATTTTGCCTGAATTATTTTATGTTAAAATTAGTATCTATGTCCTCTATTACGTTGGTGACAGTTTAAATAATGATGGTAAGGTTTAAGAGGATTTTAAAATGGTCAAGTGGTGGGAAGACCGATATTTGAACCTAGGAGTTCATGGTTCAAACCTGGTTCATGAATACCTTTTTGAAAACCGACATGATGATTATTTGTTACATGCAAACAAAAATGCAAACAATTAAACTTTTCATATCAGTTGGGCGGTAAGGAGTTAATCTAAAAGTAGTTTCAAAATATTCTTTGACTTAAAATTAAGTAGAAACGTTGATTAAAGCAATAAAAAAGCAGCTTTTATTTCAGTATATGATGTTAAAAGGGCATTTTGAGATAAAACTCAGACAGGAAGTTTATTCCTGACGTACGAACGAATTTTGCGTTTTACTCCATTCATCAATTTCTGCACAGTAGCCTGACTACAATTCTCCGTCGCAGTTTTCCAAATTCTTTTGAACTGGTCCAGCATCTTTTGAACTGGTGAACAACCTTACCATCCTTTTGCAGGAATCTCTTGACAATTGGGCGGAGCTGCGGACAGTTTGGTGGGTTGATGTCCTTTACCACGTAATTGATATGGTTTTCGTCCAACCATTCAATCGTCGAACGAGCATAGTGGGCATATGCCAAATCAGGCCAGAACAGTGGTGGAGTTGTGTGCTGCTTGTATAACGGCAAAAGTCGCTTTTCGGTATACTTCGGCGTTGATAGTCCCTTTCGTGAAAAAAAATTAGGTGAACGTAAACCGCAAATCGCCTGCCAAACCAGCACCTTTTGTCCGAACTTCTCAACCTGAACGAACGTCTCCGAGTCAGACATATCCTTGCCAATGACCTTCGTGTAATATTGCGGATCAGAAAGAGTTTTTGAATCTTTGTTAACGTAAGTTTCGTAATCCATTAATATGCACTGATTGTCGTTCTCCAAAATTCTATCATAGAGCTTCCGCAATCTTTTCCGACAGTTTCTTTCTGTTAAGAACTTTGTTTGACTATTTTTTTGTTTGATTCGTTGCCGAAATCCCTGCCTTTTGGGTCAAATCATGCATAGAAATCAATTTGTTCTTATTAATCAATTTCACAACGTATTTGTCCAATTTAGGGTCACTAGCGCCTTATTTTCGTCCAGATCTCGGCAAATCGGTAACCGTATTGTGCGTTCCAAATTT
Source organism: Aedes koreicus (assembly GCA_024533555.2). NCBI lineage: Eukaryota > Metazoa > Arthropoda > Insecta > Diptera > Culicidae > Aedes > Aedes koreicus. The sequence goes on along the minus strand of JAHHFK020005285.1, from coordinate 126,357 downwards.
CTCAATAATTACTTTTACACTTGCAGGTGCTACTCCTACTCGTTTTGCAATTTGATTATATGTCACACCTTTCACAGTACACCAACTGTGCAAGATTTCTATCCGCACTCCAATTTGAATTCGCGGCATCTTTGCTGCAACAACATAAATACAGTATAGAGTGTGCGCCGAAAACTGAAACTTCCTCTTTTTATATTTGGTCGTTGGTGGTGCCGGTCAATATGTACGGCTTGCTGAATTTGCCGCACCCACAGATCGCCTGCCATACCAAGCACTTCTTGGCAAATTTGCCATCCTTCTTCTTCCGGAACTTCTCCGGAACATCCAGGCGGGACTTGCCGACGAAAAACTCCAGGCTGGGGATCTGCTTGTCGTTTGCATTAATGTACGTCTCGTCATCCATTACGATGCATTTTGGCTGCACCAACCACTGACGGTACAGCTCCATGGCGCGGGATTTTGGTCACCGTATTCTGTTTACCGGTTCAGTCAAACGCCTTTCTTACCTTAAAGACATGAATCCCGGCCCGCTTCATTGTCTGCTAGACGAACCTGACAGAAGAATTTACCTTCTTGGGCATGTCCCAAATCGAATGGTTCGGATTGCGCTTGAAGTAATTCCTCACCTTCCTTGCGTTCACGAGGTCAGTAGTCTTCGCTTTTCTTTCACTGCCAGCTCGCCGCTGAGTGTTCTGGGTCTCCTTGAACGATTTTAATACACGGGACACGGTTGATTCCCAACTGTTTCGCGATCCGCCTGTGGGAGTGGATTTTTCATGGCTGCGCCCTTAATTTTTTGTCGAAGCACTTCTTGCATGGAAGCCATCTGAATAACCACTTGACGAATTGTGACGAAATTTTGCACATGTGAATACTACACTTTAAACTAATTTCACTCAAAATTTCATCCATTCATACTCATGCAATAAAAAGTTATACACAAAAAAAGTGTAGCATTTGTTTCCGAGTACAATATTTTAATGAAAGCGACTTTGACATAAGATTAACATAAGAAAACAACATTGGTTCAAAGCCTCCAATGATCTTTTAATATGAACGAAAATTGCACAGCGAATACGTGAAGTATTTTGACTAGTAAGGACTGTTTTCCTTCTGCTTCTGTTTTAAATATTTTGAGGTACTCGTTTGAAGGGTACAGTTCAAAATATCAGTATAAAAACAAAACCATGACAATCGAACGACCTGCCAGATCCCATTTTGAAGCAGTTTTTTTCGTCGTTTTAACGTATTTTTTTCGAGTTATCATACGAATAATTAAAAGATCGACAACAGTTCCCACAAACAGCTACCAAAAATTTTCTGTCAAAATTTCCGTTTCTAATAAAAAAGAATCATTAGTTTCTCAAAAAATAATAATAATATAACATCATCAATAACACTGCGAATTTGTGAAATATTTATCAAATAACATTACATAAACGTGTTTCTATAATGATATGTTGATTTATTGCTGTTTCAATTAAAATATCTCTATTTTTCTTATAAATTTCCGTTCGATTCCATCACTTCCTTACCCTTCGGGAAGGCCGTCTTACCCCACCATTTTGAAAAAAATAAATAATAACTAATAAATGGATAACAATAAAATATCAACATGTTCTAGAAAAAGGAGAAAGTAATGTATGAAAAATAACACCAGATGCACCATCTCTGGCGTAGAAAATTTATCATTGCATTCCTAAGCAACAAGTGGACGACCAGCAGTCCGGCATCGACCACATCGACCCCAACGTAGCAACAACGAAATATCAACAACTTGATGGACGAACGTGAGCTTCCTGACACAGCAGAACCCAGCTGGCAACAACCTAGATGAAGACGACTACGACAGAACCGACGGCAAAAGCATCGGGACCAGAAAAAATCCAAACGTCCTAAAACGACAATAATCCAGTCCAGTAGCGAATTAATATTAATTTTTCAGGTTTTAAGTTCATGTGAAACATTCAAAATGTTCAAATTGATCCGATCGGAGAAAGCAGTGCGTATTAAGAAATGTTTTAGGTTAAAACATTTAGTGAATTAAACTGTTTATATGAAAAGTACTTTTTTAAAACCCTCAAATGAAAGAAAGTCAACCAAGCCGGGGGCAGCGGGTTCGATTCCCGACCGGTCTAGGAATTATTCGGGTTGGAAAAATTGTCGACTTCCCTGAGCATAGAGTATAATTGTGCTTGCAACACGATATACAAATTCATGCATTGGTGTTGGCAAAAAAAGCTCTCAATTTATAACTGTGGAAGTTGCGCTTAGAACACTAAGTTGAGAAGCGACAAAAGCTCGTTTAATGAGTATAAAAAAAAGCCAGGAAGAAGAAGAGAAGAAGATGAAAGAAAGCACATAAGTATATACATATACTGTAAGGTTTGCATTGATGATGATCATGATCATGATGATGATGATGTAATACTACCATCTATTGAAGCAAGGTAACTTTCCATAGCAGGGGAATCATCTGAAAACGATTTGATCAGGATTCTATTGTTGTTTGTGATGCCCGTAAGCACAGTCACTTACGTGAAACCCGCGAATATAGGGAAGCAAATCTCCTTCCAAAAGTAAGTTCAGACTCACACACTAGAATCAAGCTTTCAATTGACAGAATAAACTCAATAGATGGGGCCGAAGAACCCGCCATCGATTCGCGAAATGTTACAATAGGAAGGGGGCAGTCCCATGCTCCCTATCCAAATCGCTTCACTTGGGTGCCCAGATGGTCCCTCCTTTTTCCCCGTTATATGTTATGTTATGAATATTTAGTACATTTTTTCGTGATCATTTAATTGCTTACTTTATGTTAGAAAGTTTTGCTGAAAGTGATATTGGTTAGGGTTATAAACTGTTATTTATTGATTTAATTTTATTTGGATGTAGGGTCAAAATAGATAACAATTACCAGTTTTGCTCCGCGTTTTAAAGAGCACTTACCACCTCTCAAGTACCTGAAAACGCTTTGCTGAATCCACCCGGTCCACATTCAGACTCCTTCATGATCACCGGGTGGTTATCATGGTGTTTCTGCCTATAAAGAGCTTAAATCAGTGATACAGGTCCAGTCCCACGATGTATGTGACACATTATATTGATCGTGTTTATGGGATAGGGAAGATAACAGGAGAAATGAGCAAGGAGAGAAGGTATCAGTAATTGGTAACATGCAATGCGCAAATGAGATATTCATGGTGATATTCTCACAACGCCAGTTCAGAATGGTTTCACGGATACATATGAGAGATCATTCCCAATGAGTTTCCACGCGTTTACTCAATTCCATCACGTTTATTTATAGAAGACTAGAGACAGTTTACTACGTGCTACATTTGGGAATATCAAGGCAATGATCCCCCATCACAACTTCAAGTGATCATTACAAGCTGTCCAATTGATTCAGCAAGGACAGTTTTACCAACTAAGGGAAGATTTTTGAGAAGAGAGTATTCGACATCATCTAGCTCGGTACCCTACTCAAACCCTAATCACTACTCAAAGCCTAATCCAAATTGTCAAAAGAGAAGTCCTTATTGTATTCCAAAATAAGGTCGGTATCAACGGAGGAGGGGAGGGGCAGAGGACTGAACAGAGCGTTAGTTCTTGAAGCCGGCTACTTTTGGTGTAGCGCTAGTTACGATTTTAACATGTCAAGCTCGGTTCAATGGATTATATGTCTTTACAATATTTCTTCTACTAGACTACTCGTATCAGCAATTTAGATAAAACATTATAATACCTGGCTGATAATCAATGAAAAAAATACCATCGTTTTGATAATCACTGCACTAAGTACAACACGGAATATTTTTCTCTCGGATCAATTAACGACAAAACACGACAACTTCCGCCGCGTATATTGTGTTTACTGCATAGAGCCTTCAAGAAAACCAAGCTGTCAAATTTGCACCACATGCAGCAGCGCAGCAGGCTTTACGATTGCTGTTCGTGAATGACAGCCGCTTCAGTCCTGTGGGGGGGGGGGGGGATGAGGGCGCTTTTGAGATGGTTTTGAATTCCAGGAATTCCAGATGAATAATTAGAGGAAGATGAGGCACCGGGGAAGTGATCAGCAAAATTTTCAGTTATAGTGGATGGGTTATCGGTGAGGCTATTATTGACATGCAATCGGACTGGAAGACGACTTTTACTCCCACTCAGACGGTTTATTCTATCCCAAAGATCTTTAGTGGTGTTTTCGCCCGACGATTTCTTGTTTGGCCCGACGATTTCGTGTTTGGCCCTACGAATTATATCCGTGGCAGCATTCCTTGCGGCTTTAAACTCAGTGTGAGCTACCGAATGCTTACGTTCACTCATTGTCATTCGTTAAAGAACCCGCATTTTCTAACGAGGAAGGTGGGTTTTCAATGAATTTGTCAAATACATACTTCGTTCTGGTGGGATTAACTATTAAGGATCAATTTGATCACTTATCATTGAGTGTGTACTGTATCCCCTGAATTTATATACATTTTGAATTATCTTGAAACATTTCCAAACTGGACGTCAACCTAAGTGAACGTGTTTCTCTTTTGCTCCTCGAATCCGAATCTTCTCAGGTTATGGGCCAAGCACTACGTCCTAACCTGCAACCTTTTTGTTTTTTTTTGTTCCCCAACCACATTTATTTCGTTCAGTTGATCTTTTCGTTTTTTCGATTGAGTGAGTGTTTTTTTACACGATGGAAGCGGAAAGAAAAGTATACCTCTTCGACGGAAGCAATGTTGCCAATTGAAGCTTCCGGATGGAGGTTCATTTGGAGGGGCTCCTTTCGTGCATTGAACAGGCAGCAGAAGATGTGCCGGAATATCGTGTTCTAGCCTCAGACGAAGCTGCTGTTAACAGATGTTGGAAGAGCATCTGTTAGTTTTCGATAGAATAGAACGCGATTTGCAATCAACGGGTATACTAGGTGGGGTGAAAAGTAACCTCCTTGGGGATGGAAAAAAAAATTAAGTTTTATTCAATGCAGTCCTCTTTAAGCTCGTTACACTTATTCCAGCGATTTTCCAACTTCTTGATCCCGTTCAAGAAGTAATTTTCCAGAAAGTCTGCAAAATACTCCTCCACGACGTCGATGATTTCCTCTCGTGAGCTGATTTTTTTTTTATTGATCTTTTGAAGTTTGGGAACAGATAATAGTCCGAGGGAGCCAAATCGGGTGAATACGGTGGACGCAGAAGTAATTGGAGCCGTAAGTCCTTGATTTTAGACGTGGTGCTCTTGTGCGCCGGCGCACTGTCTTGCAAAAACAAAATTGTTTTTTTCTTCATGTGAGGTCGTTTTGCAGCGATTTCGGCCTTCCATCGCTCCAATAATGCAAAGTAATACTCGCTGTTGATGGTTTTATTCTTTTCGAGGTAATCCACGAAAAGTATGCCATTACAATCTCAGAAACCCGACGCCAAAATCTTTCCAACCCATTGAGCCTCCCTAGGCCGCTTCGGAGCACTCGTGCCGGCTTCAGTCCATACCGAGCACTCATTCTGTTTGCTAATGTGTAATAGTGGATCCTGGTTTCATCAACAGTTACCAATCGACACCAAAAGTCCTTCCGATTCCGCATCAGCAAGTCTGAACACTGTTTCTAAGTGCTCTCGCGTTCGTGTTTTTTGGTCAGGATTGAACAGGATAACTTTTTCATTTGCAGACTCTCGCCCAAAGTATGGCGTGTGCGCTCAGTACTAATTTTTGTGGCATCTGCTAGCTCACGCACCTTCACTTTCCGGTCAGCCAACACCATTTCATGAAGAGAACGAAAATCGTTTTTATCCATTGTTGGCGATAAAATAAAAGAGGCTTCTCAATTTGTGAAGGCTGTACTTCGAATTACAAATTCCTACAACAAAAGAAATCATGTTAGGTTATAATCGCTTTCAGAACCGTACTACTTACTGTAGTAGCTCTTCGCAACAGCCTTGGTGAAAACACCAAACCGTTCTACACGAGAGCCGAACTTGACTGCAAACACACCACCATGTGGCTATAATTTACCACTTCAGTTTCGTGCTTATAGATGAACCCGCAACGCAATGGACGCAACACGAGTGTACACGCTCGTGTTTTGCTTTAGACACCATGTCTTGATTTTTGGAAAAACACCCGAGCCGAGTGGTTACGATCACAAGAAAGCTCTCAACATACACCCAGTGTGACACTGGTTACCACGGATAGAGCATCGCTCGTCGGATGATTCTAAAAATTTGATAAGTTGACTTATAGGTTTGTTTTCTTGGCCGTTGGGTGACGGGCGCATAAGTTGATCGAGTTTAACAAGCACGGCATGGGTAGTAATAAAATAAAAGAACCACGCATGCATTCCGCCATCGGCCACAATCGGAAACACTCGGCTGTGGTGTTTGCCGAATCATCATACACGGTGTCTGAAGCCAAAACACGAGCACTGGCATTGGTGTTGTACCAACCGCGTGACGTGTAAGTCTGGAAGCACGAAGTCAAAGTGGTGAATTCAATACACGCACTAGCGTGGTAAAAAATAGCTCGGCGTGCAGTGTAGTGTTTGGACATGGCTGCTTCGCAATCACACAAAAAATTGCCTGTTAACTTGCACGAATCGTTTCGTAGGAACCTGCATTGATAGTTCATAAGTAGTAATTTTAATTTTTAATAAGTATTTAACTAAGCTAAGTAAGTTTTCTGTTTGCCTTTGTGTTAACAAATGTACGCTAACAAATTTAGGTTCCCTAGAATTTTCAATTTTGTCGTAGATCCTATTTTAAGAGAGGTTTAAGTTTAATTCAAAATAATTCACTTCAGATAAGTCTTACCTTCTTAGCAAAAAATTTAGTCTTAAGTAGATACTAATTTATAGGATTAACTTACGATAATGATCATTCAGAAAAATAAAGTATTTAGCACTAGTTCATTGTTGTTCTTTTCACTTTTTCTTCTTCATCACCCTTCGGTGACAATACGGCCGGTCCTTCCCCCGGTCGGTAGGTGTGGCTTACGTTTGCAGTCGAGTCAACCAGGGTTGGACTAGGCTCGCTGGCCGACGTTGCGCACTCCACATCCATATTCAACATGCTGCCAAACACGTAAACAACAATCAGCTGTCAAACCAAAACTAAGGGCAGTATCGCACTGAAATTTGGCGTGTATGCCTGATAATAAGCGGACTACAAGGCACTATAACCTTTTTTGCAGCATCGCATTTTGGCGGTCAAGGAGGTTACTTTTCACCCCACCTAGTAAACTTGGACGATCGTCTGATTGTTTTTTATTTCCTCCAAACGGTGCCGCTGTCTTACGGTCAGCTTGTAACAGTTTTCGAAACTCTCTCCGATGATCTGTGCAGACTGTATTTTGAACCGGCTCGATTATTAAACAAAATTGTTAAGAGTGCAAATAGTGACGATGTGGGGGTGGAACAAGGTTACTCCGCTTTTTTTAAATCGTTCAGAAAATGTAGCGATCGGGAACAGAGTAAGCTAAAATGTTTTTCGCTCGGAAAACTTGGGCATAAGAGAGCGGAGTGTCCACATCGGAATAAAAAAGTGTCGGATAAAGAGAACAAAAAAAATGTGCATAATGCACAAGCTCACGTCAGCGAAAAAGAAGTGGTTTTCGTTAGCAATCTGATAAGTGGCAGTACGCGTGGATTCTGGACTCGGGGGCGTCAGACCATATGGTGGGAACTACGAAATGGTTGCGTGATGTGAAGTAACTAAACGAACCAGTTATTATAAAGTTGCGTCCGGGCAAGTGCTTGAGTGTAAACACAGTGGAACAGTTGATATGACAGCAAACGTTTGCAAGCATCAACAAAAGTGTGTTGTGCCTGACGTTCTCTACGTCCCGGGACTACGCTACAACTTGTTCTCCATAAGGCGAGTGGGTCTACTAGGAATGGAAGTTGTGTTTGAGAAGAACAGTGCAGTGATAAAACGAAACGGTGAGATTGTTGGTAACGTATGGAATATGAAAGGGCTGAAATGACCCTGAGTGATGAAGAGCTGTGACATCACCGATATGGCCAAACTGGAAAAAGTGGACTGATAAAGTTGGTGATCGGAAATATGGTTAAAGGCTAAGTGATGAAGAAAAGTTATGGACAAAGCAAGGGCAATGATAGATCATGCAGCGATGGACAGGAGTATGTGGTGTGAAGCGGGTTTGACAGCTGTGTTCATCATCAACGGAAGTCCAAGTTCCAAGTTAGGATTTTTGGTAGTAGAGCGTTTAGTTGTATACACTCAGTAGCAAAAAAAAGGCCGAGCTAAATTTTGCTTCCCAAAATTGCCATGTTCAACCTTCTGTAACTTTGTCAATTATCAATATTTTTGGCTGAAAATTTGACAACACTATAATCAATGTTCAAACCTTATGTGACCAAAATTTCATGTTGATAAGTTTTATAAATTTGAAGTTTTCGTTTTTGGACATTCCAATTTCAAAAATCCGTATTTCTGTGAAAAATGTAGGTAGCATACTAAAAATATCACCATAGCCTAAAAAAATGTGAACTGTTTCCATCAAGTGGTTTGGACCACAACTGGCTTCAAAGTTGAAGCACCAACAAGAGTATTTCCCTTTTTCACCCGATATTGACCATGCTAAAATTTCGGTGCAAAAAAAAGCCGAGGCGAATTCATCTTATTAATACACATGATTTGTTACGAGTGAAGTATCCCAAATAACTACATGTAACCCATGAAAAACTTAAATGTATGGCATAAAGTACAAATTGGTTTGTGAAAACTACGTACACAGTATTATAGACTGTTCCAGAAAGTATAACCACACTTTCAAAATAACAAAAAAGTAATGTTTTTTTTAGTTATAATAATTTTATCTGGAAAATAATATTAGTATTTGTGTTTTATATGATATTTTACCCTCGTTTAATCAAAATATTTAATCATAGCCAAGACTCTTAACTTTTCCTCGAACATGACCCATTAGCTTCTGCACAGTGGTACTTCCCACCATTTTGACCATTTTTGGCCAATCTTTTTTAAATTTTGGGATGTCGTCCGCTGGTTTTATGAATTTTCGAAGCTTTGCTTTGGTTAAAGCCCAAAAAGTCTCGATGGGCCGTGCCTCCGGGCAGTTCGGCGGATTCATGTCTTTCGGCACGAAACATACATTTTGACTTTTTATACCATTCTAAAGTGTCCTTTGCGCAATGACATGACGCCAAATCAAGCCAAAACACTACTTGACCTTCGTGCTGCCTGATCATCGGCAATAATCGCTTCTGGAGACATTCCTTAACGTATTTCTGAGTGTTCATCGTCTCCGTTGTGATGTACGGACTAGATGTTTTACCACACTCGCATATTGCTTGCCAAACCATAACCTTCTTACCGATTTTTTCGGTTAAAATTGCCTTCTCCGTTTCGGGGATGTCTTTGTCTTCGCTTACAGTATAGAATTGTGGTCCGGGAAGCGTTTTGTAATCTAGTTTCACATACGTTTCATCATCCATTATCATACTCCCAGAATTTCTACACAATAACGAATCGCAGAGTTTCCGGGTCCGTGGTTTCACGGACGCGACCTGTTTTGGGTTCCTTTTGGGTTTTTCCTGCTTCCGGTATGTTTTTAGCCCAAGTCTTTCTTTGGCACGCATGACGTTACTCGACGAGGTCCCTAGTTTTTTTCGGAACATCCCGAACGGAAGTCACTGGTTTTCGCTTGTAGGCATCCCTAATCTTTTTATCGATATCCGGACTAACAGGACCGGATTTCCGACCACTCTTCAGCGCATCTTCAACCGTACATTGTTTTCTATATTTTCGAATCGCAGATCGTACCGCTCCGACGCTTACACCCTCTTCGTCGGCCAATTTTCTCAGGAGAGTCCCCTCACAGTGCACCATTTGTGCACGATACTTTTTCGTTGTTCCGGAGTAAGACCGCGCATTTTGATAGGTAACACAAAACTGAGCACTTTTTTGATGCTATGTCATTCAGAAATGTGCAAACAAAAGGACGCAACCAAAACATTTTGAAATATTTCATTATATTCAAAGTGACCATTAAAATAAGGTGTTCTTATACTTTCTGGAACAGTGGAATTAGTGGAATTCACCTCGGCTTTTTTTGCAACGATTTTTCAGCATGGTCAATATCGGGTGAAAAAGTGAGATACACATGTTGGTGCAACAACTTTGACGGCAGCTGTGGTCCAAACCACTTCATGGAAACAGTTCAAATTTTGTCCACATCATTTCCTATATTTTCTTAGGCTATAATGACATTTTTAATATGCTTTCTAAAATTTTCACAGAAATGGGGATTTTTGAAATTGGTATGTCTAAAAACGACATATGTTATGAAAGCATCAAATTTCTAAATTTTAGCAACATGAAATTTTGGTCACATAAGGTTTGATTATAGTGTTGTCAAATTTTCAGCCAAAAATATTGATAATTGACAAAGTAACAGAAGGTTTTTTTTGTCTGCTTTATTTTACGTCGGCCTATTTCCTCACAACATGGTGACAATCACCGACGCCAGGAAGACGACTCCACCACCTGGACCCTACCTAACGACTCATGAATATGAACCGGGACCAACGGCTTTACTTCCCTTCCGAAGGAAGACGTGACCAGATTTTTTCAACTCAGAAAAACCACCGACGTCGACTGGGATTGAACCCAGACCCACTGGGGTGCCAAGTAGCAGTCACGCTTACCACTACACCACGGACGCCGGCGGTAACAGAAGGTTGAACATGGCAATTTTTGGAAGCAAAATTTTGCACGGCTTTTTTTGCTACTGAGTGTACCAAATGAAAAGCGGAACAAGTTACAGTCACGCAGTATAGCTTGTATTTTTGTCGGATATGGGGTGAATGGTTATCGCTTATGGGATGGGTGAAAGATTGTTATTGCCCGTGACGTTGCTGAAGAAGAGTTCGACGACTGTGAATGTGACACTGACGTGGAAGTAGAGATCCTTTGGAAATCCGTTGAAGTGAGCACATACGTAATCTACCAACGAGACTGAAAGACTATACGTGCATCGCTTTTGCTCTCAATGCGGTGTGTATTATGATATGTTGACGAGGTCCTCACTGAGGACATATACAGGCGCCAGCCTGAAGGATTTGAGGAGGGGAATAAAGCAAATCAATCTATGGGCTGAAGCAGTCTTTCAAGACCTGAAACGATAGGTTCGATGAATTCGCGAAGCAGGTTGGATTCCGGCGTTGTGTAGAAGATAGTTGCTTGTATGTTCGCCAAGGGAAGTTTGGCCCCGTGTACCTAGTATTTGGTGGATGAGGCACTCATTATGTCAAAGATCCTGCAGGAAGTTGAAGCGGTTAAACGGTTGTTGCTACGAGAGTTTCACATGGAGGACCTTGGTGAAGCTCAGATGTTTTTGGCCATTCGGATCGAGCGAAATGTCAAGAATGGAGACATGAAGCTGAGTCAGCCCTGCTACACCGAGACCATTCTTATGTGATTTGGCATGGAAACTCCCGGCAAGCCGGCATCTACGCCCATGGCCACCAACTTGCAGCTGCAGAAGTCATCGGAGGAGAAACTTGAGAAACCCTACCGTGAGTTAATAGGTTGTCTTACGTACCTAATGGTAACCACATGACCTGACATCAGTGCGGCAGTATCATACTTCAGCCAATTGCAGTGCAACCCTTCCCAGGAACAATGGTCCGCCAAGATAATACTCCGTTTTTGACAGGCACGACTTAACACGGCCTGGTTTATAGGATAAAGGAATCGGCAAAGCAGATAACTGGTTTTGCAGGCGCAAATTGGGCAACCGACCCTACTGATTGCCACTCCGTCTCAGGATATGTATTTCAGACTAAATGGTGGTGGCTCCACTTCTTGGAGTAGTCGCAAGCAGAGAACCATTGCTCTGTCGTCTACCGAGTCAGAATACAGTGCCTTGGCCAGTTGCATTTGTGAATCGCTGTGAATCGTCAAGTTATTCGAAGAGCATACTGGACCACGAAAACTTTGTTAGATTTGAGGCTAACCTGTCCGCTATTGCGGTAGCTAATGCAGAGGCGCCTTACAAGAAGCTCAAGCGCACAGACGTCAAGTTGCAGTTCTCCAGAGAGTGTTCGGCACGCTGGTCAGGAGTTTGTTTTTTCGGACGAGAAACTGTTCGTGCTGCAGCAGCCGCACAATGTGCAAAATGACCGGGTGTGTGCGCCATCGAGGGACAGCATTCCTGAATCCAATATAAACATCCCTCGGTTCCAAAGTGCCGCGTCGGTGATGGTTTGGGGGGCAGTATGCAAACGTGGTAAGCTACCCTTGGTGTTTATTGAAAAAAACGTCAAAATCAACGCGGCGTACTACAAAACTGAGGTTTTGGAAAAGGTTGTTGCCCCCAGTCTCCGAAGCCTCTACGGCGATGAGCACTACGTGTTCCAGCAGGACGGTGCACCAGCTCATACGGCAAATGTGGTTCAAGCCTGGTGTCGGGACAATTTAACCGACTTTCTGGACAAAACTTTGTGGCCTCCCAGCTCCCCGGACTTGAATCCTCTCGACTTTTTTGTTTGGTCCTATATGATGGCGAAGCTGAACGAATACAAGGTCAGCACTTTGGATCATTTCAAGACGGTAATTCTCAAAATCTGGGACGAAATGCCCATGCAGTCCGTGCGTGCCGCCTGCGACGCGTTCGAGAAACGTTTGAAGCTCGTTAAGGAGTACAAAGGGGGGGTCATTCCAAGAGAAATGTTGTAAACGTTCCTTGTAAACATAGCTTTCAATAACATAAATCCAAAAAATAAAAAAACATGTTTTCATTTTTTTTTTAACAAATTTTGAAAGTGTATCCGAACTTATTGAACACCGTGTACCCAAGTAACAAATTCAATTTTAAGGTACACTTGAAGAAGTTCTCAAGACTCATTTCATAAAACCACGCATAAAACTAGATATTCTACATGACATCGATAAAACAGCCATAAAACCCTCATAAGTTCAAAAAGGCCCATACTACAGGAGGTTCTCAAGACTATTTCCCAAGATTCGCTTAAAACTTGATAGTTTTATCGGTACATACTTGTAATGACATGCAGGACATGCTTAAAACTATGATAAAACTACCACAAGTTTTGGTAGTTTTATGATTTTCCTCTTTAAGAACACTTCCAGTCCGTCACAAATATGTTTCGAAGATTCCATTTTTGGATTCGTTCTGCTGAATGGGGAGAAAGAGAGAAAAGAAAACATCGATATACATATGATGTTTCTTTTCCAAAGTGGATACGTATTTAACTTAATTGTAAAATTGACCATTAATGCTTGAGTTTTTTATCCTGCAATTGATGAATTTTTCATGCGACGTTCAGTTTATTGGTGTTTTATAACATAAAAGTTCGAAAATTTTAATGCGCCACGGAATCATTGCTAGAACATTGATTTATTTGAATAATAAAAAATACTTGACAATTCAACAATTAGGTGACAAGGCTGATAAATTGTTAGATCTTGAATAAATTGTGTCTACAATCCATTTTAAGTTTCAAAATGTATTTTAAACAGCAGAAATTGTTCGTAGCATTGGAAAAACGAAAGTTTTGCTGCATATAAATGAAAATGGCTACCATTCGGAGGGAATCCAGAATAGCCACGCTCGCCATTTTTTCAATGGTTTTATCTAAAACTACCATAAAACGCATATAAAACTAATATTTCTTGCACAAGACTAACAAGATTTTTTTAGGAGCGCGATAAGTTCATCTTTACTTGTTCTATTCTTGAAAAAGAGGAGTAACGCTTGAATAAAACTTGTTTGAATTGCTCAAGGTAAACAAGTCTTTCGTAAGATAGCCATAAAATCAGTGTGGAGAAGACACATCATAAACAAAGAGAATGTGAACGTTCAAATCAAAAGTGCCTATGCATAATTATTGTTCATAATTACAGCTTATAATTTATTGTTTTTAATCAGCGTAAGTCGATTAAAACATAAAAAAAACTCTAACTTGAATATGCTAACAATGGATTTGGGAAGAAGAACAGATAATAATATTGCGTCGATGGCTGAAACATCAGTTGAGCGAAAGATGATTTTTCTCTTGATCTGTACGCCGAACCTAACGTTGGAAGAAGTGCACTGTGTAGTGGATCACTGAGCGATTCCAGCACACTACTTCCGACTTTGGATAAAAAGTGCGGATTATGGGAAAAATCGATTTTCGCTCAGATGATATACTAATTTTTACCTGCAACGAGTAAATATTGTGTAGCCTATTGGGAACTGAAATGCACGACTCGAGAGAATTCAACATTAACATAACATTTTACAATCGAAGTGCACATTAAACCTTACGTCAAAAGTACTGCGCTGTATTTCCACGGTGGTGCGCCATATAACACACTACCTGAGATGTTAGGTTTAACTTGCATAACTGGCATAAAATCAAATATCATGAGTTATGCATTTCGGTTTTCAACTGGTGACACATTGCACCATTTTATTTTATTCGTTTTACGCATAACGCATGGACCCTTTTGATAAGTTAGTCTCAGTAGGCTGCGAATCCAATGGAATGGTCAAAAAAAAAAATTGTCGTTGGTGGCTGAGATGAAGGAGTGTTTAATATATTGAATAGGTTTTTATTGAATTTCCGCTTGAACGATCCGCTGGTTTTTAATTTGTTCCACCTGTGGGCGTCCATTGTGACAGTTTGTTTATTTTTCACATAATGTTCTTTCTCAAGAATATGTGCTCTTATTTAAAATCAAATGGTTCTAAGAGAGTTTTATGGCAGCATTTCCAAGATACATTCATCTTAATGAAGAATGTCATAAAACTTTTACAAAACTTTTATCAGGTTTTATGCAAGTTGCGAAACAATGTCTTGAGAGGGGGATCAAGTAACTTATAAAACTACTGATAAGGTGAATTACACTTATAAATGATGTAGTTTTATGGAGGTTTCTTCAAGTGTTCTTTAATCACTCTTGAGAACTGTTAAGGAATTAAAACCACCTTAACTTGGAAAATGCCCCGATAAAACCGGATGAACTCCATAATGCTATGATAAAACTACCATAAAACATGAATAAAACCAATTTGCATTTGAATTGCTACTTGGGACCCCACCCCCCCTCAAATTCCCCTCCCACCCATTTTTTATTTTCTTTTCCTATTTTTTTTTTAAATGGGTTTGTGTTTTGTATAACGGATGTGAGGATTTTACGCTACTTTCAATTTTCATCAGCAAAAATAAAACTTTATTAGAGACATCAGTAAGTCACAAGGAATAGCAACAAATAAATGAATGTATAAATAAATTAACGTTGCTAACGTGTGTCCTTTATTATTCAAATACATTTTCCCATAGTACTGCAATAAGTATGTCGACATGTAGTCAACACTTGTCGAATTATTCGAATACTTGTATACATGAATAAACTTAACCATTCGAGATGCATTATCTTCAGGCATCAACAGAAGCTACTTGAAAATCTCAACATGTATTCACGATACTATTATTATTTTGCACTTGGGGTGCAAGAAACACATCTAACTTTCAACATTAAATATACCCGTAATATGAGCCATACGAGTGGATGTCGCCTACATTCCAAATCAAATAATCTTGTAGCGTTTGGAACACTATGCTCAAGAAAATCGAACGCAATTTATGCTTCTACGTTGTTATATCTTCCCCATAACTGAATTCCTCAACTTATAGATTACATACAAAATATATCAAATAGAATATACACGATAGAGAAAAAATCCTAAGCTAAATCAGAAATCGAACCTGTCACCTAAGGAATGTTATATCAAGCCTTTTCAGACAACGCTTTAAGAAAGCTCATATTGTAAGGATATCAAAATACATGCATTGAGATGTAATCTGCATACAGTATCAACATCACCACAATGGGAAACTAACCTCTTGGAACGCTCGAGTATTCTTTTACATCGTGGCCTATTTCATGTTCAAGCTACAAATAATAAGAAAAAGTGTAGCTTTGTTTCTTCTTAACAAAAAAGTTTGCATAAGATCAGAATAACAAAATCATATGAGTGAAAATGAAACTGAATAGGACAATATACTTGCTAAATGGTGGAAACATTGCGTGACCTCGGCTTACAATGGCTGTCGCCATAGCCTTCCAATTGTTGCACCACTTCCTGTTTTCTGTCGCATCCAGAATGTGGTCATACTATAACAGAATGTATACGCTTTATCCCTAAACAGGAACCAACACGAAGCTACTTTGTACAGGAGCCTCCCTTGTTCCTGGCATTGTGTGGGCGAGGTCAATATGATTTTCAAACTGCTACACAAT
Source organism: Aedes koreicus (assembly GCA_024533555.2). NCBI lineage: Eukaryota > Metazoa > Arthropoda > Insecta > Diptera > Culicidae > Aedes > Aedes koreicus. The sequence continues at coordinate 110,077 of JAHHFK020005285.1, read as the reverse complement.
ACCAAATGCGCATAAATAGGAAAACAAGTGTACCGTGCAACGTGTGTTCCGGTCTGCATAAGCATATTTATGAGTGCAAATCCAATTCACAAGTGCACGGAGCTGGTTTTAGAAACTGGTTGGACACATGACCAAAGCTGGTACCATATCTTTAGTCGTGGAATTGATGGTTATGGGTGGACACTTTTGTAGCTTGGCTAATAACCCACAATGGATGAATTTCTAACCATGGCTAGGCGTGTAATATGCTAGTGAGATGCCAGATGCAAAATGTGGTCGAAATAATACGGTACTAAGTGCATGAAATCAATGTGAGCAACATCAATATTAACACGTTATTATCTTGCATATTCAGAAGTTTTCCCGCTTTCCTGTACAATATGTACAGATTGATGTTTTAGTAGAGTAAATGCATTTTTCTCTTCTTCAAATTGGTCTTTCTCCCACAATACTTGTTCATAAAAATACTGCATAAACTACTGGCAAGCAACAACAATGAACGGCTCGCCTTACATGGCATTTTTCACTCACGATAACAATACATCCGATATGCAGTTTCCTAGGAACAGGCTCAGGTTAATGCTAAAGCAAAACGAGCTGTAGCACAAAGCGAGCATTCTACCTTAGGATGCTGCACATAGAATGCAGCTAGTATACCGTAGAATAACTTGCTGTTGAACGTTGAAGAAAGTAATCCAACCAGAAAACGATGAGCAAAGTGAAAATATATGTTTTCGGATCCTGGATTCCACAATCAAGAAATTATTGGGAAAAAAATAAATTGCTTTCTTCTATTTATCGCACTCGGTGCATCGTATGCTTCATCCTACCTAGAAACCAGATCCACGCGCTAGAATTGTACTGGTACTGTAGTAAAGGTAATCGATGGCCATATATGTAATGGCAGAGTAAATTGTTTCACTCTGGCTCTATTCGTTTTCAACAACGTCCTGAGTACCAGAAAACTCAACGGTATTGTTGAAAAAAAATCACTGCACACTTGTTCGAATTAAGACGGAAAGATATATTTTCAATCTAAGTTTATAAGTTTAACGTTAAATTGTCTTCCACGTATCCCTATAAAAATCAATTACCGCAAAACCAAAAAAAAAATTGTATATTAGAACCTTAAGTGGATGATGGATTGTTTAAACTTTTGAAGGTATTTATAAAATAAGTGATTGGTGGTAAATTTAATTAGGCCATTTTATTTCAAATCGCAATGGTTGAAATTTGCTGGAAAAGATCGATGTTATATATAGGGATATGTATAGGGATGGTTACACCATCTACCATAGGAACAATAGGGATGGTTATACCATCTACCAACGTTGCGGCAATAAACACGAGCTGGGTACAACTTTTATCGTGATGGGCGAATTTCAGAAAAACGTGATTGGTTGGTAGTCAATCGTGCAAGGTACGAACCAAAGAGCATTTCTTCAATATTCAATAACAAACGTTCACATTCCTCAACTAGGTGAAGAAGATGACGATAAGGACGACATACGACAGCTGCCCAAGCCATGACATCAAAACCGCCATTTGCAGTAATAAGCATTGTAACAAGTTTCAACAATAGCAATTCACTAAAAAAACTAAATTTTTATGTTCAAAAATGCAAAAAAGGGTATTCGGCCAATTGCCCATACATGAGAAGTATGCATATGTTTTGATAAAATCGTAGACTCCTGATTTTAGGTGAAAATATGTATTATGTTAAACAGCTAGATAGAATGGGTCATTATTTTTTATAATCTTAAAGAAATATGCAGTTCCTCCGAAAGATACCTTCTTTTGATTCGTTGCACATGGGCCTTCTATGACGATACATATTCCTGTATTCGAAAGCAAACTTCTGAATCAAGCGCTTGCCCGGTTTATTACTCTTTGTGAGATTTTTCCCTCTTTCAAACATGAGCAGTTCTCTGGAATTTTACTGATCAACAAAATAAAGCACTGCATATTTGACGAAGCATATTCCTGTATCCAAAAGCGAACTTATGATTTAAGCGCTTGTCCGGTATAAAAATCTTATGTGAGATTTTTCCTTCTTTCAAACTGAGCAGTTCTTTGGAGTTTCACTGATCAAACAAATGTAATTCTCATGATTTCATGCATTTCAATTTGAGAAATTTTGAACCGACTGGTGAATTATGTGAGAAACTAATATTTGATAATTATGAGCTCTAGTAAAATTGCATTTTTCTTATTTTACTTTTGAGACGCTGTTTGGAATCAAATGATTAAAAGATATTTGGCTAAATGGCTTCGAGCCCTAAAATTACATGGCATGGCATTTCACAGTAGAATCTGATTTTAAATTTCGACTTTTCTCAAATGAGTTATTCATCCTTTTAAAAAAAAAACAAAAAAAATACACAAAAAAAAAAAACCACCCAAAAAATGATAATTGACAAAAAAAACATGGTGGAACAAAAAACAAACAAAAAAAAAAAAAAAAAAAGAAAAAAATAAAAAAAATTCACAAAACAGAAGAGAAAAAAACAAAAAAAAAAAATAGACCTTTTTTTTACCCCCCCCACATAAAAAAAAAAGAAAAATATTCTGCACTTCACCTCGCGCATAGTAAACTGAAAGAGATTTCAGCTCTGGTTCATAACGACTGAAAGAAGGTCCTTTGATGCGTACCAAAAACACGAGCCAACCGTCACAATCCCGGTATCCGTTGACCCAAAAAAAGGTTGTTAGCTTGATTCTCTCCGCATAACAAAAGGTCTGGGATACGATAATATTCTTGATATATTTCGGCCACTTGTAGGCTGGACTGCAAACATCTTGAACTGTGAAGAGAATATCTGTCGAATATTGAATTTCCCGATATATTTTTGAGAGTTGCTCTAGTGGATTATTCATTTCAAGAAAATTCCAAATTTTGAGCTCTAACACTACGTCAACAGTTCATAGTTGTCATGGAAACATTTTGCTGTTTGGAATGAAGTAGACTTTTAAATGATCGAAAATGTTCGTGCTAAGAGTGCCATGGTTTTGCAAACCATGATTCTGTCACTGTAATTTAATCATTTCATTGTTCGGTTGTGTTCTTGCAAGCTTTGATCTAATGCGTTTGAAAATACTTTATTAGATTCTTATTTCCTTTTCTCTGCAATACATTTGCTAATAGACAATTTTCGGCCAAACGTCCATTTGGCCAAACGTTCATTCGGCCAAACATCCATTCGGCCAAACGTCCATTTGGCCAAACATCCGTATGCCAAACGTCCGTATGCCAAACGTCTCTATGCCAAACGGGGTATCATCAAGAAAAACCGCCTCAGACTCATCGATTTCGCTGCCTCCAAGAACAAGGCCATATGTAGTACATATTTTCAGAACAGCCTTCCATACATGTACACATGGAGATCACAACAACAGACCGAATCACAAATCGAACAGTTCGAGTAAGGCACTTTCATGGCGCAAACATCGATTCAGGTCACTAGCCTCAAAGCAGCGTTGCCGGATAAAGGAAAGCTGTTCGAAGCCACTCTTGAGGGCTGCTGGAGTAGTGTTAAAGAAGCCGTCAACAGTGCAGCAGAAGGTACCGTAAAGTTTGTGTTAAGAAATAGAACGAAATGGAAGATGGAACGATTGGTACAAATTTTAGACGCTTGACGGCGCCGGTGGTGTAGTGGTAATCGTAGTTGCCTCTCACCCCAGTCCACAGTGGTCAAAAAGTCGAGTTTAATGCTCTCAACTGATAGCTCCCTAAATTGTGGAGCTAGAGCGATTGTATTTTGACGGCATCACTTTTATGATCAACCCTATAAGTGAAATCGAAATTCGACTTTTTTTTATGATTTTGAGATAGACAGTTGATGTGTTTAGCAATGTTGAAGAAATTGCAATGTTGTAAAAAACGTTGCTGACGACATTAAAATCGTATGTTTCATTTAATTCGAGATGGAGAACATTGTATAAGAACTAACTTCCAAAAACACATTTTTCAACGAAAGTGTGTTCATCGAAAATTTGTTGGAAGTGTTTGATATTTTTGATTCCTTCTTTCTTTCCCGCTTCGTCAGAGCGCAATATCTCTCGGTAGGACGTAACTCTGGACAATATGGTGAATTTGTGGGTTTTAGTACAATATTCACTTGATTTGCTTCGTACCAGTCCATCACAGCTTAAGCATAATGGCATGATGTCAAATCGGGCCAGAACATATGTTTTTCTTTGTGGTTTTTGATGAAGGGTTGCAATCGCTTCTGCAGGTACTCTTTCTGGAAAACCTCCTTGTTGATTGTGCTTATAGTAACGAAATCCTCCGTCTTTCTGCCACACGTGCAAATTGCTTGGAAAACAAGGTATTTTATGGAAAATTTCGATGCCTTATTCGTCCTGAAATGCTCAGTTGTAGCATTTCTGGCCATAGTAGTGTAGAAAACGAACCCTGCAAGCTTCTTGAAATCCTCCAGGATATAAGTTTCATACTCCATAACAACGCATGAAAACTTCGACAAATTTTCGCAGTACAAACGTGATTGTGCTGTCAATTTCTGTTTTTCGTTGCAATTTGAAACCGTTTTTATTTTATATCACTTCAGCCCCCAACGCTGCTTTAATTTTCGCACAAAACCAGGTGACATTCCTATTTTACGAACCACCGTTCGAACAGAGAGATTCGGGTTTTGCTTCAATATCCTCTTTACCTTTTGGTCCATGACAGAATCAGCACGTCCATTGTTTTATAACTTCACGGTTTCCTCTCGATCGTCAATCGTTTCAAAAATGATTAGAGCACTCCATGAACTGTCGATTTAGGTTAAAAAAAACCCGTATTCACAAGTTAGAATTTGCCTTGTCCATACAAAATCCACTCGCGCACGTGATTTTCAATCATCACCATCTTGAACACTAAATATGGAATGTTTATCAAAGACTCCCAGCTATACCTCAGCAAAAATTTACACTCCTGCGTGCAATATTTCAAAATTTAAAGTGACGTGAAGGTGTCCGGTTCATGTGGATACAGACCTTATGAATGTCCGCAAAGTTTCCCCCGGTTAAAAGACCTTCTATCTGCCATGTGTTATTTATCAATATATAGTACAGGGTGAGTGCTAATTTCTGTCAGTTTTTTTTAACATGTGTAACTTTGGATGGATTAATCACAGACATGTTTGCACTTTTTTTTAGAGTGTATTCAAATATCAACACGGCTTGCAAGTATGTTTTGAATTTTTATTCGTTTGAGACGCGTGGTAATCCTGGACGCGAAAAGGGAACTCGTGATAAATCTGTTTTTGAAACATTTTAGACCGTGTACTATTTTAAAGAGATTGAAACCACTCGAAATAAACGAAAGATTCATCTTTTGCACCACCAAACGCTACAGAAAAAACGGTTCTTAGAAAATACTTCCCAGACCTGGCCGTAAACGCACTGTCAGGTGTCCGGTAGTCATCAAACGAGTTAGGGGGCGAATTTGGCTAAATCCTGGTAAGTCTGGCCGAACGATGACCAAAGAACTGGGAATGAATCGTTGCTGTCAACGATCAGGAGTATTTTGAAAGACGACCTTGTACTGAATCCAAACAAAAAACAACGGGTGCATGGCTTGACTGAAAAGCAGAAGATTGCAAAAGTCGAACGATGTCGGAAACTGCTCAAGCTTGATTGAGAGATTTTGTTTTCGAACGAAAAGTTGTTACTGCTACAGAATCACCACAATCAGCTAAATGATCAGGTATGCAACACATCTTTCTGATATTCCTCGTGATAAACTAGCTGTTCAAGGGTGATAGTTCGGGGATGTTTCTTCCAACTTTGAAGGTTCCATTGCTTTCCATGGTACCTGGTGTTAACACCAACAGTAAATATTACATCGATTATGTTTTGTAGAACCATTTGCTTTCCTACGTCAAGAAACACTACAAGAATGCACCATACTCTGCACCGTCCAACCAAGTAAGACCATCACAGGCTTGGCGTGAGGACAATTTTCCGGTTTTTATTTCGACGAAAAAATGCCCTGATTATGTACCTGATTTTAATCCTCTCGACTTCTATGCATGGGGCTACATGCTGGGAAAACTGGGGAATACCGAAGGACTAACCGTGGAAACTTTTAACAAACGTTTGGTGATAATATGGAATGACATGCCTTAAGACCTTAAGGCAAAGGGGGAAGGATTTGAACTAAACTATAGGGTGAGGAAATACTATCCGTTCTTTTTCTCTCCGTGTATAGTTCGGATTTGACAGATGCTGAAATAATCATACCTATAGCGTTATTTTAGCGGGTCCTCCCTTAGCTCAGTCAATAAAGGCGCAGCTACAAAGCAACACCATGCTGGAGGAGGCTGGCTTCGATTCCCGGTCTGGTCTAGGAATTTTTCGTTAAGGAAAATCTCTCGACTCCCTGGGCATAGCGTATGATTGTACTTGCCACACAATCATACTAATGCAAAAATGGTACTTGGCATCGAAAGCTCTCAATTAATAACTGTGGAAGTGCATTTAGAACACTAAGTTGAGAGCAAGCAAAAAGCTAATTGTGAAAGCAATAAGCTTGAAATGCTAAAGAAGTAGAAGAAGTGTTATTTTACATTGGTTCATTACAAACAAAAGCACAACGTTTCATTTGAATTCGTTCACGTGTAGTGTCACTATGGAGGACCCCTCAGAACCGAAGTATGCCTCGTCAAAAGGTTAATCGAAATTCTAGACGGTCAATCCGAAAAACGGCAAAATCATTGAAAATCGACCCAAAATCAGTACAAACTATTCTTCATGAGGAAACATTATTACGTTTTATATTAGGTGCGCAACTAAGTTCTGGCTGTTTTTTGGTGAAAAAGGAACTTTATTTTTCAAACAAAGGATACAAACGAATTATTCAAAGTATTGCCCATCACTAGCTACGACTTTTTCCCATCTTTCTGGTAGAACGTGAATACCATTTCGATAGAACTGTTCGTCTTTTGATGCTATCCAAGAATCAAGCCATTTTGAGATGTCATCATATGAGTGGAATTGCTGACCAGTGAGACCATGTGCCATCGAACGGAACAATTATAATCAGACGGTGCAATATCAGGAGAATATGGCGGGTGGGGTAGGACTTCCCATTTGAGCGTTTCCAAGTAGGTTTTCACGGGTTTCGCAACGTGAGGTCGAGCGTTGTCATGCTGAAGAGTCACTTTTTCGTGTCTGTGCTCGTATTGTGGCCGTTTTTCGTGCAGTGCTCGGCTCAATCGCATCAATTGAGTTCGATACCGTTCCCCGGTAATGGTTTCGTTTGGTTTCAACAGCTCATAATAAATAACACCAACTTGGTCCCACCAAATACACAGCATAACCTTCGCAGCGTGAATATTCGGCCTAGGCGACGATGTTGAATCATGCCCGGGCAGTCCCCATGAATGTTTCCGTTTTGGGCTACTGTAATGAATCCATTTTTCGTCACCCGTCACAATGCGATGTAGAAAACTCTTCCTTTTTTGCCGCTGGAGCAGTTGTTCACAGACGAAAAAACGACGCTCAACATCTCTTGGCTTCAAATCGTAAGGAACCCAAGTTCCTAGCTTTTGAATCATTCCCAACGCATGCAATCGCTTAGAAACGGCTTGGCGGGAAACTCCTTATCCTGAACCAAGCTCTTCTTGCATTTGACACGGATCCTCATCGAGTAATGCCTCCAATTCAGAGTCTTCGAAGTTTTTTGGCCTTCCTTCACGCGGACGATCATCAACACTGAAATCACCGTTTTTGAAGCGACGAAACCAATCACGACACGTTGTTTCACTCAGAGCAGCATCACCGTAAACTTTTTGGAGCTCTCGATGTGCTTCAGCCGCCGTTTTCTTCGAATGAAAGAAGAAAATCAACACTTCCCGCAAATGACAAATAATCGTCAAATGACAAATAATCGCACGAAATCAGACATCTTCAAACAACCAAAATATATAACACTAAACCAAAATCACTGATTTGGCAAAGCGGTTTGTTTACCATATGTCTGAGCTTGGTTTATGACGCTTGAGATGTACAACATTCGACCAGCACTTACCACTGGCGCCATCTATTGCTAAACAGCGGGAACTTCGTTGCGCACCTAATAAATTTTTAAAGAACCACAACCGAAATGGCAGAACGAAAAAAAATCGGAATCGAAAAACAAAGATTTTGTATTTGTATTTGTATTTGTATTTGTCTTTGATTCATCGGACTTTGTGGTCTACATGAAATACTTAAATCTAATAAAAGTCAACGTTAAAAACGGTTCAGCAAGCGGTGACGAAATCTTGAGGCGGACATGTTGAAATCAAATTCGTCGGATACTAAACCGACGAATCATGGCGACAATGGAACTATTTGCAGCATGATTAGTTGCTTGTACTTCCTCGTGAAGCAATGCTCTCGGTCGAAGAGTTCGGGCAGGAGCATATAGTCTGATTCTCGACAGCAACTCCGGAACATCGTATTCAGATAAGAGAGCTTGGCAACGAATACAGATTGTGCGACATTCCTTCGATTAGCCAGAGTATCTAGCCCTAGCAGGCGACAGCGATCGGCGTAAGCAGGCAAGTTTAACGGGTCACTCCATGGAAGGTGGCGCAAAGCATATCTTACGAATCTGCGTTGGACAGCTTCAAACCGCGCACTCCATACAGCCTGGTAGGGGTTCCATACAGCAGATTGTTGAAAGAGTTCTGTAATGGTCGTCATCATACAATTTTATTCTTCGATGAGAAAATTTTCACTGTGGAGCAATACCACAACCACCAAAACGATAGCCAGATCACACCATTCAGCTTCGGTGATGGTTTGGGCGGGAGTTGCTGCTTCCGGTTAAACCCCCGTATATTCACTGCGAAAGGCGTCAAAATCAACCAATTAGTTTACCAGAAGCTTCAAATGCATACTGTAGCACCATGGGCACGTACACATTTTGGTAAAAACAAATGGCCGTTTCAACAAGATTGGGCACCACCTCATGGAGCAAAAAAGGACGCTGGAACTCTGGAACAGGCTTTTCCCGAGATATTTGACCGGAGACGAATGGCCTTTCAACTCTCCTGACCTGAATCCAATGGATTACTCCGTCTGATCCATTCTTGAGTCCAGAGACTGTACTAAGCCGCACTCATCGTTGGATCATTTAAAAGCCAGTCTAGCCAAAACCTGTGATGCTAAAACAATGGAGGAACTAACGTCCATTGCAGATGATTTCCCTAAGCAATTGAAGTCGTGTGTAGGAGCCTGAGGAGGTCATTTTGAGACATCGATGTTAATATTACTATCTATGTTAGTGTATCTTCATTTTCCATAAAATTCTGGATTTTCAATACTCGATTATTAAAGTTATAACCAAAAGAGTGAACACGGATAATATTTCCTTACCCTGTAAATTAAGATAAATGTTAAAGATAAACCAAACAGGAAATATATTGAAAATAAAAATCCATGCAATCTTTTTATTTTTATGACCATATACTTCACTGACAGGAATTTTCGCTCATCCTGTACTTGAAGATGTGACGAAAATGTTCAACCAGCATACACACGACCGCATGGATAATTGATCGTATTTGTAAGTAAGTATTTCATGTGAAAGCCCGCAGAATTGCACTAAGTAAAAAGCAATCTTCCTTCGGTTATGTGTCATTTTTCAAAATATATAGTTTTATATACACACACTACCAAAATGTCATGTAAATTTCTGTCCCCTGAGATCGACACATGCAAGCGTCCTTTAACGACTGTTCCAGAAAGTATAAGCACACCTTATTTTAACGGTCACTTTGAATATAATGAAATATTTCAACATGTTTTGGCTGCGTCCTTTTGTTTGCACATTTCTAAATGACATAGCGTCAAAAAAGTGCTCAGTTTTGTGTTACCTATCAAAATGTGCGGTCTTACTCCGGAACAACGAAAAAGTATCGTGCACAAATGGTGCACTGTGAGCGGACTCTCCTTGAGAAAATTGGCCAAGGAAGAGGGTGTAAGCGTCGGAACGGTACGATCTGCCATTCGAAAATATAGAAAACAATGTACGGTAGAAGATGCACCGAAGAGTGGTCGGAAATCCGGTCCTGTTAGTCCGGATATCGATAAAAAGATCATGGATGCCTACAAGCGAAAGCAAGCGACGTCCGTTCGGGATGTTGCGAAAAAACTAGGGACCTCGTCGAGTAACGTCATGCGTGCCAAAGAAAGACTTGGGCTAAAAACATACCGGAAGCAGAAAAAACCCAAAAGGAACCCAAAACAGGTCACGTCCGTGAAACCACGGACCCGGAAACTCTACGATTCGTTATTGTGTAGAAATTCTGGGTATATAATAATGGACGATGAAACGTATGTGAAACTAGATTACAAAACGCTTCCCGGACCACAATTCTATACTGTAAGCGAAGACAAAGACATCCCCGAAACGGAGAAAGCAATTTTTACTGAAAAATTCGGTAAGAAAGTTATGGTTTGGCAGGCATTATGCGAGTGTGGTAAACCATCTAATCCGTACATCACAACGGAGACGATGAACACTCAGAAATACGTTAAGGAATGTCTCCAGAAGCGATTATTGCCGATGATCAGGCAGCACGAAGGTCAAGTAGTGTTTTGGCCTGATTTGGTGTCATGTCATTACGCAAAGGACACTTTAGAATGGTACAAAAGTCAAAATGTATGTTTCGTGCCGAAAGACATGAATCCGCCGAACTGTCCGGAGGCACGGCCAATCGAGACTTTTTGAGCTTTAACCAAAGCAAAGCTTCGAAAATTCATAAAACCAGCGGACGACATCCAAAAATTTAAAAAAGATTGGCCAAAAGTGGTCAAAATGGTGGGAAGTACCACTGTGCAGAAGCTAATGGGTCATGTTAGGAGTCTTGGCTATGATTAAATATTTTGATTAAACGAGAGTAAAATATCGTATAAAACACATATACAAATATGATTTGCCAAATAAAATGATTAAAACTAAAAAAATATGACTTTTTTGCTATTTTGAAAGTGTGCTTATACTTTCTGGAACAGTCTATAGCACATAAGAATGAGTTCAAAGAGATGAGAAATTAAATTCAATCGAACAGACCTTTTGTCGAATTGCGTATGTGTCAGTTTCAGGAGCATAATTTTACACGAAATCATTCTTTACGTTCCCCGACTTTTTACAAACATGAATTACGTCTCGTGTAAAATTCATAATTTCTCAGTGTGCACACCAAACAAATCTGTTAAATCACCGACAATTTCTATATGGTTACCTATAATTTCTTTAACACGTGGTCTCTTGGTAATAATTGGAATAACATAATGCGTGCATTATAAAAGCGACTAAATGTTCCGATTTTTCATGCGATAACCGGTGGACATTCCACCGGTCGGTATTCAATATATACTAGTTTCCTATATACTGTGAAAATTTGACAGCTCCATCAGTTTTTTTACGGCAGCTATGGCGAGAACAGTGAAACAACTTCGATCTATGGCTTGTTGGTACCGCCTGCTGCATCCGGGCCTAAAAAAGTCGGCCATCGTGACCCACTTCGTGCTGGCTGGATACGATCACAGAAACATCTACAAGATTTTGGCACTTCTGGAGAAGAGAGAGTCCATGGAACGTAGGCCTGGTTCCGGCAGTCCGGCCGTTTTAAGCGACCGGAGGATTCAAACAGATGACGGGAAGCAAGGTGGTCACTTCTTTCAGTGCTTTGGACCGGGAGGTCAGGGCGACCGGCCAAACGGTCAAGAAGTATTTGGCCAAAATGGATATCCACATGCGGAAGCGTCAGTGCAAGCCAGCCGTGTCAAAGAACCAAGCGGAAACCCAGAAACCACGGCTGAAGATTCTGGTCAAAGAGATCTTTCCAGCGAACCGGAACATGTGGAAACATATCAACCCTCCCAACGTGCTCTGCTCAATCGAGAAGCTCTGGGCCAATTTGAAGAGGAGAGTATATTCAAATAATCTCGTGGCCAAAACGACGAATGATTGGATAAAAAAAAAAAAGGCGACCAAGGAACTGAAGAATATGCCTACAAGCTTCTACAACTGCCGCAAGGCGGCCGCGGCCGGGAATAGAAGTATTTTTGTGAAGTTTTTTAATTTCTTAATGAAATATCTTTTTCTGTTCTTTTTTACCATCCATCCGAAAATAGTAGCTTTTTTAATACGATCATTATTTGACCATGTAATGCGGTTCTGCATAGCTCTATCAGTTATATGATTCATAGAAGTTTTTTTTTTCAGGTTTGAAGAATATTTCAGGTAATAGAGAAGACACTAATGTAAAAAATGGACAAACATCGGTTGCTTCCAATTAAATACTTTGAAAGGGCTCTGGAACACTAAGCTGAGTGCCAGAAATGAGCTAAAATGTGAACTCCAGTCAGCATGAAATACAAAGACTAAGAAGATTCATTATTTCTATATGACACCAAGTGTGGTTTCTGCAATACACAACAATGTTTGTTTTGCTGCAAGTTTCATAGCTTTTAATTCGATTGCCATAGGTAATCTTCTGTATACTCTAACCAAGAGTCATTGGCTGTAGATTCTCCGGTCCGGAAATTGCTTTTGAAGATGCTGGATAAACTATCAACCTTTCGCGCGGGAAAGACGACGAAGGCGACCACGTCGAGGAGAACGGCATGAAAGTTGATCTGGATTTCAGCGTAAAGTGCTAAACAAACAGCATCGAATACAATCTTGCTGAGAGGCAAAAATTGAGGAAAGTGGAAACAAAACTTACTCGAATGTCTGGTTTTCCCTCGTGTTGGCTTCGCCACGGGATTGTGTACTCTTTAATCAAAGTTTCCTCTTGTATCGGAGTTGAAGATCTTTGTAATTAAATTGCTAATTGAATACCGTTCCACGACGCTGTTCCCAGTGAGGTCCGAGATTAACTTTAGAGTAGTGATTTTATTTACGTTGAAACATATCTGATCAAAGCTGTATATGTGTATTGTTATTTTTTTTTTTTTCAGTTAAAGAAAACGTGTCACTTTATAACGAGACAAGTCCGAAGAAGAAGATAAAATAAAATAGATTATTTTAACGAGATTTCGAAACAACCCTAGGTTGGTTGAAAAGATAAAGAAATTGTTTAGTATTAAGAAATAAGTCAGTACCAAAAGTGTGATACAAGATTAAGAGGCACGACGGCCCGGGTGAAGCTAACGTTATACCAAGGCATTTAATGTTAATATTTCAAATCACTGATTGATACATCAAAAGATTGAGACCAGTCACTTCGTTCGCTCGCTCATTCCCCCCTTACGGTCGATTAACAGTTTACTATAGTTCATCTGATCAACCATCTCGACCCGTAACGCGGGTAGATCACCTTTTCGTGGTGCGTTACGGGGTATCAGATCTACCACCCTAGTTCGAATTAATTCAAACTAGGGAACATATAAGAAAGAATAAGAATAAGAAACACATGATTAGTCTTCATTTAGGTGAGTTCCCATTTTCTATTTGATGTTCTATAATTGGAATTGGTTATGACTAGGGTTCTGATGCACGGTCAGTATCGGAGTCATAGTTTTCTTTGCAATTAATCCGGTTTTGACTGATAAAGGGGCAAGCCTTTGAAAAGTGCTCTCAATCCTTAACGAGTTTAAATAGCGGAAACTTTTAATAAAAGTCGATTCATTGCCAACAATATAAACAATGATAACTGTAACAACATCGAATACTTCATCATTTCTCAAAAGTGATGAAGTAACTCGACATGCACTAAACCGAATACGGTATATACCACAATACAGTATGTCCCATAAAAAATTCGAAAGGTTTCAATACTTATTATTGGGTAGCTTTAAACATTATTTTTACTGTATTAATGCATGTGTGTAATCATCTGACTGTATACTCTGAGACGATGTAATCAAAACAGTGGTTCGCGACCCAAGCAACACAGCTTGTAATAAACAATATGAAAGTACTGTAAAATGACAAATACAGGTAATCAATATAAGTGTATAACACTTTATTTCATACTTTAATATGACGTAAAAGGCGCAAAAAGTGAAGCCTTATTAAACATAAAATTCATTATTATACAAAATTATAACAACGCTAAGCGTGGGATTTGAACACAAGCCCATGGCGTGATATGTTTGAAGCTTTTATACTAAGCCAACTCCGATTTCAAATACATTTAAACTAATCATGTTGTTTGTTGTTGCACGAAGCACGTAATTAATTATAATGTTTGAAAATTGGAAATATCATTCTTATCAATATGCAACTTTAAAAGTGGACAGCAATTTTCTGCTAGAACCAAAGATGTGAAGAGAAAGTATTTATAGGTCCGTAAGGGCACGGCAGGTTGTGAAATTGAATAGAAGTAGTTGAAATTGAGCGTAGGGCATGTTTGGAAGGCGGTATCTGATCGAGTAGATAAACTCTTACCTAGCTACCACAATGCATGGTAGGCTTGCACTTTTGCGTAACGCTGCTTATCTGTCTCTGCATCAGACTCCTTCGTCATTTTAGACACTTTTTTCCAGTCCTCCGCAAATTTTTCGATGGTATCTGCTGCTTTAACATGTTGCCTTTTTTAAAACTCAAAGTGTCTCGATTGGTTGGACTTGAGCAGTTCGGAGAATTCTTAAGTTTCGGCACGTATTGAACTTTATTAGCGTTGTACCATGCTATGATGCCTTTGCTAAATACACAGATGCCAAATCAGGACAAAACAATACTGAACCATTATGCTTCCTGATCATTGGCAACAAACACCGCTTCAAGCATTGTCGGATGTTCGTATCAAACAAACGGCTCTGACCACATTCCGCACTCGCAGGTTGCTTGCCAAACCTTTTTAATAAATTTCTCGGTAAAAATTAACTTATCAGCATCATCGACGTCCTGGCCTCCACGCACGGTGTAATATTGATCTCCCGGAAGCATCTTCTAGTCAAATTTTACATATGTTTCATCATCCACGGCAGAACACACAGCTTCCGAGCCCGCGGTTTAACGGTTACAGCCTGCTTTTCACTCCGTTTTGGCATCTTCTGCTTCTTCAATGTTTTTAGATGGATTTTTGCCTTGGCGCGTTGGACGTTACTCTTAGAAGCTCAGCTTTTTGGAAACATCCCGAAAAGAACTGCGTTTTTATTCGAAAAAGCCATCATGATCTTCAGGTCCATCTATCGGTTTATTGATCCTGGTTTTCGGTGCGTCATCAAATCTACAATCCTCACCAAACATCCGGAAATCGTGCTTATATTTCCTGAGACACCGTATAGATAGATCTAATAAGGCGTTTGTTATTCTGAACCACGAAACCACGACATTATTTCTAAAGAAGTAGGCTTTCGAGGGTAATGGATGTAATGTCAGTCTATAAGAACCATATTTGAACTTTTTGTAGATAAAACTCCGTCTTGTCCACAAGAGCGAATATTATAGCTAATAGGAGTATGATCAAGACGATTGGAATTAAGAACCACCCTAATGGGAATAGATATGAGAGTAAAATTAATGTTTCTTGCGGTCGAGAAAAAAGACAAAATCATTGAAATATGAATACACTTTTTTTTATTTTCATTAACGTGACTTAGAGCAACCGTACCGGTCGTTGCCTTTTACGCTGCTAGTTTAATTACACACAGCCCCCTCATTTAACTCAGACATAGCAAATCGGAAATGAACCGCTTTTCACACTTATAGTATTGTCGGATTCAAGCGACGATGACTTGGACTTCATGAGCCAGATGTTGACGCAGGCACAGACCATGCAACCCACGACAAGAAACGCGAAGGACACAGGAGGGTTTCCTAGAGGAAGAAACGAGCAAAATTATTTATTATGATTATTTGTTTTTTTTTTATTATAACAATTCACATAAAATCTACCATTAAAAGACCAAACCAATAATAAATGTCACACCAAAGATTGTACTCTATAAAAATTCAACACTTTCTTTTGTGTATAACTTTTCAATGCATCGGTAAGGCTAGTTCGTGACAAAGTCTGGACACCCCTAAATATGTCTATCTCTGGAAATACTTCATCAATGCGTGAAATATTTCGCAGGTTGAACGTATGTCTGTTCATTGTGTAAAATCAATTTTTGGTGAAATTACAAGCTTTTAGATCGGAGATGGCGTCGAAAGAAGAGCAAGTGCAAAAAGCAATTGTGTGCGGTCGCAATAAAAATCCGGATCTAATGCCTAGTGCCTAAAGAAGCGATTGTTATCATTCCTACGCAGCCATGACGCTCCCTCGCTATTCTGGCCTGATTTGGCATCTCGTCACTACGCCAAAGATGTTTTGGAATGGTATAAAGCGAATGGAGTCCATGTTGTACCGAAAGAGGCGAATCCACCTAACTGCCCGGAGTTGCGACCTATCGAGCGGTATTGGGCTCTCGTGAAGAGAGAACTCTCTCAATATAATCAACAAGCTACAACAATAGAAAAATTTCGAAAATCTTGGACAAAAGCAGCTAAATCGATTGCAGAGAAGTCTGCACAGACCCTCATGGCTGGAGTAAACTCAAAAGTTCGTAGTCACGTAAATGACCAGTTTGGGTTGATCAATACCTTTTTACTGTAAAATCCAACTCCCGCGTTCATAGAGAATTTGTTCTTTTCCGAATCATACAAACGGTCAGTTATGGAAGAATAGTTAATTAAGCTGCTTGCGGATACTTTGGCAGAACATTGGAAACTTTTGATTCTTGAACACATCACCAAGCAGAAAACCCGGACTATGCTGCCAAAATAAACATCGCTTCTAGTTCTGACGAACATGTGGAGTATGATGCTGATTGGGTGAGATC
The DNA here is from genome assembly GCA_024533555.2 of Aedes koreicus. Lineage (NCBI taxonomy): Eukaryota > Metazoa > Arthropoda > Insecta > Diptera > Culicidae > Aedes > Aedes koreicus. The sequence goes on along the minus strand of JAHHFK020005285.1, from coordinate 93,301 downwards.
GTTTCGGTAAATTGAAAAATTCGTTAATATGAAAAAACAAATTAAACAAAAATCAGTATCAAAAAATATCGTCAGTCGGTGCAAGTCAATCTAAATGCAATTTGGCCAAACTAGACAACGCGTGTATGAAATTCGATTGGGGTCTACTATTGAATTATGTATCACTTCTACTGCAATTGACCGTCCCAGTGAGCATAATAGCACAATTACATCAATTCAAAACGTTGCTTGCTATGAATTAAGGAGGCATGAGCCATCACAATGCAGCACGATCAGCTCAGCAGATGTGTCCGTGTATGTTTCACTCTTAAACATCATTAATTACAATTGACCAAGAACAAATGTTCATTTGTACGCCAATTTGGATTTAGCGTTGAGCGGTAACGGCAATGTATCGCATCAATTTGATATAATGCATTAATTTCGCCTGCTCGCGTACATTGTACCTGTTCGCTCAACCGCAGACAGCCTTCAACTGTTAATACCCGATTGTGAAAGATTTTCCAAGTGAATGGCTCTTTTGTATGCATGTTTAAAATATGGATAACCGTGAAGGATTCCCTAGCAAGCATAATCATCTTGAAGTGAAATTAATTTGTTGAAGCAGCTTAACACAATAAATGGGGAAAAATATTCAGAACACTTTGCTTTTCTTTATTTCAAATGACAACATTAGGGCTATTCTAAGAAATCGAATGAGATCTTGGTTCACCACCCATAGTTATTGTAATATCAGAGTCAATCCTCGCTATCTAAACTAAGTATTTCTAGCCATGCAAGATCTCGAAAGTCTTCAAAGATCTGTAAGGCGAATCTCCTCTTGTATATTAATTTCGGCTATGCTCCACGTAGTTCAGCTTAAGTGTCAGAGCGTCAGAGAGGAATAAAGAGTTATTCCCAAATCACGATTGGCACGTCGTTATAACAATAATATGAAAAATTTAACATCGTTGGAAACAGTGCTGTGCACAAGGGGGAATAGATGGGGCATTGCTCCTCCTTAATGTTTGGAGCTGCTGTATTCCTGAAATCATGTGCGCCTCCTAAGGTCATATTCCCAGGGGGGGGTTGAGAAAACGTGACGATCCATACAAAAAAATTCGAAGGTTCATACAAAAAATGTGACAAGGGGGTAATAAAAAGTCAATTTTTGCGTGACGTAATTAATGGACGTTCCCTAAGATGTAACTCAATAATTAACAAATTATAACTGAAATCTTGACGGGGTCTTTCTCCATACATTTTGATAATTTTTCGCATACAGACTTCAACCTGCTCTGGAAATGGGTAAATGTTCACCGATTTGCCTCAAATTTGAACCAGGAGCTAAAGGGGGCATAAGAAACCAGTGATTTTGTAATACGGAGAGGTCAATTTTTTCTGGGTACCTTAATGAGCTCTTCTGATAAAACTCATCCACCACCTTTTCTTAGATCGTATGTGCCACTTTAGAAGAATCAAGTACTATCGATATTGAAATAGAACCAAATCAATCCCGAATAATAAATCAAATCTTGGTTACCTTACTATAGCAGATAGGCATCATATGCGCCCTATTGGTGAGGTTTAATCATACACAATTTGCATTTAAGTCAACTGAAACCTGCTCAAACATGCATAGGTCCTCTTCATGAAATTAAATCACCATTATTTATGAAATTCTATGCGTCGCTTCAGATGGAACATAATGATTCAAAAATTACAACTGAAATCTTTATGCCCTTAACAGACAAGCATCATGGGCTGTGGTATTTAACCACCCACTAATTAACATCTAAAGGGTGAGTCAATAATTATAGTGACTCTTTCAAACTTGCGTAGCTTTTTCATACTTGACCGAAACTAACCGAATTGTGGCCAGTTTCTCCTTAAAGTGTATTATTTACACCCACTCAGTTGTGCAGTTGTCAGTGAGTTTCCAGTTGAAATCGAAAAAAATCAGCAAACCATTCGCGATATGATTATGTTCACCCACATGCCAAATCCTGGGTTGTCGCATCGTGCGTTTTGAAAACTGATGAATATACATCATTCGACTGTCTCAAGGGTCCCCCAAAGGTTCCAGGAACTGATGACAATGGACCGCAAGCCAGAAGCTGCACGAGAACCGGGAACAACGCGCAGAAAACCAGAGCTTTGATTGCTCGTTTCAAACGGAATCCGAATAATACGATGCGGGACTACCTAGAACTTCCCAAATTGGGACAAACGCCAGATGAGTGTTGCTACACAAAGATGCTAACGAAGTACCGGTGCTGCCCTACATGAAAGCAGATTTGAGGCAGTAATATTTTACGGGCAAACTTGTCCTTGCTGTGAATGACCGCTTCAAACGGAAGAAACTGCCGAAAAATTCGCTCTGAAGTATTCGTGACCAAAGGCACTAAAGGCTAAGTACCTCCAAAAGCAGATTTTGGAATTTTTGATACAGCAAAATCAAAAACCTATGTTTTTACCCGATTTGGCTTCATGCCACTACTTCAAAACCGTTCCGAAAGTGGTATGTGACTAATTCTGTGGATTTTGTACCGCAAGACATGATCTCACGAAACTACCCTGAACTCCGTCCGATCGAGCCCTATTGGGCCATAATTAAGCATAAAACCAAAGAAGAAAGGAAGGACGAAAAGCAAATGATGAGGAAGTGGAATAAAAACTGTGAAAAACGTACCGGAAACAGGCTCTGATGAAGGGCGTCAATCACAAATGCCGATTATTTTACTCAAACTCATCCTAAGATTTGACCGACGTATGTAAGCTGAAATAAATGCATATGTAAGTTAAAAATGACTGGAGAGTTAAAACAATAATAAAATTTAGTTGAATGAGCCAGCCCAGGAGGAGGAGCGCTCACCAGCTGACGAACGACAACGGCCTACGGCTCATTGATTTCGCCGGATCCAAGAACATGACCATTCGTGGCACCTATTTCTTGCACAGCCTCTTTTATCACTACACATGGAAATCACTACAGCAGACGGAATCACAAATCGACCACGTTTTCACTGATAGACGGCACTTCTCTGATATGTCTAGTGATGGTTAAACTCTCCGTCATCAACAATTTACGGTACGCCGCCTCGGTACGACCTAGAGCGACTGAAGCAACCTAATGTCGCCATTGCGTACGCGCAACATTTTGAGACAGCGTTGCCGGAAGAGGGTGGGGACGATGGGGCCCCTCTTGAGGACTGCTGGGGTACAGTCAAAGCAACCATAAACAACGCAGCTGAGAATATCGTCGAGTACGTAGAATGATTGGTTTGACGAGGAGTGTACAGAGATTTTGGAGGAGAAGGACGCAGCGCGGGCGGTAATGCTGCAGCAAAGGACCCGGTAGAACGTGAAATGCTACAAACGGAAGCGGAACTAGCAGACCCGCCTTTCCCGGGAGAAAAAAACGCCACTTGGAAGCAGCGGAGTGTGAGGAGACGGAGCTTCCGAGCCGTTCTCAAGAAACATGAAAGTTCCAGCAAAAGCTCAACGCATCCCGCAAAGGCTTTGTGCCACGAGCCGCAATGTGCAGGGATAAGGATGGAAGCATTTTGACGAACGGACATGAGATGATTTGAAGGTGGAGGAAGCATTTCAACGAACACCTGAATAGCACGGAGAATATAAACAGTAAGGACCAAGACAGTGGAAGCAATGTCTACATCAGTAGGGCAGATGAGGTTAATGAGCCCGCTCTCACCCTGAGGGAAGTTAGGGATACTAAGAACAATAAGGTAGCTGGTCAGGATGCTATCGGAGCTGAACTCATCAGGATGGGCCCGGAAAATTTGGCCATGTCTGCACTGGTTGATAGTCAGAATGTGGGAGACAGAACAGCTACTGGAGGAGTGGGAGGAAGGGTCATATGCCCAATCTGCAAAAAAGGCGACCAGTTGGAGTGTGAGAGCATCCGTGTGATCAACGTTTTAAATGCAACCTACGAAGGGTTATCCTAGATCTCCTATCACCTATAACGAATGAGTTCGTGGGAAATTATCAAACCGGCATCATCAACGGCAACTCGACAACGGACCAGATGTTTATCGTACGAAAAGTCCTCTAGAAATGCCGTGAAATCCAGGTCCCTACACATCTGTTCATCGATTTTGCAGTGGTGTACGACTTCCCCACGAAGCTCACGAGAATGATTAGCGCAGAGATGGACGGTGTGAAAAGCTGCCTGGTTAAACACCCGGGTTACGATTTTCACGAGATCAAACCCATTTGTTTGCTTCGTGGGTGATATGGACATTGTTGGCCGAATATTTGGAACGGTGACAGAATTGTACACCCACTTGAAACGTGAAGCAGGAAAAGTTGAACTGGTGGTGAATACGTCGAAAACAATGTACATGCTAAGAGGCGGCAACGAGCACGACAAGGCTCGCCTAGATAACAGTGTTACGATAGGTGGGCATACATTCAATGTGGTGGATAAATTAGTCTACCTTGGATCCTTGCTAACGGCAGACGTCAACCGTGAAATACGAAGGCGCATAACCAGTGTAGATCGTGCTTATTATGAGCTCCAGAAGAAACTGCGGTCAAAAAAGATTCAACCTCGCACCAAACGTACCATGTACAAAACGCTTATAAGACCGGTGGTTCTCTATGGCATGAGCCTTGGACTATGCTCGAAAAGGACTTGCATGCACTTGGTGTATTCGAGCGACGCGTGCTTAGGAACATCTTTGGCGGTGTGCAGAAGAACGGTGTGTGGCGGCGAAGAATGAATTACGTGGTCACTCAACTCTATGGCGAACCAAGTATTCTGAAGGTGGCAAAAAATGGAACGATACGCTGGGCAGGGCATGTTGCGAGAATGCCGGATAACAACTCTGCAAAGATGGTGTTCGCTTCAAATCTGGCTGGTACAAGAAGGCGTGGATCGCAGCGTGCTACATGGGCAAACCAGGTACTCAACGATCTGACGAGTTAGAGTAAGATGCAGCCGCGAATCGAGTATTTTGGCGTGAAATTGTAGATTCAGTGTTATCTACACAACGAGACAGGCACAAATCAGCCAAAGGCATGCACCTAACCCAACGGTAAGGACCAAAATGATGGCGAAACGCGTAAGGGAGCGAGTTAGCTGAAATCTGACACAATCAGGGCAACCCGAGCAGAAGCGAATAACTTGATAACTGGCCTTGGTATTTATGAGCTCAGATTAAGAGGTAAAATACCTGAGGATAATACCATCAAATTGTTCCCATAATGTCATGCGAATACCGAATTGAGGTAAGACGATACCAAAATAATACCTCTAAGGTGACCAGATACTTACCCAGGTATCCGGAATATCAAGTTTAGTTATTCTAGAGACATTTTGCTTGCAATTCTTAGGTATTTTGCTTAGGTATTTTACCTCTTAATCTGAGCTCTTTAATACCAAGGCCAGTTATCAAGATCAAAATTAGGTATTCATATGCTTTTGTGTTCTGCTCGGGAAGCGATGACCAAGGATCTCAATATTTCCCGTACGTCGTATTCACGGATTACCAGAAAAACAAAAGAAGGTTTGAGTGATAAGAAGTAAAGAATTGCTACTTTCTCTTTTCCGATAAAAAAAAATGTTTCTTTTGCAATATACTCACAACCAACAGAATGATAGAGTATATGAAGCGAAGCTTTCAGATATTTATTCTAAAAGATAGGTTTTCTGTGCAGCGATTCCAAAATGTAAGAGTATGTAATGGTATGGGGTGGAATTTTAGAAAACGACAAGCTTCCACTACTGTTCATCTAGTCAGGAGTAAAACTAAACACTAATTACAACATCGAACATGTTTTGAAGAATCACTTGTGGCTTTATGCTTAGAAATTGATTCCATATGGGAATTACTATTTTCAGTAGAATCAGTAAATCTCATCAATCGAAAGCAACACTGCCCGAGCAGGAACAAATAACTTGATAACTGGCCTTGGTATTTAAGAGCTCAGATTAAGAGGTAAAATACCTGAGGATAATACCATAAAATTGTTCCCACAATGTTATGCGAATACCAAATTGAGGTAAGACAATACCAAAAAAGTACCTCTCAGGTATTCCCAGGTATCCGAAATAACAAGTTTTCTTATTCGAGAGATATTTTGCTTGCAGTTTCTAGGTTTTTTGTTTAGGTATTTTATCTCTTATTCTGAGCTCTTTAATACCATGTGCAGTTATCTTCTTTTTTTTTTGAAGTTTTACTGGCGGGACTCTGAATAGACTAGAAACCTCTACGCCAGGCCTTTGATGATATCGTTGCGTAAATCCTTTCGAATCATTTTGACAGCCGTACACGGAACATGTCGTCCAAGAAGACGCGGTTGCAAATGACTCGGAAGCAGCCACGTTTGAGAATTTTGAGTCCTTTCGTCTGTTATTTTTTTTTTCAATTGTTTTTTTGTTATTTTGTTAGTCAGTGTTGCGTTTCCAAATTCAATACGGTGTTTCGTAATTTCTTCGGTCGTTTGTAGTTCATTCCGTGAAGTGTGTCATTTATGTGCTCTGAGAGTCTGGAATCAGTGTTCTCGAACCAAAAATAAGAAGCTATTCTATTGTTCGTTGTGCGTTAGAATGATATAATTTAACTCCTTTTGAAGCATTTCACCAGCCGTGCAAGGATCATGTCGTCCATAGAGACGCTGTTGACACTGCCTCAACAGGTGTTAAATTTTCAAGTTTGCTTCCCCTTTCTCTCAGTTATGTTCATGTCCGCTGTTTTGTATGGTGTCGTTTTGTCTTTTTGTTATTTAGTTTGTCAGTGTGTTTTCTTCAGTCTTTTGTAATTTACTTCATCATTTATGTGCTGCGAAAGTCTATTTGAACAGTTTTCTTGAATCAAAAATGTCGTTGAGATATTTGAATTCTACCAATTTTAATAATGTCTGATGTTACAAGTCCCAGTTTGCTGATGGGACTCATGAGAAAGAAGTTTCCTCCTCGTTGCGTCTCACCAAACTGCAACAACATTTAATGGTCCAGCACAGGATGTCCGTTGGATCACATGTGTAAAATAAGTGCATCAATGCCAGATATGTGACGCGGCATTAAATAAAAATAGTGAACATGTGATACCACCACGTCAGGATGTGTCTTTGGTTGCCATCTCAGTGGAGATGACGTAGGCTCACCCATCGCGTCCAGATCACATATCCAAGGGGAGGGTTGAATACCATGGCCAGTTATCAAGATCAAAATCAGGTATTCATATGTTGTTGTCTCCTGCTCGGGTGGAGTAGTGTCGCCAGAATTTTCCCCATTTTATATCATCATAAGAATCCTTTGGAATTTTTTTGCAAAGGGATACATGCTCAACAAAATTGGAAGCACAAAAGGTCACACTCTTGAATCTTTGAAGAAACTCTAGATTAATATTTGGGAGAATATGCCTCAAGAAACGGCGCGTGCCAATTGCGAAGCGTTTGAGAAACGTCTTCGGCAAGTCATAAAAGAAAAAGGTGAGAGTCTCGCGCTTAACATATAATTTATTAAGAATAAAATTAAATTTAATAAGAAATAAAGCATTAAAGCATAGTGTTTGTATGAACATATATTTCACTGACAAGCAACCGATGCCACCCTGTACAATAATATCAAAGTGTGTTTTAGTTTATTTTTCTTGCTCTGTATAATATTATACAAACATGATTTTAAATACTATTTTGTAGGGCCTTGACTTTTTGAAACTCTGTCAAACCTCCCTTGCGGAATATTGTGGTGTTTCGCAAAGCGCTTAGGAATTAACGTGCAAGGATCAATTTTCAAATTCAAAGGCAGGGTTTTCGTTCCGTAATTTAACGGTTGAGCTCAGTGAAATGCGCCGTGAATTTAAGCCAACGCACTTTTGTCAGTTTAGCGCCATCAGATATATTGAGCAAATAAACTCACTCAGCTCATAGACAAACCATACTTGCGCCCTTAGCAACCAAGTCAAATATAAGAAGCCCTCATCCTGTTTTGTTGGCTCCTTATAATGAAAAGGTCTACGCACGTCAATGATTGAAGATGTCTAAGTTATTACACCACTCGCTCGCCCTGGCTCTGATTGCAATAATGTAAGCGATTTGCATGTCGTTAGCATACGGTGTTTGCTATCTATCCTATTCCTTGAGGCGATAAAATTTGTTTTTCATCATGAAACTTTGCAAGTCTCATACTAGGATGCTATTTCTGTGTTCTTTTTTTGGTTTTTACCAGTCTTCTGGGACTTTAAACTGTCCTTCAACGATGTGTTTAATATGTATTTCCAATTTCCTAATAATGGGCTATCTGAGCCTGTATCTTTAGATACCGTTAGTATCTCTTCGTGGCAATTCTAACTGAGCTCAGGAAAGATTCTTAGATCTGCTCATGAATCGAACCCACCTACCTCTAGCTTTTTCTAGCTTGACGATTGTGTATTTACCGACTTTACGAAACTCTAACATTTTACTTCTACGTAAATCGAATATGCATCCAACGAAAGGGAATATTAGTTCGATTCTATCTTAGACAACTCTGTCCCATCGCCTGCATCCATACAACAGCAGCATGAGCACCAGTCAGGATCGTTTGTGGACGTAGCAATCGGAAGTATAAAACATGCAAGGAAAACTTAATATTTCACATCTACTTCGAGCAAGTGGAGGCGGGGTGAATCCTTTTCGGCCAAGTAGTTCGTCGTGATGGAGACTCATAAACTCCACAAGGCAGTCAATATCCTATTTCACCTACGGATTTTCACCACGTGTATACAGGTAGTTATATGGGACGTTTTTATCACACAAGAACTGAGCTCAAAATGTCTTAGTTTAAGTGATTTATAAAGAGCAGTGGAGTTATTAAGATGACTTTGATTACCACTTGTACGGTTTTAGTATGTTTAAGCTTAAATCAATTAGTATCTGGACGCAAAAAAACGGAGCTATCTTGCAACCATGTTAATGAAATATAAATGATGAGTACTCAAAATAAAGGTCATTTATTGCACATGAAAAGAAAAATAGCGAAAAAATTATGTTTGGTTTAATTTGGTTTTGATATCAAATATCAGTGAAAAATCAAAAGAAACGGCTCCTGTTTGATGAGTTGAAGTTTAGCATCATTGGAAGCGACGGCCGGGTTCGGTTCCCGGTCTGGTCTATGAATTTTTCGTTAAGGAAAATTTCTCGACTCCCTGGGCATAGGGTGTGATTGTACTTGCCACACAATCATACTAATGCAAAATTGTACCTGGCATCGAAGTCTCTTAATTAATAACTGTGAAAGTGCATTTAGAACACTAAGTTGAGAGCAATAAGCCAATTGCGAAAGCAATAAGCTTGAAACGCTAAGAAAGAAGAAGAACGACCCCAAACCCACTGCCAAAGTCGTCAAACAGTGGTTTAAGAAGAACAATGTAATATTTATTGGTTGGCCACCGCAGTCTCCGGATCTCATCCTGATCGAGAACCTTTGGAAGATCTTAAATCGGAAAATCAACCGAGAAATATCAATATAAATGAACTGTTTAAGAAAACCCAAAAAGCTTGGGCAGAGAACCTACAAAGCATTGTTGACAACCTGATTAACTCCATGCCTCAAGTGTGCAAGGCTATAATTGAAAATAATGTATTCGCAACGAAATATTCTGATGTCCAATATACGAAGTAAAGTTTTTGTTTTGTTCATATGATAATATTATCATTTTTCTAGATAAATTATGTTTTATACGACACAATAAATTTTAATTATGTTTATTTTGATCACCTGCATGCCTTTTTCTTTTTGTTGATTTACCACAAATTTGTACTGTACAATTCTATGATCGTCTTTGGTTGGTTGCATATATCTTGTCCAACACTTTTAGTTCCATCTAGTAGCTACTTACTTTTGTTTTGGTTTATGTTGACATCTTGAGATGAAAGATTCAGCTTTCAACAAGGTAGCTCAAAATGTTCAAAACAGAGACAAGAACAAGCGTGATAGAAAATTTATGACTTCCGCTGTGTGAAATCAGTAAACTAGTACACTGGCCGTTTACCTCCCTCCCCTCTTTGGCCGTCTTTCCATCCTCCTCCCTCCACTAAAATGCGACTGATAAATCACATGAAATATGAAAAATATGCGTTTCCGTTTAATACTATTTTTTTTAATATGCAAGGTTAGTTCAGACAATCATACTTTTGCATACGTCAACTAATAAACAAACCATAAAAAAATTAAAAACGTTCCAAAAAAAGCAATTTTTGAACCAAAACTCCATAACATAATGAAAATGTTCCATAAAATTCATCAATGTCATACTTTATATAATGGGAGCAACCCTGGCGTAGAAGTTAACATCCATAGCTCTCATGCCAAAATCACGAGCTCAAATCTCACCCCCGGAGAGTCATTAATTCAAAAGGAAGTAGAGATACTTTATAAAATATTCCTGGACACAATTAATGCAGAAGTTTTTTGAAGAGAAGACGACGAAACTATGCTTCTAAATATCCTGTTTTGTTTAGCAAGCAAATAACTATTTTGAAAAACCGGAAACAAAAGGCTTTACAGAAATTACAACAATCAAGCTAATTTGTAAAAAGATTTGAATCTCTGCGATTTGAATATAGCAGCACTATCTGAATATAACCCAAAAACGAAAATGAAATTAAGTAATTCCCAAAAAATGTCTTCAATCACGTTAAAACTAAGTCTAAATCGTGCACCATTCCAACACAAATGACATCGGACGAAAAAGTAGCAGATAACTCAGATGATAATTGTAATTTTTTTGCAACATTTTTTCAAGAGACTTACACGAAATTTTCGGACAATGATCGTGACTTAGAATATTTCTCATTTTTTCCTGACTATCCAAGTAATATTGGAGCCACCGGTCTAAACATTTTTTTCCTCTGTTCGGGACATAAACCACTGCGACCAGTAATTTGATCTATTGTAGTATATCCCATATCCTTTGTTTAGTGCATGTCGAGTTACTTCATCACTTTTGAGAAATGATGAAGTATTCGATGTTGTTCCAGTTGTCATTGTTTGTTTTGGTGGCAATAAATACTTTTATTGAAAGTTTCCGCTATTAAAACCCTTTAAGGAGTGAGAGCACGCTTCAAAGGCACGCCCCTTTATCAGACAAAGCCGGATTCATTGCAAAGAAAACAATCTATGACTCCGATACTGACCATGCATCAGAACCCTAGTCATAACCAATTCAAACAATAGAACATCAAATAGAAAATGTGAATTCACATTGATGAAGACTAACTATATTTCAAGCTCATCCTCGGTGGCTCAATCCGAGTATTGTAACTTTTCACAAGACATAAAATGTAATAAGGACCTTTGACTACAAAAAAAAACAAATATGTTCCCTAGTTTGAATTAATTCAGACTAGGATTTGGTGGTAGATATAATATTCCATAACGCACCACGAAAAGGTGATCTACCAGCGTTAGGGGTCGGTCTAAACTATTAGACGCTAATAAAGGCTCAGTACCTGACGAAATTCCACCAGTATTCATAAAAAAAAACCTCGCAACATAAAAAAACTTAACTTACAACTCCTTTATTCTGGCTGTTAAATATTTCACTGGAAAGTGGCAAATTTCCGAAAAAAAATGGAAAAAGTCTTTCCTAATACCAGTTTATAAATCTGGCAAAAAATATAAGGGACAGCCTAATGGGGATTTACGCAAAGTTGACGTAGCACTACGTAGCAATGTGTTATGAATTTTATTATTATTATTTTTAATTGCCTGTATTAGAATAGAGGCTGCATTGATCGATTAGATCCATAAGCCTTGCCGAAAATCAGTGTATAACACACGACCGGTTTATGTAGACAAAGTTAAGCCGGTTGATGTATTGTCTGGTTCAACATGGTAGATTAGTTTCGTTCGTTTCGTAGAGCAACATTGAAACGTAGGTGCTGTTCTAATGGGACGTTGGATCGGCATAGATAAGTAAGTATGTTAGAAAATTCTATGATTTGCTCTCTACAAATCTTTTGGCGGTGCTAAACTGCATTTAAATGTTGGTATGATAAAAGGGTAACGGCTGTGCTGGCAGTGGTGATTGTGTTGATATGATCGACTAGCTGGAGAAATGGTCTCCTCATCGCGTTATAGATTGTTGAAAGTCTGTTTGGGAATTCAAAGTCAATTATTAATGATATTTTTGAACATTGACTTGACAGTTCCAACTGATTGAAGTAACAATCTCAAAAGTCTATCGAGAAATGATAAAGCTATTAGCGTTCAAAATGTTTCAAATGTTCGTGATGGTCGCTATTTTTAAAATTTTCATTTTACTTCTACCCTAGCCGATGGACGTAGTCTAGGTCAAAAAAGCGTGGGGGTTTATAGACCAGCATTAGAAAGTAAGTATGTGAGAAAATTCTATTGTACACTCTTTAGAAAGCATTTGGTGGCTCTGAAAAATGTCGTGTGGTTTGAATGATGATACGGACACGGTCGTATTTGCTACGATGGTTGAGAGGGTCCTGATCTTTATGGCATGAAAGATAGTTCAGGACCTGTTCGAAATATGAATTTTGTATTCAAGTACATACAAGGTTTCTTTAAAGAATATGTAACTGTATTAAAATCATTATGTTAATTGGTCATCAATTTAAACGATATTTTTTTGCAGGAATTCAATAAAACCCGAATAACATTCTCCAAATGTTTGAAAGTCGACTTTTAACTCATGCTATTATTAAAAATAGCTTAAAGATTTATTCGCTCCGACTTTGCAGCCATATTCTGCGACATTTCACTTTCTGTTTCAAACACTTTCTCAAAAATATTTGATTCCTTTTGCAAAGTAGCGACTAAATCCAACGCACTAAAACAAATAGAAACACTTTCAAGCACTGGTTGGATTCTGAAGAGAACATCACCCACATTGAACAATTTGTTATAATAAAATTATGTCTGTAATAGGGAAATCATAACATTCCAGCAACCAGCGGGCTGCGATTGCAACAGGCAAATAAACTTTAAACGACCCTGAGTTTTCTATACCGAAACATGATTTTAAGAAATATTTGGTATTTATCGAACAGAAATTGTGCGGCATTCATGATCGGCCAGAATTTACGAATTAGGTAAGGTGTCATGCGGATACAATGAGCACTAATATAATAATTCAGTATAACACTCTTTTAAAATCAGAATAGATCTGAAGAGATCTTTTTGTGTGAAATACATCATATAATAGTTATTGACATTCTGTCGAAATTTGGGAACCAGGGCACTAAACACAGATGGTTCTACCCCGAAAAATGCCGTTCTGCCTGTATAGACATAGTGATTGCGGATTTTTAGCACTCAACGTTGCGTCTTATCTACATCATCTACATATATATCGATATCATCTTCAAACATATCAATATTATCATCAAATACATTTATATCATCTACATATATGCCGATATAATCTACAAATATATCAATATCATGACCATATACATCTATATATATATATATATATATATATATATATATATATATATATATATATATATATATATATATATATATATATATATATATATATATATATATATATATATATATATATATATATATATATATATATATATATATATATATATATATATATATATATATATATATATATATATATATATATCTATATCATCTACATATATTTCGAAATCATCTACATACATATCTATACATATACATGTATATCATATCATATCATATAATGACTACCAACTGGATCATACATGTTTCCCTCCAAATTTGATAAATTTGCCACGGGCTTGGCAAGGCACACGACTGCATTAAAAATGGCTGTCCAGCCAGCCACTCGCTAGCGACAGCCGCTGAGCCATCATTCTGGTTGGTTGCTCGCCCGTGTACCCTCCTGCAGGGTACTTGCAACCGCCAGCTGCCAGAGCAGTACTGGCCCATTACCGCTCTACACAGCTCCATGGCTGCCGAGCGAATGAAGAAAATTTTATATCGTGCACTGTTGCATGTGAGACGTTCTTTATTTAAATTTGAAGTCTGTGACAGGAAAGTACTGTGCATTTAGTAAATTTACTCTGAAAAATCGGCATTATAAGACATCACCTTATATTTGCGTTAATTTCAATAGTTGAATGTTAAAAACCAATAGTTTTAAATATTGAAATCGAAGCGTACAAAATGTCCCGATCGATTGTTGCAAACATTTTGGAAACTAATCGTGGAATGACTTAGTTATTAACGTTCAAAACCTATATATTTTTCGTGACGCTCCAAATTTTCGCAATTCCAACGTTACCCCAGTATTGAAAACACAGACGTAGTCCTACGTCAAAAATCCGATAACGTTTGCATTAAAAAAAAATTGGACAAAAATTGCCGATTTTTCATGGGTTTACCTTCACCCGCACTGACCAAACTACCCATGCAGCATCAATCATAGTAACCCATGAGTCAGCAGACAAAATTTGACAGCTCTATCAGTCGAGCTCTAACCGTGATGGCAAAAACAGTGAAGCAACTCCGTTCAGAAGTGTGCGCGTTCAAAAAACGGCACCCCGCCGCGTCGAAAACGGACATCGTTCCTGCATCTACAACATCTTGGCACTATTAGACAACAATCAGAGCATTGAAAGAAAGCCCGATTCCGGACGGCCGACGACCCTGAGCGACAAGCTGAGCTGAAGCGTAAGACCGAGGGAAAAGTGGCTACATCACTGCGTGCGCTTGGCCGGGAGGTCGGTTCAACCGGCCAAACAGTGAAAAAGTACCTGGCGAACATGAACATACATGTCAGGAAGCGGAAGTCGCGTCCACTGGTTTCGGAGCTGCAGGCAATGACGCAGCGGCAGCGGCTGAAAAAGATGGTAAACTCGATTTTTCCGGCGAATCGTGACGTGGCGGTGGTGATAGACGACGAGACTTATCTCACCCTGGATGGCAACGACAGGCAGGGCTCTTCGTATTTTACTTCCCCTACGAAGGAAATGAGCTCCGAGGTGAAGTACATTTCACACACCAAGTTCCCCAAGAAGGTGCTACCTTGGCTGACAATCAGCGAGAAGGGGATGTCAAATCCGCTCTTCTTTCACTTCGGACTGGCCGTGATCTGGCCGGATCTGGCGTCAGCCCACTACTCGAAGCGATCGTTGGAGGAAATGGAGCGGCTGAGTACCCAAGTAACATTGCTAACACCATCCTGCTTTATTAAATTTTATTAAAGTTTTATGAAAGCCACTTGAAATCAATTTGGTTTTATTGTGGCACCAAGAGGTGCCAATAGGTTTCATATTTTAGTCTGCTTTATGAGAACCCACACAGCTTGTTAACAACGATCTTAAAACCTTGTTTCTCAAATTCCTTTTTTCATCTCACTTCGTTCAGCGAAAGAAGAAAGTTCGTTCGATCCAGCGCTCCGTTATTTTGGAAGATTTATTCGAGTGCAATCCTTAGAAATAATTAGTTTTTTTTTCTCAAAATATATTCACTTCAGTGAAAGGAGTGAAAGTGAGTTTTTTTTTCCAAAAAAGCAGTGTGGTTTTCCAGTGAAATAAGAAAATCAAGCAGTGCCTGCTGGCGAATTATCATCCCGCTCATTTTCGCTTCATCTCCGCGTGGTGACGCTAACCAGCGATACACTACTACATCGTCAACGGTCATCCGACATCGTCGAGCGAGTGCACCCGAAGGTGATCGGATACACCCGTACACCCACGCAGCGCACCGCTCCCCGCTGCCCGCATAGAAGTGCGACGTTCAGGCATACGGTGCGTCAGCAGCAGTAGCAGCAACAGCAGCAGCAGCAACAGATCAGTAATAGTAGTTAAGTTTTTTCCCCTGTCTCTCATCCCACTAGAGTTTAGCGTTAATTTGTGTGTGTTCCTGTTTTGTGTTTGTGTGTGATTTAAATTGTTGGGAGCGTTCAACGCTCCCACAAGTAAGGCAAATCGTGCATTTTGAAGAGGTTTCTTCGACATGGACGGTTTAGCTGAAAAAGTGCCTTTGCCACCTGATGATGGGGAGGCACAAACAAAATTCCGACCGCGATCTTATCCAATGGACTCGGTCGGTCCATGGGTTGCCTACTTTCAGCCCAAAATTAAACCTCTGAATGTGTACCAAATAACTACTGATTTGACGAAGCGATTCTCAGCCGTGACAGAGATCACGAAAGTTAATTTTAATAAACTCCGTGTTGTCGTCTCTAGCCTGAAGCAGGCTAATGAGATTGCTTCCTCCTAGCATTTTACACTGGAATATAGAGTTTATATTCCAGCTCGTGATGTGGAGATTGTAGGAGTGGTCACAGAGGCGAGTCTGTGCCCTGAAATTTTGGAGAAGCGGGCGGTTGGCCGATTCAAGAACCCTCTGCTCCCCCCAGTTCAGATACTGGAAGTAAGAAAGTTAGTTAAAATATCGCACAGCGAGGGTAAGAAAAAAGTTACCCCCACAGACTCGTTTCGGGTGACCTTTTCTGGCTCTGCCCTTCCTCACTACTTAGAACTGGACAAACTTCGGCTACCTGTGCGGTTATTTGTACCCCGGGTAATGATCTGCCAAAACTGCCAGCAGATGGGGCATACGGCCTCCCATTGCGGCAATAAGGCACGCTGCTCAACTTGCGGGGAGAAACATGAGGCTGGTCCCTGTGCAGATAATACACTAAAATGCGTTTTCTGCAAGGGAACTCCTCCCCATGCTCTCTCGTCATGCCCGGCGTATAAACAACGCGGGAAAAAATTGGAACGTTCTCTGAAACAACGTTCAAGGCAATCTTTTGGAGAAATGCTTAAGAAAGCCTCGCCACCCGATAGCAATACAAATCCTTTTGCTCCTCTGTCAGATGACGAGTATGATTCGGACTTGGTTGAGGAGGGGACATCTTTTAGTTTTCCGGAAGGTGCTTCACGTAAGCGAAGACACATCCGAGCAGGGAAAGTAGCTGAACAGAAGCCACAAATCAACATGGCCAATTCAAAGAGCAGCGGAAAGAAGGATAATCCGAATCCTCCTGGTTTTCATAGTGCCAACTACACACAGGATTTCCCATCTCTCCCGGGGACATCCAAAACCTCTGATGCCCCGATTTTAAGAACAGAAGCCCCCTCTTCATCTGGGCTGTTCTCATTTGATGATATTGTGGAAGGTATTTTCAAGTACCTCGAAATGTCTGACCCTCTTAAAAGCATTGCTATGGCAATGCTTCCCACTGTGAAAACTTTTTTGAAGAAATTAACATTAAAGTGGCCCCTCCTTGCAGCAATCATCTCCTTCGATGGATAATTTGCCAAAAGAGGTCGGGGATTTGATCACTGTTCTGCAGTGGAATTGTCGAAGTCTTATTCCTAAATTGGAATCATTTAAATTTTTAGCTCACAATATCGGTTGTGATGCATTTGCTCTTTGTGAAACATGGCTTTCACCCGAAATCGATCTTTCGATTCACGATTTCAACATTATTCGGCTTGATCGTGAGGATTCACGTGGAGGAGGAGTACTTTTGGGGATCAAAAAGTGCTACTCCTTCTATAGAGTGAATTTTCCTCCTATTCCAGGTATTGAAGTTGTCGCATGTCAGGCTGTTATTAAAAATAAAAGCCTTTGCATTGCTTCCGTTTATATTCCTCCTAGAGCCTCAATAAACCAGAAACAACTTTCAGATATCTGTTCGGTTCTTCCTGCTCCGCGGTTGGTCATGGGAGATTTTAACTCTCACGGTACAGGCTGGGGAGAACTGTACGATGACAACCGGTCTTCTTTGACCTCTGTGACAACTTCAATATGACCGTTCTCAACAATGGAGAAATTACACGCTTGGCTGGTCCATCCTCACTTGGCAGTAAGTTAGACCTCACACTTTGCTCGAATTCATTATCGTGCTCGAATTCATTATGTGATCCAGGATCCCCACGGTAGTGATCATTTGCCTATTAAAATTTCGGTTGCCGCCGGGCTTACTCCGCCGGAATCCATCAACGTCACTTATGATCTAACTCGTAATATCTATTGGACAAGGTTCAAGACAGCAATAGATGAAGCCGTAACAACGGTAGAAGGGCTTCCACCGCTGGAGGAATATAACTTCCTCTCCAACCTGATTTTGGAAAGCGCGCTTCAAGCTCAAACTCGACCAGTCCCAGGAACGTCATTTCGCAGGAAACCTCCTTCTCCATGGTGGGATCAGCAATGCACCGAGGTTTACCGCAAAAAGTCCGACGCGTTCAAAGTTTTTCGTAGACGTGGAACACCTGAGCACTTCGAAAGGTACACGGCTCTCGAACGAGAATTTAAGAGCATCATCAAAGCCAAGAAACGCGGTTACTGGCGACAATTCGTGGACGGGCTATCGCGTGAAACGTCGATGAATACCCTTTGGAACGAAGATTGCGTAACAGAATTACGAACAACGAGAACGAGGAGTATTCGGACCAATGGATCCTCAAGTTAGCCCGAAAAGTTTGTCCAGATTCTGTGCCAGCACAAATGTTTCCTCGCGAAACCACGAATTCGATAGATGAGATCATCCAACCTTTTTCAATGGTAGAACTCTCTCTCGCACTCCTTTCGTGTGGCAATACGGCTTCAGGGGCTGATCGGATTAAGTTCAACTTGCTTAAGAACCTCCCAACATTGTACCGGATGACTGAAGACGGGTGAGAGTTATTGCCATTCAAAAACCTGGTAAACCCGCGTCCGACCATAACTCCTATCGACCCATCGCGATGTTATCTTGTATTCGAAAATTGTTGGAGAAAATGATCCTTTTCCGTCTGGACAAATGGGTTGAGACGAATAACCTGCTTTCAGATACTCAATATGGTTTCCGTAGGGGTAAGGGAACGAACGACTGTCTCGCGTTGCTTCCCACAGATATTCAGTTAGCTTTTGCTAAAAAAGAGCAAATGGCTTCTGTATTCTTGGATATCAAGGGGGCTTTTGATTCAGTATCTGTTGAAGTTCTCTCAGATAAACTCCACGCTTGTGGCATTTCACCATTAATGAACAATTTTTTGTACAATTTGCTGTCAGAGAAACATATGCGCTTTTCTCATGGAAACTCTACAGCTTTCCGATTTAGCTACATGGGTCTCCCCAGGGATCATGTTTAAGCCCCCTTTGTATAATTTTTATGTAAAAGACATTGACGGTTGTCTAAGTGGCAACTGTACGTTGAGACAACTAGCAGATGACGGCGTAGAGTCTGTCACTGGACCCAATGGGGTCGATCTGCAAGGACCCTTACAGGATACCTTAGACAATTTGTCTACTTGGGCTCTCGAGCTAGGTATCGAATTCTCTACGGAAAAAACTGAGTTGGTAGTTTTTTCTAAGAAGCATAACCCTGCACAACCGAAGCTTCAAATTTTGAGTACACCGATAACTCATGCTATGTCATTTAAATATCTTGGGGTCTGGTTCGATTCTAAGTGCACCTGGAGATCCCACATTGAATATCTGAAGCGAAAGTGCCAGCAAAGGATCAACTTTTTTCGAACAATTACCGGAACCTGGTGGGGAGCACATCCACAAGATTTTCTAACGTTGTACCGGACAACGATTTTGTCGATTTTAGAATACGGTAGTTTTTGTTTTCAGTCAGCGGCTCGGTCGCACATCATCAAACTGGAACGTATTCAGTATCAGTGTCTTCGTATCGCGTTAGGTTGTATGCACTCGACTCATACCATGAGTCTTGAAGTGCTGGCTGGCATGTTGCCGCTCTCGGATCGGTTTTCAGAATTATCTCTCCGACTCCTCACCAGGTGTGAAGTTATGAACCCCCAGGTGATCGAAAATTTTGAGAAGCTCCTTGAGTTGAATCCTCAAACCCGCTTCATGACTTTGTACCATTTGTACATAACACAGGATATCAGCCCTTCGCTGAATATTCCCAATCGTGTTTGCTTCTCCGACTTCGGAAATTCGGTTCATTTTGATTTATCTATGAAACAGGAGCTTCGTGAAATCCCAGAGCATCATCGTCCTATGATTGCTCCGATGATATTTGCTGCAAAGTATGGCCTAGTTGATTCCACCAAAACGTTTTTCACTGATGGATCTTTGATACAGGACTCCGCTGGCTTTGGTGTATACAATGAAAATTATAGCGTCGCTCGTAAACTTCAAGCACCTTGTTCTGTTTTTGTCGCGGAATTGGCAGCAATTAATTTTTCTTTAGAAACTGTTGCCTCTTTTACACCGGATCAATACTTCATTTTCACGGATAGTCTCAGTTCTATAGAGGCTATTCGCTCCTTGAGGCCGGTAAAGCACACCTCTTATTTTCTTATGAAAATACGAGCACTTCTAAGTGCTTTATCTTCACGTTCTTTTATTATCATCTTTGTGTGGGTCCCTTCTCATTGTTCGATTCCTGACAATGAGAAAGCGGACTCGCTTGAAAGGGTGGGCGCTAGGGAAGGCGATATTTATGACCGACAAATCGCCTTCAACGAATTTTTCTATATTTTTCGTCAGAAATCACTCGATAGCTGGCAGTATAAATGGAGTAAAGGAGATTTGGGGCGATGGCTACATTCTATCACTGCTAAGGTGTCTAAGAAATGTTGGTTCAGGGGATTGGATGTGGGTCAAGACTTCATTCGTGTGATGTCTCGCCTCATGTCCAATCATTATTCTTTAAACGCTCATTTGTTCCGTGTTGGGCTGGGAGACAGCAACATCTGTGAATGCGGACAAGGTTACCAGGACGCAGATCACGTTATTTGGTTTTGTGCTGAGCATCGTGGAGTCAGATCTGAGCTTTATGATTCCCTTCGGGCTCGAGGTAGACAACCCAATGTACCGATTCGAGACATTTTGGCTGCACGCGATCTGGAGTTGATGAAACTCATTTATGTGGTTTTGACTAACATTAGCCTTAGATTTTAGTTTGATTAACTCACTTGTTTAGGTTAAATTTTTGAGGATTGTGTGCATCGGTGTGTGATTGTGGTTGTGTGTGTGAGTGTTGTTGTGTGTGTGAATGAGTGATTTTTTTTGTTTTTTTTTTAAATTGAAAACGTTCAATTAAAAAATTGCAATTTGAAATTCTAGATTTAAGAAAACCATTGTTCCTTATGCTTTGTTTAAAATTTCCACCGCAATTTTCCCATCCATAAAATTGTAATTCCTATTAACCTCGAGACGGCCGCGAGTAATCGGTTCCACCCCCTTAACCTTAGTTCTAAGATAACTGATGTATATAAACATGAAAACTTGGCTCTGTAAAGTTGATTCGATTGAGCCTGTACAAATAAATGAATTCATAAAAAAAAAAATCCTTTTACTCCTATCAAAGGTTTTATTTCGACTTTATGAACTTGTAAAATGCTGTATTGAAATGCCGTTTTAGGACTCATTGATACTATCTTATTATGGTCAGTTGAAAAAGCATTTTAAAACCATTTTGCCTCCAGTAAATGCATTAAAAGGCAAATTGGCATTGAACGAAATCACCATAAGACCAAATAGTTTTATAATAGTCGTTGCGAAGAAAAATTGGCTTTATGGCAAAAATGTGTTTTTTTTCCCAATCGCCATATTGAAATAAAAGAAATAATTGAAAATAATTAAATGCATCAATTTTTCAATGGTAGGCAAACAAACTGTAGATCGCAGACTAATTTTGGCATTCTTTTAGATAATCTCATCCAATTCCAAGCACTTTTCAGGAAATTCATAATTAATTTATAGAATATATTTGTTTTAATTTGATTTATGTTGTTGTAAATTTGCATAAATTCCGAGGCGCATTACCCAAGCAACACCAAACCGTCATAATTAATTGCAGCAACTTGATTATTACCTAATTGAGTCACATTTAAGTTACTTCAACCGATTTGCAACAAGTGTGCTGCTAGGGTAATTTTCGGCTCTTATCGTGCCAATATTCACCAAAAAAATAAATGCGCATATAATTTCGAGCATAATACGCTATGGAAAACACAATTTGTTTTGGATATTTTGCTATCAAAAAAAATTTCCCGCAACTCAAGACCTTTTTTTACTGCTAAGAGCAGAGAATCGAACAAAGTAGAATAACAAAAAAACAACCTCGATTTCTCAGGGAAGTTTGACAGCTGTGGCCGTTTGGTCACATTCTGGTTTTCATGGCAGCCAATAGGATTTATGAAGGTTCTCAAGTGGTAACAACATCTTTCACTAGAACATTTTCAAAATCTTTATGTTCTTATAAAGGTTTTATTAACTTGTTTTCACAACCGTCTATAGAGTGGGCAATTTTGTACAAATTTCGGCTTTAAAGAAGCATAGAGGAGGTGTTGGTAGACAAAACAGTTTTGAATGTAGTTTTATCAACAAAGCCGGGAGGAGTGCTATACGGCTGGAATAAAAATAAAATTGTTACTTGGGTATCGGTGTGGTACCCAAGTCGGCGAACCCGCCCAACGTCCCCCAGCTGCGTCCTATCGAGAATTTCTAGGCCAACCTGAAGCGTGAGATCTACTCCAACAATTTTTTTCGCGAAAACTGGGGAGGAATTGATAAATAAAACGAAGAAAGAACTCAAAAACATGCCTACACGCATGATTTTGTCCACCATGGCGAATTTTCCGGTTAAATGCCGGAAGGCCGCTCGCAGGGCGTAGAATTTTTTTTGCAAGTAAGCTTAAATAATTACCTTCTATGGGTAATTTATCAAAAGCAATTATCTGTCTTAGCCTTTTTTTTTATCACCATCCGAAAAAAGTCAATTTTTTTAATGCGAACGTTATTCGTAATTATCGTGGCATTGCCAAAATATCATGCATTCAAAAACTTTTCGAATTGATTATAAATAAAAATGTTTTTAGCCAAATTACAAATAGAATAACCAATGCACAAAACGGCTTTTTCGAAGGCCGCTCAACTACTATAAACTTACTGGAATTTGTCAATTACTCATTAAATGCAATCGTTAAAGGTAATCACGTAATGGCTCTTTACACCGGCTTCAGCGTTTGATAGACTAGACATCCCAATGTTGATTTTTAAGCTCGACAAAATGGGAATTGAAATTAAACTGCTCAATTGTATTGAATCGTATTTAACTGATCGTCAGCAAATTGTAAAGTGCAATAATTAAAAGTCTAATCCAACACAAATCACGTCGGGGCTTCCTCATGGCTCACACTTAAGACGTCTTCTTTTCATTCTATACTTTAATGACATATATATTATTTTAAAAAATCTCAATGTACTTTTATATGCCGATGACATAAACCTGTACTTAGAAATTAAGAACGATAATCGTACTAATGTATTTCGCAATGAGATTCAAATTTTCCATACATGTAATAGTCTATTGAAACTAAATGTTAAAATATGTAATCTTATAATACATTGCAGAAAACAAAGCGCGCCAAAGGTTTAAGTTATTTAAGAATCATGAAAAAACTACACGGGACATCCCAACGAGGCTGTACGCAAAGGTGACGTAGGACTACGTAGCAATCTGTAATGAATGTTATAATCATTTGTTTCAATGTTTCGTGACGGTTGCCATTTGTTAAATTTCTATTTGGCATAAACTTGCTTTATATTTGCGCTTCGGAATAATATAGCGACCGTTTTAATTTCCGAGCCGTGTTTGAAATTGTACAAAAGATTTAAGGCTGAAACTTTTTTAGCCACCGCTGGCTTTCAAATGATAAGAATTTGGAAAGTTGTGTTAGATATATTCCAATCTCTTTAGCTGGGAAAATCAAATTGGTCGTCCTAAAAAGGACGGATTTTCAATGGTCCATGTTTGGTCGATCTTCTTTAGACCTGTCGCATGACCCATTCACAGCTTTACTAATATTGTGCGACAATTCATTAGCCAGCAATACCAGCGTCATGTTTGCAACAGTTGTTAGCAGATAATTGAAATCAATTACTTGTTGCCGTCAGCTGCCAATTCTATACTGGCTCATTGCCGCTCTGAACAGCTCCAAGGTCGCCGAGCAAATGAAGCATTTTGCGAGGGTGCACTTCTTTTATATCGTTCACTGCTGCATATGAGATCTCTCTTACTTACATTTGAAGTCTGTGATAAGAAAAACATTTTGAAAAGGTTTTGACAAACAACTCATAACCTGACCGCTTTTAGATTTTATTTAAACTTTTTTTAAATTCTGACCAAAGTCTACGCTCCATACAAAATTTCAAAAAAAAATTATGGAGACAAGTCTACAAAGGGGAGGGGGGGGGTCTGAGATTTTCAAAAATGAATCTTCATGGTTTATGAACAGGCCCTTACACATATGGTTGGTTAAAATGTTAATAAAATAGTTCTATAATTTTGCTTTGGACCCGTTCCTTCTTATGAATTTTGCTCCTTACTGAACTTTCGTGATCCTCAACTTTCTAGGCCATGCTATTCAACGCTAGTATATAGCACGCGAGACGAACTGAATTGATTTTATAAGGAACGAATGGCCAGTTTTCAGTGGCCCAAAATTTTATCTTTGCATTGGGTGGACATGGAAAGCGGTAACTGTCCGATTAACCGGCCTTGCAATATTCTGTCTCCCATACCATAACCGGGCGGACTGTGGCAGGTAGACAAAGTCCTGTCCAAACCACCAGCTGAGAGGTCGTGTCAAAAACTGAATTTATTTCGGTTCATCTCGCGTGCTATATACTAGCGTTGATAGCATAGCCCTGAATGAAGAGAGATACGTAAATACAGTACGGAGCTAAATTCTAAAGAGAGGACGGGCCTCAGATAAAAAATCGGACACCGGCAACAAAGCCAAATAAATTTGCAGATGAGGGGTGTGACTATTTCTGTATTCATCATGGAATGAAACTAAATGAAATAAAAATAAGAAGACAATTTGAACCATTTGTTACCCGTTTTTGAGGACCCGGATAGGGAAAAACATATTTTAAACCTGTTCATACGGAGATTTGTATGGGAGCAAAAGAAGGTCATTTTAAACTTAAAAAATTGAACAACTTACACTAATAGCACTTAATTGTAATTTTAATGCAAAAATTTTGCAATAAGTTTATCTGATCAAATGGTGTATGAATGAAGTCATTGTGTTCAGTTGAACGAGAGTTATTAGCGTTCAAAAACCTTTCACTTTAGCGTAACGCTCTCATTTTTCAAAATTTTGAAATGACACCTGGTATTGAAAAGAGAAACGTAGTCCTACGATAATACTTGACACTGAAGAAGTCTCTAAGTCACAGACAAAATTGGCTCACCTTTTTTTTAACAAGTTCATTTATTTGTACAGGCTCAATCGAATCAACTTTACAGAGCCTAATTTGCATTTGTATATACATCAGATATCTTAAACCTAATGTTAGTGGGGTACAACCGATTACTCGCGGTCTCTCGAGGTTAATAGGAGAACAATTTACCGGATGGGAAAATGGACGGGAATTTTCAAGTATGGTTTACATAATACACATATTTTTAATTCTAAATCGTCTACTTAAAACTATGCTACTTTTATTGTCAATAAAAAAAAACAAAATAATTTAAACTAAACAAAATAATTATAGGTTAATCAAACTACAATCTAATACTATTAGTCAAAAACACATGAATAAGTTTCATAAACTCCAGATCGCGTGCAGCCAAGATGTCTCAAACCGGTACATTGGGTTGTCTAAAAGTGATTGGACATGAGGCGAGACATCACACGAATGAAGTCTCGACCCACATCCAACCCCTTAAACCAAATCGTTGCCCCAAATCTCCTTTACTCCATTTATGCTGCCAGCTGACGAGTGACTGTTGACGAAAAATAGGAAAAAAAAATCATTGAAGGCAATTTGTCGATCATAAATATCGCCTTCCATAGCGCCCACCCTTTCAAGCGAGTCCGCTCTCTCGTTGCCCAGAATCGAACAATGAGAAGGGACCCATACAAAGGTGATGATATAATAACGCGAAGATAAAGTACTTAGAAGCTCCTGTGTTTTCATGACAAAATACCAGGAATGCTTTACCGGCCTCAAGGAGCGAATAGCCTCTATAGAACTGAGACTATCCGTGAAAATGAAATACTGATCCGGTGTTAGTGAGGCAACAATTTCTAGTGTAAAGTGTATTGCCGCTAATTAAGCGACATACACGGAACAAGGAGCTTGAAGTTTCCGTTTGGCGCTATAAATTTAATTACATATACCAAAGCCGGCGGAATCCTCTAGGGACTGTTTATAAACCACGTAGACTTTTCTGAGCGGAAGGGGGTGGGTCTGATCATACGTCTGTCTACGCTCCATACAAAATTTCAAAAAATTGTATGGCGAAAAGTCTTCGAGGGGGGAGGGGGGTTCTGAGATTTAAAAAAATGAGTCTACGTGGTTTATGAACATTTCCCTATTAATGACCCGTCAGCGAAGAACAATTTTGTGGAATCAACTTGGCCAAACTTTGCAGCAAATATCATCGGAGCAATCACATGATGATGATGCTCTGGAATTACATGGAGCTCCTGCGTCATGGATAAATCAAAATGAATCGAATTGCCGAATTGGGAGAAGCAAACACGTTTGAGAATATTCGACGAAGGGCTGACATCCTGTGTTATGTACAAATGGTACAAAGTCATGATGCGGGTTTGAGGATTCAACTCAAGGAGCTTCTCAAAGTTTTCGAGTACCTGAGGATTCATGACTTCACACCTGGAGAGGAGCCGGAGAGATAAAATTGGCGTATCTGTCAAAGAATAAGTTTTAACGTAGGACTACGTTTCTCTTTTCTATACCAGGTGACATTTCAAAATTTTGAAAAATGAGAGCGTTACGCAAAAGTGAAAGGTTTTTGAACGCTTATAACTCTCGTTTGACTGAACAGAATGACTTCATTTATACACCAGAAAAACTTACAAATATTTTGGAATAAAATTTCAATTAAGTGCTACTAGTATGAGTAGTTCATTTTTTTACTTGAAAATTACCTTCTTTTGCTCCTATACAAATCTGCATATGAACAGGTTGAAAATAGGGTTTTCCTTTTCGGGTCCTTATGAACGGGTAACATATGGTTCAAATTGTCTTCATCTTTTCACTTCACTATGTTTCATTCCATGTTCAATACAGCCATAACCACACCCCTCAGCTCCAAATTTATTTTGCTTTGTTGCTGGTGTCTGATTTTATAACTGAGGCCCGTCCCCTCTTTAGAATTTTGCTTCGTACTGTATTTACGTGCCTCTCTTCATTCAGGGCTATGCTATCAACTACAGTATTAAGTACACGATTTGAACCAAAATGATTTCATAAGAATATTCAAGTTCGATTGAGCGGTTGTGTTTTTCGCTTTCTCGTTACGAAGATTTTTTTCTCGGTTTTTCTTTATATCATCCGTTTTCTAGCGATTGCGCGTCAGGCTCGCAAATTATCGCCTGCGCTTGCTCATCTACTAGCCAGAAGGTAGCGCTGCAATGTTTTGCAAGTTTCTCCGCTCGACCTATTGCCGTGGCAATGCACTATGGTCCAGATCATGAATTTACGAGGAAACATGCTCCCAGCGCCTAAACTTGAAACTTTACAGGAAAGTGATGTTCTACAACATGGTTCGTATCACTAAGGCCCATTTTTTTATATTGATTAAAATTAGGGTGGTCCCCATTTTCACGGAAATACAAAAACTAACTTTTTTATTTGCAGAAATAGACGTTTACATTCTTGGGAAAAGTAGTAGCGCAAAAAATTTCATGGAATTTTCATGCATACATTTTTTTGTAGCTTAACTTTTTTATTTAAATTCACACCGTAAAGTAATCTTGCCGTCGGCCATTTACACTTAATAAACTACTATCCGGATAGAATACAGCACATTATGGTGTCCAGCTGGCCAAATAAACCGAAAGTATAAATTAATTTTTTAGGGGTATCATAACCATCGTCCTTTTCAGGACGACCAATTAAATTTTACAATAAAAGAGTTTGTGTTTATGTAAAAAGTTCGTGATTTATTCTGAACAAACTTTGCATATTATCAAAAATAGTACATTTTGGATTGTTTGATGCATCCTGTTGAGAGTGGTAAATTCGACAGAGATTTTTCATTAAATCCGAACCTGAATTTTTTTCATCATACTGAACTGAAAGAGCAATGGCTCGGTTTATATAGAATTTCATAAGAAGGGACGGGTCAAGCAAAATAATAAAAACAATTTAATATTAACCAACCACATGTGTTATGATAAGTATAAATAAGATGATACCATTATTACTATACACCAATGCGGTCCTACGTGAACCTCGCGGTTATATCCCTGATATAACCCACCTCTAATTTGTTCTATTGAATTCTAAAGAAATCTACTCGCGTTTACTAGTGATAGTAGAAAGTATTTCAATTTTATATTGTTTTTATTTAATAAAGTGATCAAATGTAGTGTTTATTTAAATTTTCCTAGTTTTACAATCCAAAAGGTGGTTAAGTGACTACGATGAGAGATGAACCAGCCCGAGGGTGAGAATCTCGATAGTATTTAAAAATAACTTTATATAAAGCTTGGCCATAAAATATCATATATGTACCTTTTTTTCTGAAGATAATCGATAAAATTGTAAGGATTCACCATACACATACATCAAATGATCCATAAGAGGTTCAATATCGTTCCTTAAACTTGCGAAATTGATCCGTGGAATTTAATCTTTGTAAAATTAAATATATGCAAATGATCCATAAATTATTGAAAATGTTTCTTCAAGTCATTCTCTATGCAAAGATTTCAAGCAGTATATTTTCAAAAAAACAAAACTCGGTGACATAAACAGAAAACTCGTGAAAGAAAACCTCGCCTTTTCAGTAACCCACATCTCAACCAGAGAGCCACGCACATCAGCAAAGTTTATATTTTTGCCTTCCTACGCCGCACCAAGTTTAATTTAAGAATGGAGCACTAAAGTATGTTTAGTCTTTAGTCCCTTTAGTCTAAGATTCATTCTGATTTCTGCATTTGAAACGCGAAGCGGGGGTAAAAGTCAGCCATTGTAACGGCCATGCAACAAACTAAAAATAATGCAGAACAAAAGAATAGCGTGCAAAGTTAAGAGGAACAAAATTCAACAATAAATGCAACATTTTCCATCACAGTTTCCTACAAGCCTGCAGACAATGCAAACGGTTTATCCGAGATACGCAATCAAAAACGAAACCTACGAAGAACAGTCACTGAAATTATGTAACAGGCGAGTAACATTATCGTAGAACAAACTTTTTCCGACTGCATCCAAAATTTTCGAGAAAAAGTGCGCGGACTAGGTGATTGCATCAAGGCGGTGTGAAAAGTAAAATCCCTGCTCGGGTTTTGCTATTCCTTGTTCCGCTTCCTTGTTCAGTCTTCCACTGTAGAGGCAACGCTTGAAGTGCCGGTTTTTGCCGGTTTGGTAACTTTTGGCAGCAGGCATATCGTTTAGCTTGCCTACAATTTCCAACAAATGTTTTCTGGTTCACAGTTGTACCGGAAACGAAACAGGATAATAACATTTTCTTTTTTAATTGATAAAACTTTTCCTGGAGGATTGAACAATTTTGTCACAAGCCGGGCAGTGGTGGTACCTTACACACAAGCACGTCTCATAAGAATCGTTCGGTTTAATTTTAGCATTTTAATGTCCTCGCATAAATAATAAGAAATGTGTATCTTTTATTCAAATCCTCACTGCTCTCAATGCGCTTTAAATGCTAAGTTTTCACTAATTTGGTTTCGGTTAAGATTGGCGGACAGGTGTTAAAATTACCACGTGAATGCTTTTTTTAGATTGTTTTAAATAGATAAAGCAGCAACTAAATAATAGATTGATCAAGTTCGGTGGAATTGTGGAATAAAATTCGACCGAGGAAGACCGTTGATTCTCACAGATTAGTACTAAAGATTACCACAGTGAAGAAGAAAAATGAAATAAATATTCTTTATTTAAGATGTATTGTCACAATTTATATTATTATTCATTGATAGTTTTATCTTAGTTTCATCATGGGGGACGACTTAGAAATATGACCACCATAGCTTTACATAAATATATTTTATAGACACATACACCTTTTACAAAAATAGTTTTGATTCATTATAAAACATTTGAAAACTAAAAGAAAATTTCCTAATAATCAATAAGATTAAAAAAAGCACTCTAAAAAACAATATTGAGATACTTCGAATATAAAACTGTTGACAGAATGTTGTTCGTAAGAATTATGCAAAATGCACCTAGCCGCATACTCTTATTTGGCCCTTTAACATCTGATAGATTTCTAAAACTACCCAGAAGATTGTCAAATTATTTTCGTTACAATATAGGAAACGGTCAGTCAAGGGTAAAACAAATGATTCATAAAAGGGGTCTTGAATTATATACGTTCTTATTTCCTTAATTTATATCACTTCGGCATATGTACCAAGTATTTGTCATACTCAACGATAATGAGCATGAGAAAGATTTACCGCCCGAGGGTGCTACTCCGTTATTGCTAGAGCAGCTGTAGTTACACAAAGAACGAACAGATTATGCTTCGGACTAACATGTATCCTCAATGTGTAATAACTGGTGATCTCAAACTAAGGCGCAACCAGCGCCAGCCCCGCTAGAATGCAGGTCAAATAAGAAAAGGGTAGGAGTATGTGGACGAGATAGCATAGCATAGCATAGCATAGCATTGAGGTTTGCACACCTCGTGGATGGATCTGCGATGAGGAATAATTCGTTGGAGACATTGCATGTAATCGTGAAACGAAACCAGCTACTGATACGTTTCTTCACGCAATAATCTTCACGAAGACACTCCTCGATCGCTCACCTGGCCACGACCATGCAATCATGTTGGACCATGTTGGAGATAGAGAGAATTTGGTATCTTCCTTAAGAAGACACGTGGAACCCACGTAGCCTTCAGTAGATATCAAAGGAAAAGGGAAATTAATAGTCGGAGAGAATAGCTAAATAGACTGCCCTGTTTGGTGTACAGAACAAAAAATTATTTTAAAATGGTCGTTGGGAACATCTAGTCTAGGAAAGTTATGTGATGCTCCGTTTCTCTTCAAACGGTTGGGACCTAAGCATTAATGAAGTAATGGCTCATGGTTAAAGTGCCATTATACACTCTCTGGAAATAGAACATCTTAAAGTGGAAATGCCTCACAGCCAACTGATAAAATGGCTGCCTGGTTGGTGGATGAAGAAGTACCCAGTGAAGCACGGAAAAAGTGTTAAAAATTCTGTAGAGTTGGTGGACAAGCTAAAAGGTACCGAAATGCGGCGGGGCGAAATTCTCGTGTCTTTCGACGTCACTGCGCTGTTTCCAAACGTGCCTGTGGGTGATGCGCTTTGCAGTCTGCGTAAGCATTTGGAAAGAAGTCGAGCTCCACCACACTACATCGAGGCATATCTTACCGTAGCTGAAGTATGCATGAACCAAAACTACTTCATGTTCCGAGGTAAGTGCTACAAGCAAACGTTCGGACTCAGCATTGGCACGACATTTTTGAGATAGTGAAGGAGCGCTACCTGCCGCAAATAATTGATCAGCTGAATTCCCGACATAGGTCGATTAAGTTCACGGTCGAGCGAGAGAGTGATGGAAAACTTCCATTTCTCGATTCGTCAATTACCAGAAAAAACGACGATACTCTGAAGTTTGGCATTTACCGAAAACCGACATCCACCGACCGCTACATCACCTCCAACTCGAACCATTACGGTTCCCAAAAACAAGCCGCTTTTCACTCAATGGCACACCGGCTCTTTAGCATACCAATGGAGAAGGAAGAGTTCGAAGCTGAAAAGGCGAAAATCCACGAGGCCGCTGAACTGAATGGGTATGATAGAGAATTTGTCAACAAAATCATCCGAAAACACGAACGCAAAAAACATCGACAAGACGCGACTACACTTCAGCCAGAAAAATCAGAGAATCAAAGGATTAGTTTACCGTTCTACCCTAAGGTTACTAACGCCATTCAGAACATTGTGAAGGATCATGGTTTTCAGGCGGTCTACAAAAGCAACAACACGCTGAAAGACATTCTATGTGCCCTCAAAGATAAGGTTCCGAAGGACGAAATGTCGGGTATTTATGAAATCCCGTGTAAAAATTGCCCGACGGTGTACGTTGGTCAAACCCGCCGAAAATTTAAAGTCCGCTTGAGGGAACATAGAAACGCCGTTGATAACGAAAGGCCCAATGAGTCAAGCGTAGCAGCACACTCTACCGGATCAGATCATACAATAGATTGAGATCATGCGAAACTCAAAAAGTGCGTGAGAAAGGTTTCCCACCTGAATGCCTGGGAATCCATGTACATCGCCACCGCTGAGCAGCCACTGATGAACGAGGACGAAGCTCCTATAGCTTCGTCTCTTTTCCACTTGACGAAACGGCAAATCAAATAGTTCCAACCCCCCTTCCTACATCTTTGACGTGTACTGTGCCAAGTATGAAGCAATTTTACCTTTGTGTCATTAGTTGGACATCTCCCCGTCGATGAGCTGCATCATGCTCGAAACCGGTCGGATAAAAAGGTAAATTTTGAAGTCCTTTTTCGTTTGTAAGAACTATAAGTGTTGTGTCCGTACTCGCGTCACGTTTCCGTTGAGTGTGATGCCTTACGACGTACACGAAAAATCGGAAGTTAATTTAAATTTTTTTACGGGAGAAAAAATATTTGCTGTCATCATCGAACAAGGCACACTTCGATTCTTCTGGGTAGGAGTATGTTGGCGTTATACTCGCTTTGTTGGAAGCCGAGGAGTCTTTTGCACTTCCACGAGAAATCACTGGGATGTTGGATAACAGGATTGGGAGGCAGCAGGGCTCGTTTTGGTAAAGGATAAGCTATCTAGTGAAGTATTTAAATATTAAGTACCGATTTCCGATTTCAACCGAATAATACCAACAGTCACTCACAAAGTGTGATGGTTTTGACGTAGGACTTACGTCTCTCTTTTCTATTCCTGTATAGGGGCGCCGTTCTAAACTTTCTGAAATCGCAAGCGTTACGCGGGTTTGGAGACTTGGAACGATAATATCTCCTCTCTGGCCCACAGACATTTTACGATAAGTATTTCATTCGCAAGGTAGAACATCAAAGCTGGATCCCTGTTGCAAACTTAATTCATAACGTTTGTTTAAACTAATTAAAATGTACTTTAAAGAAAAATGTCTAAACGCACAACGCTATTGGTCGAAAATGACATCATATTTGTGCCACGCTCTGATTGGTTAATACTGCCACAGTTACCGTGTCAGCGAATTTCAAACATGTGGGGACGACCGACCAATCATCAGTTCTCGCTGTGCATCCGCATGAGACAGACGTGTTCGGCGAGCACGTTGGTAGAAATCGCCGCCCGTGAAAACAAGATGACCCGACCAAGATGAATCATCCACTTCACCTGCAGCTAGCCATCCGCAACGACGAGGAGCTGAACAAACTTTTCTCCGGTGTGACCATTTCACAGAGTGGTGTCCTGCAGCCCAAGAAGTGTGAAGAAAATTTCAATCGCGAACCATGTTATCAAATAATATCCGTCCTTTTCAGGACGATCAAATCAAGTTGCCAACTAAAGAGTATGTTTGATAGAAATTTCTCTTAAGCTCATCGAAATTTTCATTACGACGCACCGGCTCAACATGGCGCTGAAAAAGCCGCGTCCCGGAGAAAATCGCCAAATCAATCGCCCACATCATCTTCGTGGTCAAGTGGTTAGCGGCGTCGCCCGTCGTTCATTGCCATGAAGTGAGGGTTCGATTCCCGCTCCAGCCTGTGTAGCTTTTTGCAAAACGAAAATGTCCAGTCTAATCCACTTGGTGTTAGGTTAAGTTATTCGTTGTAATTCGCTCTATGGTCAATGTTCAGTCTGCACAATCTCGAGTGGAAGACGTTGCAAATGTCAATTTTTATCGTAGTATTAAGTGCTGCCAAACACTCAGGCCGTCCTGCTGCCCAAGAAGACCGAGAAGAAAATTTCAATCGCGAACCATGTTCCCTCCGTTAACAACTAAAACCCGGTCTTTTAAGGACGAACAAATAAATTTGCCAACTAAAGAGTACGTTTGATTGAAATTTCTCTTGAGCTCATTGAAATGTTCATTATCACGCACCGGCTCAACATGGCGTTGCTTGAAAAGCCGCGTTCTGGAGAAAATGAGCAAATCTTTTTATTAGTATCCATTTATAAATCTCTATTTGCCAGGTTAAAACTAGCAAGCACGTTGTACATTCAACAAACGAAATATTAACAGTTAATTTGAGCCGAACTGCAACACGGCAGACCAATTATGTGTTTCACATATTCAGTGTAGGGGGTAGGTTAGCTTCATTGTAGTTCTTGTTGTACATAGGTTCATAGTGGATTATTTGCAGATAATAGAATAGGTTAGTTGCAGGTAGTTTTAAAATGTGAGTTATAATTTTTCTGGCCAATATTCAAAAACTCTATTGTTTTGCAGTTTCAGAAGCAAGTGTGTCTATATCTCAACTCTCTTTGGATGGGGTTCTGAGGCCCTGACAAGGGCCGTTTTTCTGTTGCCTGAGTTGAAAAGATGCGAATTTAACCTCGGAAACCTCTGTCGCTCTAATGAAAACTAATGATATCATTTCCACGCTGCTGTCTAGCGTAACAACTGAGGCCCGTCCCCTTTTGTAAAATTTGATACGCATTGCCTTCGTCGAGAACCCCCTTCCTGTCATGTAATGATATATGTCATTATATAAAACAGGCCTGGCATGGCGAACAGTTATCATTCATCATTGGATCATCGACATGTTCAGTCGTGTGTATCCCGCTCTCGTGATAAAAAAGCGCTTTTCCGAGATGTTTGCCCTGCTGCTGGAGATCGAGTAGACGCCGCCTGATGTGGCTGGCACGTCCGCTAGACGAGGCAAGCGGAAGAAGCCCGACGTCGACGCTGATGTAAATCATCCCTCCGTAAACAAGAAAAATCTGTTCTTTTCAGGACGACCAAATCAATTTGCCAACTAAAGAGTATGTTTGATTGAAATTTCTCTTGAGCTCATCGAAATGTTCATTACCACGCACCGGGTCAACATGGCGTTGCTTAAACTGCCGCGTCTCGGAGAAAATGGCCAAATCAATCGCCCACATCATCTTCGTGGTCAAGTGGTTAGCGGCGTCGCCCATCGTTCAAGCGGTTATTGTCATGAAGTTGAGGGTTCGATTCCCGCTCCAGCCTGTGGAACTTTTTGCAAAACGAAAATGTCCAAACTGGTCTACTTGGTGTTAGGTTAAGTTGTTCGTTATTCGCTCTACACCCAAACTAAGAAAGTAAGATTGTAAGACAATTTCGCTTGATTTTGTTCCATTCTTACTATTAAGCGTAACTTGGATGAAAAATCTAACATAAGTTGTGGGCAAAATAGCAACAGCAATTCGCAATGAAAAATTGAACGTGTGCGTGAGGTTGTTCGCAGTGATATTGAGTTGATGAGTAAGAGATGTGTGTCCCGAAAGTCAGATGGCTCACCAAAATATAATATACCGAGATCAGGATACAAACCGTGACAGTCAGCGCGGCGGCTCTTCACGGCAACCATTCAGCCACTTTGTCAAACTAAGAGTTAGGGAATAGAAACCCTACAGCTAGTTCACTTGGCGAGGAATTCAGGGTACAGCAATGAAGCAAATGGACATATTTTCCACCAAGCTATGTGCAACCTGTCGCTAACAAACGTGCATGGCATTGTTTATTTCATAAAACGCTTTGTCGATGATCAGTGAGAATCAAAATAGAACACTTGACGGCGGCAATACAACAGTGGCCAATAGCGTTGCGGCATTTTGTGATATCGACTCATCCATATTGTATATTGATATGTTGATGATGATTGAATAAGGATCCTACAGCGATAAATTTGTTTCGAGCTATTTTTGCTTGCCAGTCGCTTGCACACACTTGCATGGCTTCATTTGTACCATAAAACGCTTTGTGGATCAAAATGGGCAAAATTGCCTTTTCTGAATCATGCGGATTTCTTAAGATATGATTGCAATACTGCAATTGCATTTTTTGCCACCTTTTCAACTTTTGGGTGTATGTTCAATCTTCAGTCCGTACAATCTCGAGTTGAAGACGGTGTAGGGAAGCGGAACCTATGTTCACCATAGTACATATATTCATCACATTCTGCAGTCATCCAACTTCAAACGTAAAAAGATGTTTAATTTCTCCAATAAACGGACGCAGTACCCAAAAATATATAATCCTGGCAAATAAAATTAGGTCTTGAATATAATTAAAAGCTACAAAAACGTTTCGGAGACTTAAATTTCGTAAAAATAATGAGCAGTCAGATTTTCAACACAATTTCTTACCTTTGCACTACAAATTCGTCGTATTGATCTAACCGTACTAGGGAATATACCCGAGCCAGACTCCAAGTTTTCTCTTTAATTGCACTATATTCTCACACATTTTCGTTGCGTAATTGCACAAACCATAAAAATCACACTTCACTTATTACACTTGCCACACGAGAATCTACGAATTCAATAATCAAAATTCAGATCCTCAAATTCGAGCATCCTTTATGGAAATCAAAAAGTGATCTTATTGTTTTGTCGTATGCGGTGTCTGTAACTTTTAAAGTGGTGAATGAAAAATGATGGATTTAATGCAGATGAGAATTTAGGCTACTTCTGGACCACAGCCGAAATTTCAGCTCGATTGGTTCTCGAGAAAATTAAAGGCAAACCACCTAACACGACCATTTTGTATGAAAATCAGGTTTTGTTCTTATTGTATTGCCCGTCACTGTATACAGGAAAATTTAACTAGTTGCTGGATATCACGACTAACGAAACTCAAAAATGGCCAAAGATGTAAAAATACAATCACTTTTTTTTAATTCGCAATAAAGTGAGAACGGGAGGTGTTAAGAGTAATACTTTTAGATGTTTATTTGCTGAAAATAATGCGTAGAATCTAGTTTTTGTATTTGTTTTTTAGCAAATACAGTGCAATTTGATAGAGATTCAAAAATAAATCAAATTTCACCGAATAAAAAAAAATAAAAAAAAATCCGTACAAAACTTTTCATCAGCTCTTAGAACATAACGTCACCTTATTTTTTTTTTCAATAATGATAACCTCCCTTCGCCGAACATTTCCAATCGTGTTTGCTTCTCCGATTTCGACAATTCGGTTCATTTTGATTTATCCATGAAGCAGGAGCTTCATGAAATCCCAGAGCATCATCGTCCTATGATTGCTCCGGTAATATTTGCTGCAAAGTTTGGCCAAGTGGATTCCACTAAATCGTTTTTCACTGACGGATCTTTGATAGAGGAGTCAGCAGGCTTTGGTATATTTAATGATGATGATGATGATGATGGTCCCACCCTTACCCCTACAAAGGTTTGAGCTAGACGATTTTATCTCTAAGATAATTAATTTGGTAACAATTCAAACCAGTTATGTAAAAAAAAAAACGAACTGATTTCATCTACAGATATAAATTTCTTCAAAAGTATCCATTTGCTTCACAGCGACATAATCGTGAAAAGCTTTGATGTTAACCACAAAAATTCGCAAGTATTCCCAGCGATCAGGACATTCTGTTGCAATTCAGATCACAGAATCCAGTAAAAGGACATTATCAAAAGACAAGCCAATATTCGATCCTGCCCGTTACAGAGCCAATGCAGTTCCAACACTAATGGAGCCGCCAGCTTAGTTTAGGGCTGGCCAAGAATATCTCACCAGGGATGTCAAGAATGTTTCCAAACCGAAAAAATCCTGGACCGGCATTAGTCAAACTTTTACTTTCAACCACAAAAGAATTGACGAAAAATTCCCCGACATTCAGCCAGACAACTCGCTACTATTTCATAGTACCATTCAAAGCATCAAAGGCCAATTTTTTTTAACGAATTCAAAAAGAAGTCCATCATATCTGTATACCGCGCGCGAGGCTCAAACAATTGTAGACTTCTTTCTTTATTTTTATTTTAAACTAACACAACATTATACAAATTTCCATCATCATCACTGTGACGAACAAAATAGTGAGTATTGTAGTATTGTAAACGTGAAAAAATAAAATGTAAAAAATAAAATAGCCAACTCATTTTAATCCGTTTGTAAAGAACTTCGTCAGAAACATTCTTCATTTTTACAAATAAAAAAAGCAAAATAAATGTACAAGAAATGGTCCACACAAAATAATCCGTTTTATATTAGTAAAACATCGTCAGGTACAATCTTCATAAATATTTGAAAAAAAAAATTTCGCTTGCTGCTCAGAATACAGTTTTAACGTGTGAAATACATAGTCTTTTAAATTCTGAAAGTGTTGGTGCACGTTTAATGTGTCTTGGCATCGAATTGAAAACATTTATTCCTTTAAAATATAATGAGTTTTGTGAAGCACATGTCAAAAAATTCGGTGTTCTTATTTCATCCGCGTTTCTAGTATTACCTATATCTATGAAAATCACTTCCTCTTTCAATTCGATCACACAAATATCGAGGAAGCAAACCATTAACTACTTTAAAAATGAACACCATAGTTAAATACACAATTCTTTGCTTCACTGATAGCCATTGCAAAGCGTCTAACATAAAAGTCGAGGAAGTGAATCTGTTACATCTTAAAATCAAGCGCATTATTTTATTCTGCAAACGCTGTAACCTCAATATTTGTGTTTGGTTGGCCAAGAATAAAATGGAAGGGCAAAACTCTAAATGAGGGGAGATGATTGATTTGTATAGCTGTATTTTACTGCAAGTAGTTAAATCGTTTTTTAATCGGCATAGAATTCCATACTTCTTGGCAATTTTCTTGATGACATTGTCAATGTGAGCGTTGAACTTTAGCTTGTCATCAATAATCACGCCAAGATATTTAATCTCCCGAACGCGATCAATTGTCTCACCATCAATCGTAACTGAGACATTCTCATTTACTCGACTCTGTGAAATTACCATAAATTTAGTTTTACTTATATTCAATTTCAATTGCTTACATTTCAACCATCTACTTAGAAAACGCAAATCTTCGTTCAAATGGGTAACGGCTTCATTTAAATCTTTAGCTGCAATGAATAACACAGTGTCATCTGCAAACAGATTAATGTCACAAAATCGTAAAACACTATTAATGAAATTTATAGCGCCAATCGTAAACTTCAAGCTCCTTGTTCCGTATATGTCGCTGAATTAGCGGCAATACACGTTACGCTAGAAATGGTTGCCTCATTAACACCGGATCAGTACTTCAGTTTCACGGATAGTCTCAGTTCTATAGAGGCTATTCGCTCATTGAGGCCGGTAAAGCACTCCTCGTATTTTTTCATGAAAATACAGGAGCTTCCCTTCTCATTGTTCAATTCCGGACAATGAGAAAGCGGACTCGCTTGCAAAGGTGGGCGCTATGGAAGGCGATATTTATGATCGACAAATCGCCTGCATCGATTTTTTTCCTATTTTTCGTCAACAGTCACTCGTCAGCTGGCAGTATAAATGGAGTAAAGGAGATTTGGGGCGATAGCAACATTCTATCATCCCAAAGGTGTCGAAGAAATCCTGGTTTAGGGGGATGGATGTGGGTCGAGACTTCATTCGTGTCATGTCTCGCCTCATGTCCAATCATTATTCTTTGAATGCTCATTCATACCGGGTTGGGCTGAGCGACAGGAATCTCTGCGAGTGTGGACAAGGCTATCAGGACGCAGATCACGTTGTTTGGCCTTGTGCTGAGCATCGTGGAGTCAGATCGGAGCTTAATGATTCCCTTCGGGCTCGAGGTAGACAACCCAATATGCCAATTCGAGATATTTTGGCTGTACGTGATTTGGAGTACTTGAAACTCATTTATGTGTTTTTGACTAACATTAGCCTTAGATTGTAGTTAGTTTAACCTGTATGTTTACTATAAGTTTTTTTTATCTGTGTATGTGTGTTTTTTTTCTTTTTCAAAAAAATCCAAGTCAAAAGAAAACCATAAATTGTATAGTTATAAGTGTTTAGATAATTTAGAATTTAAATTTAATGTGTTATGTAAACCATACTTTAAATTCCCATCCGTAATTTGTAATTTCTATTAACCTCGAGACGGCCGCGAGTAATCGGCTCTATCCTCCTAACTTTAATTTTAAGATAAATGATGTATAAAAATATGAACATATGGCTCTGTAAAGTTGATTCGATGATTATTAAAAAAAAAATTATAATTTAAGGGAAGTCATTTGAGAAAATTCACATTTTGTGTTTTTCAACACGAACCCACTGTGTTTTTTTGTCAGTGATTTTTTTTTCTAAAAGAACATTAAATTTCCTACAATTTTGTTTTTGACGGCAATTCGATCCGATAAAGCGTTACAAAGTTACGAATTTCTGAAAAAAAAGTGATCCAAATTTTGCATGCAGCCTTATGAAAAGTTAGTCTAGTATAATTTACTTTTTTCCAATTGCAAATGCCATCTTAGGCAGAACACAATACATATGATAAGTTTCATTGATCGGAGATGGTCGAGCAAAAAATTGCTTTGAAGTTTGCGTTTTGGGCTGGAAATGCTCAATGATACTGATATGGAATAGTAACATAACATTAATGTTTCCTCGTTACGATAAGTTGCTGCGGATGCCCTAGTGTGAGCATCGTTAAGAAGTGTCAAATTTCATCCGAATCGGACCCACTACTTAAGTGTTCAAGTGGAGTTTTAATTTTCAGTAGGAAATATTCCAATTAAAAACAATCACTACTCCCGGAGGTTCGCTGCACAAAAACTCGGTGACAACTACATGATAAATTCCCCTATGCACCATCGAGCATCGTGGTATTCGGATGGGTAAATGCCGAGCGGGCATGGCAAAGGCACGAGAACAATAATAGCAATAATAAAACGAAATGAAATCTACACTGCGGGGCATGGACGTGGGGTGGCAAAGGGGTTGCTCGGGTGGTTGAAGAACTCGCTCGAAGGCAAAAAGCAGAGGAAAATATAAACCATGGCAATAGGGAGACACGGCGGCCGGCGTGAGTAGAGTAGGTCGTCGTAGTCGTCGTCGTCGTTGACGAAGGGTCGGTATGCCGAGAGAAGTGCCGGGTTTCAACTAGCAGAATGATCAAGAAAGAGGGTGAGGAAGGAAAGCAAATGAAAACCATCGGTCGGGGTGGACGAGACGAGACGAGGATTTGGGCGGATAGAGAAACTGCTGAGCGCTTGCCTGCAGGAGGGTGGAGGGAAACGAAGCAATATAAAAGCGAGAAAATGTTCGACCGTCGACTCCACGTGGAGTCGTCAGCTACGGCAGCAGAGCAATGTGAGAGATTACAACAGCTTTTTAAATTTCGACCAATGAAAATACGACTTTGCGAGATATTTATGAAAAGAAACCAATATTTTTTCTCTCGCTCTTGCTGCCGTAGCCACTGCCGCTGCCGCTGCCGCTGCCGCTGCCGCTGCCGCCACCGCCGGGATCGGTGCTGGGGCCGTCCGTTGTCGTTATAGTCGTCGACTCTTTTGGGTTCTGCTGCTCGTTGTTGTTGGAAGAATATATTTCTGGTGGTGGTGTTTTTTCTACGTAGGCGAAGAACGTTGGAATGGAAGTTTACAGGGCTAAGTGGCACGAACCGAATCGGTTCGTGGAAGAGGGAGGTGGAAAATGGAAGGAACGTAAATATAACGTACAAATACCCGGGACCTGGGTAGTCGGTGCTGGCGAGGAAATTTACGGATGCGGGACCGAGATGGGACGATACGGCGCGGTTGATTTGAGTAGAGAACCGAAAAAAATCGAGGAAACAAGAAGACTACTGCGACGAACATTGGTTTTGGGACCGGGAGGAAGAAGCCAAAGAAGTGGTCGGTATGTGTGTGCACATTTTTCGTGGAAGAGATAGCGCGCGGGTATAAACACACAGAACGAGAGAACGAGCCAAGCAAGCAGTGACTGACTGTGAGGACCTGAGGAGGGATGAATCGAGCGGGGAAGAAAAAATTGAACTCCGGCGAGATGTGGAGGAATAATAATAACAACAATCAAGTGGAAGGAATTATAAGACGGACAAACTAAGCGCTGGGAACTAAGGGGACGGGGAAGATGCTGCGCTGGGAAGACAGGGTAAACTTCTTCGCCTTGGTTTCTCGGCGGGAGTTTGAAGATTGAGAGGAGGAATAAAAAGTTGTGTGTGATGAGGCAACCGAACTAGATGGAATTATATTTCCAAGGGGAAAGAAGGGAGCGGAAGAATGACGAACGGATGCCATGGGAAATATAAGGCACGTATAGATATTTACATTCCGGGAATCTACGGCAGTCGAAGGCAGTTGCCGTATTGGAAATATTTTACGGATATTAGTTACGAAATTATAAACGAGTTTAATATGTTGTTGAATTGATTTTCTCCCTCCATCGCCGCCGCCGCTGCTGCTGCTGCTGCCGGTTCTGAACTCCTTCTGGCTAGATATCCACCCGGCGCATGGATCGTTTCGAAGCGATGCGATTTATGCGGCGATGCTTTGCGGTGTGTGGATTTTCCACCGCAACACAGACCAACCGACCGACCGACCGAGGGGGAAATGAAATTGATCCTCTTCCTCTTGGAACGAACGTACCTAGGTGTGTGTGTTCCGGCTCAGCTTTTGGGGTAATATTTTCTGCAATTTTATCGATATTGATTCGGGTGCAAATTTATAAACGCTTTCGAATATTCGCTTCGAGCTATATTTGGTCTATCTACGCGGTAGGAGGTAGGTATGTGGAATGCCAACACGAGGTAGGATTTCGATCGGTTGCTGTTGTTGTTTGGATGTCAGGTACCGCTGGATTGGTTCAAGTGGGAATTCGAACAAATATTAAGCCAGGTGTTTCGCTAGATTGCGATATTATTTTTTATTTTCACTGCTGGATGGGAGGTTTGACATACACCTGGTTTATTGATAGGGCCCTGTCACAATAATACATGGATGGACTTAATGTGTTAGCATCCACCGGAAAGGAAGATAATCCTATTACAAGCATATGCTGTCAATGTGGGGTTTCTTTCGTAGCTAACTGAGTGGAACGTATACGTATCGCAACTATAGGAGCGTTTACCCTATGTGTTTTACTATCACACCTAGCTTGAAAAAACACAGTATTGAAATGATCGAATGATCTTTCAGATTGGACATGAGATCACACAAAGTATCGGAGCTAAAGATTATCTCTGTCAATATGAGCAGTTGAATATGTTTTCATTTTTTTCTTCTGTTGTTTCACGCTGTACTATGACGAAAGAATCTAAATGTAGTCAAACCTGATTTTTTCTCAATGCTGACTGCCGAGAGATAAACTATCGTGTTAAATATAATAGTAGCAAAAAACTACTTCCTTAATAAGTTGTTAACGTTTACATGCTGTAACTTTGTTCTCTTTTGATGAACCGAGCTGAAACCAATACCATAGAACAAATGTCTTCAATTTTGTTGCGAAAAAACTCGGCAGTTATTTTTTCTGAGATCCTTATCATTTTTGTGTGTCAACTGCTTTTCGTCAAAATTTTCATTTGTTAGCTGAATCTCGGTTATTTATTCACTGATCTTCAGTAGATGGCAATGCCATAATGATTGGGTGTTGCATTTTCGGTTAAATCAAATTATGTGTGTGGAAAGTTAGACACTAGGTCTCAAACCGTTTGACACTCAATTTTTTCGCCGAGAATCCAACAGCTGATCGTTTCAGTATGTCCAGATACTAATGCAAGCATAGTACTGACATCGAAAGTTCTGAATATATGGAAGTGAATTCCGAACACTAATCTTGCAGAATTGAGAAAGCAATATGCTTGAGATGCTAATAAAGAAAAACATGGAGTGGATAGGCTTTAGGTCCACGTTAAATTTCGAACACTTTTCTTTCAATGTAAATTTTGAATTATTTCACGGATCGCTGAAATCATTTATATGACAGTTGAAACTCTCCACTTTATTTCGTGGTGCAACATGTTTACATTCTTGTTTCATTCAGTAAAATGGCTTCGAATCGAGTGGAATCGTGCAAACGCATTTTGTCCGGCAGCAAAATCCGAATTTATCGGTACGTGATTTAGCCAAAACAAACTAAAATTACCTAGAAGAACCGTGTTTTGTGTTTGCAAATCATTTGACCAGCGCTTGACTGTGGATCGGATGGTTGGAAGTGGAACAAATCGAAAAGTATGCTCCCGACAAATGGACAAGAAGGTGGTAGCCA
This sequence comes from Aedes koreicus, assembly GCA_024533555.2. Lineage (NCBI taxonomy): Eukaryota > Metazoa > Arthropoda > Insecta > Diptera > Culicidae > Aedes > Aedes koreicus. The sequence goes on along the minus strand of JAHHFK020005285.1, from coordinate 49,202 downwards.
TTATTGAGACAAATCCCAATTTTTCTGTGCGAAATGTGGCTCGCAAAGTTGGGAAGTCAAAATCATATGTACATAAAGTGAAGCAGAGTCAAGGACTGAAGGCGTTAAAAGTGAAATAGGTGCCCAACCGTGATGACAAGCAAAATTTCACTGCAAAAAGTCGTGCTAAGGAGCTTTACACCAATTTTTTGCAAGCATTTTCTTGTATCATAATGGACGACAAAACATACGTAAAGGGTGATACGGTCAAAATTTGGTCAAGGGAAAACGCGTGTAAATCGGTGAAATCGTTTATTTAAAAAATCAAATTAAATTTCTTTTTCAAGTTCAATTAGTATAAAATTCAGGAAAAATATTCAGTTAGGCTTCCGCTTTTCCAAATCTGAGTTGCCGGGCCTTACGCTTGACCCCTGCCATCAGATTTTGTACAGCCACCTTGTCCACCTTCTTCGCCGCAGAAAGCCAGTTTGCCTTGAACTGCTGCTCGTCCTTAGCAGTTTTTTTGGTCTTCTTTAGGTTCCGCTTGACAATAGCCCAGTATTTCTCAATTGGGCGGAGCTCTGGCGTGTTGGGAGGGTTCTTGTCCTTGGGAACCACCTGCACGTTGTTGGCGGCGTACCACTCCATGGCCTTTTTACCGTAATGGCAAGATGCCAAATCCGGCCAAAACAGTACGGAACAACCGTGTTTCTTCAGGAAAGGCAGCAGACGTTTATTCAAACACACTTTCACGTAAATTTCTTGGTTGACAGTCCCGGAAGCTATGAAAATGCTGCTTTTCAAGCCACAGGTACAGATGGCTTGCCAAACCAGATATTTCTTTGCGAACTTTGACAGTTTCGTGTGGTTGAAAATATCTGCTACCTTTCCCCTTCCTTTTGCCGTATAAAACTCCTGTCCCGGAAGCTGCTTGTAGTCGGCTTTGACGTAGGTTTCGTCGTCCATTACCACGCAGTCAAACTTCGTCAGCATCGTCGTGTACAGCCTCCGGGACCGCGCTTTGGCTGTCGTATTTTGTTTATCATCGCGATTTGGAGTCACTACCTTCTTGTAAGTCGATAGTCCGGCTCGTTTTTTGGCTCGATGCACGGTTGTAGACGATACACCCAGCTTATTTGCGGCATCTCGGAGAGATAGGTTAGGGTTTCGCTTGAAACTACCGGCAACTCTCTTTGTCGTCTCAGCGGCTTCCGGTTTTCGATTTCCCCCCGATCCAGACTTCCTGGCTGTCGAAAAACGTTCCCCAAACACTTTAATTACATTTGTAACGGTTGATTTGGCAACTTTTAGCGATTTTGCCAACTTTGCGTGCGAGTAGCTCGGATTTTCGCGATGCGCGAGCAAAATTTTGATACGCTGCTCTTCTTGCTTGGACGGCATTTTGACAACTGAAGAGTGAATTCCAAAATCAAAATAGGAGCAACATTCTACACACACACACCTTCAAAATGTGGGGTGTTCAAGTTTTTTAAATGCAAAATTGAAAGAAATACGTCAAGTTGATATTGACCAAATTTTGACCGTATCGCCCTTTACTCGAAGACTTTAAACAGCTTCCGGGTCTGGCCTTTTTACCAAAATCCAAAGCAACGCCGTTACCGTGCATTTTTGGACAATGAAGGTTTCCAAATTCCCGAAGAAGTATTTGATTTGGCAGACCATATGTAGTTGTGGCCGAAAAACTAAAAGTTTTGTCTCTGCCGGCACTATCAATAAGGATGTGTACGAGAAAGAATGTCTGCAAAAGCGGTTGCTACCGTACTATGCGAAATCCGTCCTGAAATGGTGCAAGGTACAAGAGGTCAAATCCGTGCCAAAAACAGCCAAACCACCAAACTGTCCAGAACTTCGCCCAATAGAGAAGTACAGGGCTCTAGTTGAGCGCAAACTCTTCGAAACTAAGAAGAAAGCAAATGGTATCGATGATTTCAAGAGAATCTGTGGATACCGTACGAAACCTGATGGCGGGTGTACCACATAAAGTTCGAGAATTTTACAGAAAGAAGGATTAACATGACAGAGAACAGATGTTCATCTTCGGTCTGCTTCTTGTGTAAAACTTTAAACTGTCATTTCAAATGTATGTCGTTATGCTCCTGGTAGGCGGCGCTGCGTTTGTGCGATAACTGTCATGTAAATGTTTATCAATTAAAAACCTAGCACATAACCTGACAAGTTTTTTTTTGTTTTTCTCTGCACTTTCTTCTTATACCAGCTGTTTTTCAAGTAAAGGTATATGGACATCAATGTCTGTTCTCTGAGTTAACATCTTAATCAACTGTTTCTTAAGTAGATATAACCCTATTTATGTGAAATAAATAATCGGTTTTGTTGAATTTTGTTTAATTTTTTTTTGCAGCCATTATTTTGGTGTTCGAAATTTATCGTGGACAGGCTTTACAAGTAAAACTATCAATATTTTGGAAGTCTCGGGATACGGAAAAAATCCATTGAGTTCCAAGGATGTAAGCTCAAACAAGTATTGAAACTAAAAAAATTTTAGGTTAACCAACACCTTCCTGTTGGTTTAATGAATATCCTAATATCTGTTAGCGAAATTCTTTTTGAGTTTAACGTGTTTTGCACAAAACCAAAAACAATCCATTGATAACGGCTGAGACAAGTACTCAGATGAAAGGTTGTTCTGCTTATCCAAGAACTATTTAGAATAAAAATCTTCATATCTGCCAGTGAAATCATATTTTTTTGATAATTTACAATAAGTATGGTAAAAATTCAAGGAGGTCCAATGATCTCAGCAGAAACAAGAATTTATGTGGAAGGATGGTCTTGGTTATTCAAGAAATCACTGGAGCAGGGCTGGCAAATGTCATTTTCTATTAAAAATGACTTACCGAAATACGTCTGAAAATCTCAGCGGGTGATAAAACGATGATAGTGATTTTCTACACTAGACACTTAGAAGAAAAAAAACGTAAAAATTTAAAGCTACTTGGATGCACATAAAGTGAGCAGCCCGACGGACTTACATTTTCATCCTTTTCTTTAGCATTTCAAGCTTATTGCTTTCAAAATTAGCTTATTGCTGGCTCTCAACTTAGTGTTCTAAATGCACTTCCACAGTTATTTATTGCTAATCATACTAATGCAAAAATGGTACTTTCGATGCCAAGTGCCATTTTTGCATTAGTATGATTATGTGGCAAGTACAATCCTAGGCTATGCCCAGGAAGTCGAAAAAATTTCCTTAACGAAAAATGCCTAGACCAGACTGGGAATCGAACCCAGCCACCTTCAGCATGGTGTTGTTTTGTAGCTGCGCCTTTACCGATTGAGCTAAGAGAGGACCCGAAAATTTACATCGGTTTTTTAATTACATGACAATAAAAATATAAAATGACAATTTAAATGCCATAACTTGAAAGCAAGACATGGCACTTAAAATTACATTTTTCAATGCCTTAATCGTTGGTATAGTTTTAAATGCTATTGGATGCTATTTTTTTGCTACCTGATCTAATTCTACTTACCGTTCAGAAAAATCAAGATAAAGCATTAAAATTAAACAGATAACAGTAATTATTGCTGCCACCAATAACTCCAAACAGTATTTGCGGGATTTTGCGGTGATATAGTTTACCAAAGTCTACTGGCATTAAGACAGTTTCAATGAAGTTTCATAATGAAATGAAGCAATGGTTTCGGAAAATGTGTGAACAAAAAATGTAAGTTTTATTTTTTGTTGATTTATTTAAAGAAAATAACATTGCAACTTTGCAATCGAAAGATGGTTTACATATTGTTGGAGTTCACTTTTAAGCTTAAATTACATACCAATAAAAACTTAAACGATATAAATCAAATAATAGTTAAGACAATATTAAAATTGAAATTCGTATAAAAAAGGCCTTTACTCTTGAATTTGATCATTGCCTTCGATCTGATTAACTTATTGTCTAGTCATCGGTTCAAGATTTGAAATTGCTTCTGTAACACTCCGAACTAAACTTTGTTGTTTGTTCTTCTCTGTTACCTTCGATTTCGATTCAGTCAGCGGAATAATTTTGATAAAATAGACATGCTTAAACTAAATTCGGATCTTCATGGCCCAAGAATTTGTCACACTGCTTTTCAATATCAGCAAATTTCACAGTGTTTTTCCGCGATTGCACCCGATGAAAATAGATGTTGAAGGTTCTTTGACAGTTTGGGCTAGCAAAGGGTTTACCGGTTCGGCACTTCAGAGCGCAAATAATAGGCGTCCTTGCGGATATGTTCTGGGTTGCATGCTTAGTAATTATTTTAAATTTTGCTTTTGGGACAATGATATAAAATGTCATTTCGTTTTTCACAATGGCGTTGCCTGAGGTGTTTTCGATATGCAACGAAGGATTTGAACAAAACATTTCAATCAAAAACACACTGATATGCTTTCAAATTCCGATACTCTCGAATGTGTGTTTGATAAATGGTGACGTTTCCGCACATCAATTCACAAATTAAACACTATATCTTCATATTATCGATCGTCCTATTAGGACCGCACCTGCGTCGCGGTTTTTCTACATAAAACTCGGTTGAGGGCTGCTTGTCTCCAGTTCCTCGAATGTCCCACACTTCCAAGGTCTTGCTCCACTTGGTTTAACCACCTAGCTCGCTGCGCTCGGTCGAATTCGAGGCAAACACCATTTTTGCGGGTTTGTTGTCTGACATTCTTACAACATGTCCCGCCGGTTGTGCCCTTCCAGCTTTAGCAACATTCTGGATACTGTGTTCAGTATTCTCCTACATACGCCGTATTCACATACACCACCAAAGGTCCTAAGCAGACGTCGTTCGAAAACTCCAAGTGCTTGCAGGTTCTCTTCGAGCATTGTCCACTTCTTAGACCCGTAGAGAACTACCGGTCTTATCAGCGTCTTATCAGGTCTTGTGGAGTCCATAGTAAGCACGACTTCCGGTAATAATGCGTCTCCGAATTTCTCTGCTGCTGTTTTTATCCGACGTAACCAATGATTCGAGGTACACAAACTCATCCACCACCTCGAACTCATCTCCGTCGATTGTCACAGTTCTGCCTATGGGAGCTCTATCACGCTCGGTTCCACCAGCCAACAGATGCATAGTCTTCGACGCATTCACCTTCAATCCAATCTTTTCCACTTCAACTTGGTGTATTGATCAGCTACCGCCTGGAACGTTCTGCCTAAGTCGGTCGAAGGAGTTTTTGACTGGACAAGGGTTCGTGAAGTCGCCAGTCCCTAGTCATGAGGAAGACACGCGGCCTTCTGGTCGTAGTCATCCGAAGGTTCTCATTGAGATCGACTGGTCCTGCTACACCAAGCCATCACGTAGGCTGTTTTCTCGTAGCAACATGCTGAGGATAGTCCTGCAGACATAGGTAATCCTTGCACTGATGGTGGGTTCATATCACATCACATCACATCAATATATTCATATTATCGATACCTTTGCAAACAAACTAACCGCGGCGTAGGAAATTGAATGCGATAAAAACAAGACTCAATGACTAGGCGTAAATTAAGTAAAATTCCGTCTTTGAAAAGTAAATTTTCAGTAATGGGGCAAGTACAGGTTTGAGTACATGGTAGAAGTTAAACTGGGCTTCAAATTGAGAGTTGACAACTTCGAAGGAGGGTGCGGCCGACCTCTGGTCGTCACAAGTTCCTACCCCAGGCCTCCACGAGTCATATGATCACAAAAGACTGCCAGCTGAAACATGGAGACGCTGGTTGGCATAGCCTGAGCAATGTTGTCATTTTGACAATAGCGAAGTGAGGGGGTGCGACTTAAGATCGGGTACCTATAAATCAATTTGTATTCCCATACGTGTAAATCACGTCATATTATTTTCCATTCTCATTTAATCAATAATTTCAGCACGCTTTGGAATGAAATTTGCATTCCAAAACCATTTATCTCAAGAGCCTGGAGCAACGTGACAAGCATCAAAGGCTCAATTTGTTTTTCAGCATTTTAGCATAACATTTACTTTAAAATTGCACTTTTGAATTTCATCTACTATATTCAATATAAAGCTATAAAGCTATAAAGCCTGACATCCGCTTATAAGCAGAATAGAGTTATATTTAAATATTTAATTAGTGGATTTATGATAAGATAAGCCATTTATTTTAGAAATCATCAAACAGGACTCTTCGAACACTTCAATTTCTATCTTCGAAATGTAACTAAGACAGTATAAAGAACATTTTCAACAACATATCTTATAAAATAATACTTTTATTGGTATTTTATCTTTGATATTTGGAATGATCTATTCTGTTTTTAGCTTTTCCAGGACTAGTAGGATATTAATACTTATTTATTTTTTTTTTCAGTTAGGCATACGCATATTATGTTCTCGCATTGACTTCTATGAACATCAATCAAGTTTGCAATTTGTATCAATATCATTTTTGTCTTTTATGATATCTTAATTTTTTATGTGAGAAAAGTAAGACCTTGTAATGAACTAGCAAAGTAGATCTTTTTCAGTTTTTGAACCATTTCATATTTTATAAGCCCAAAACAGCATTTGACTCTTATTATGAGTGAAAGATGCGTTAGAAAGTTTTATTCTTTGAATATATGATAAAACATAGAGACTGGTATGTTTTTATGGCAATTTATTTATATGTTAAAAACACTATACTATTAGGAACAGTAGAAATTTGCAATATCTCAGTACATTCACTAGAACAAGTGAAAACTTAAAACAAGTTGTTAAGTAAATCTAAGCTTAAATAAGGTCGTGAAATTTCCTACATTTTGTATCTTAACATTATTATAAATCATCATTTATGCTAAAAATTTCCACTGTTCCTATAAAAACTATATAACTGGGATTGGGAGGGATGTGGTTTACCTTAGGCAATCGAAAGATTTGTTGACTGGACAAGGGTTCGTGGAGTCGCCAGTCCCTAGTCACGTGAAGTCACGCGGCCTTCCAGCCATAGTCTTCTGAAGGTCCCTATTGAGATTGACTTGCCCTGCTACACCAAGCCATCACGTAGGCTATTCTCTCGGGGAAACCTGCTGAGGATAGTCCTGCAGACATATAGGTAATCCTTGCACAGATGCATTAGTTCTTATCACATCACATGACATCACATGGTAGATGTTAACCTCGGTTCGCAGAATTTACAGAGTTTAACATATTTCACAGATCTACAATGAACTTCTTACAAAGATTACAGGGAGTTCAAATAGCAAAAAATCATAAGGTATTATTATGGTTTTTACTATCATTTTTGGCTCAGTGTGGCATTCTTTTACGATCAGAGATAGGACGTGAGGTAGAAACTTGTGAAAATTCTTGTTACAGCTTTATTCCAAAATTTTGTTATTAATATTACCTTGGAGTTAAAGTTAATCTCAGGGACAAAGTACTCCATCCAACAATCTCAGTCTGAGTAATGCATGCGAAATCAGCACAATGTGTCACATTTCACTGAACTGGTGTCATCTGCTCACATTAATCAACGGAATCAGGAAGCCAACTTGAAGCGCCCCTTGCTAAAACTTGTTAACTGCAGCCCGCATCAGTTTCCACCCATTAGGATCATTCTGATGAAGTTCATTAGCCGGTTAGCTGCCAGCCCTAAAAAATCCTCCTCCTGCCGGAAAATTCGAAACGAACCAGTGTACGACCGTGTTGTCTACGTAGAGGATCCAACCGTAGTTGGTCGTCTGTCCATGTGTATACAAATGCGGTTTAGGTCTTGACTGAATGCCAGAAAATAAATGTTCGCCAAGAGCCAAAAGAGAAATGTATACACATGTAGGTAGGTACGAACGATCCGGTCTGTCTCTCGCCTTCTGTGTATAGTATTATTACCAAACACACGTCATTTCATGGCTTTTTCTGCCTTCAAGCTGACCCTTACCCCGGCCTCGGTTGTACACCATCCTCCCTATCTACATCCTGGTTCACCGCTACAACAGCAGACCAGCCAGTGTTTGCCTTTAGCACATTTATTTCGGTAGAAAATGTGTTTAAATTAAAAACAATTCCTCCCCTTCTTGGACCACCCCCGCAGCCCAGCGAGCAAGCCACCACCCGTCAACAACGGTTCCAATTTTGTAGTTGGCTCGTTCTTGTGTTGTTTTCTTCGTTTATTTATTATTAACGACGGAGGTATTTGTATTTTCAGGTTGTCTTTTGCCGCCCCAACCTCAAGTGCGCCGCCCTCCATCCATCCACCCGACGCCTCCACTCTGCTGACCGCTTTTTAGTCGCTTGTTTGGTTGGGAGCACCTTTGACTTGCAACTTGGGTGATTACCTCCATCAGTCACCTAGTTCGTCGCCGTCGTCGTCAGTTGCTGATGTTGTTATACCGGTAGGAACATACAACACCGTCCGACCGACAGTAGACCAACTGGTAGTAGAAGAATTGGTTTTTGGCTTTGGCTTTGGTTTACAGAGCTTGGCATTAGCTGCCGGTATTGCGCCTTTCCGACTCAGCACTATATCCGTCGATTTGCGACTTTCGAGGGGGTGTCGTGGGTGGGCGGTTTGTTGAAACCGAACATGATTTGTCGTTTAGTCGCACTACACTAGGTGTTGCTGTGGATTGGGCTGTGTGCGGTGGGTAGGTACTTGTGTTCTGGTGAAGGGGTGTTGCCGGTGTGGTTTTTCTTCTTCTTTCAAACAATATCGAGAACACGAACAGGGGGCATCAAAGCAGCCTTTGCGGCATCAAAGGGTCAAGGGCCATGTTGGTGCCGATTTAAGTAGACGAACGCTGTGTTCTAGTTTGACAGTAAAATTCTGCTTGCACAGTTTCATCTAAACGGCGAGTGTCCTTTATTTCGATGGAGCTGTGGTAACGGAGATTGCGATGCACATTCAGTAAGCTTGAAAATATTTCGATAAGTGCCACGTTTTATTAGCCTACCGACAGACACATAAAGCATGTCCGGAAAGTAACTGGAAAAATTTGAGCACTATGTTTTGTAACAAATGCTTAGGTTAAATTTAGCGTGAAACATACCGTTGAGTAGGTTTTTCTTTGCAGTACTCATATTTAGTTAAGTGTGCATAAACGTCATGTACCAAAACAATGAAGCGTAGCGAAAAGGAAGCGCGTGCGAAACGCATTGTCCAGTTTTTTCAAAATATCGCTGATGGGTGCAAAACTACCACGTATTGTCACTTCAAAGCAGAAGGAGTTCCATCCAGCACTATTTACAATGTTCTAAAAAGGTATTCCGAAACTGGTACAGCTGATTTTCATCGACTATCAGGTCGTCCAGCGTCCGTATCAACGCGAAAGGTCGTGAATGCTGTAGAAAAGGCATTTAAGAAGCAACCGGATATTTCAGTTCGCCAATTATCATCGAAAATGAATATTTCAAAGTCAACACTCAGTGATATTAAAATTAACAAACTACGTATCAAGGCGAGAACAAAAAAGATCGTGCCAAAGTATGTTAAGGACCAAGCTGCTCGTGCGAAATCAGGCGCTCGTTTTGTTCTCGACAAGTCACGTCAAAAAGTTCTTATAATTGATGATGAGACGTATGTTCCATTTGACCCACAAGAAGTGCCAGGACGAAAATTTTACCACAGTTCTAATCCCAAAGAAGTTTCGTACGATGAAAAAACGAAGAAAAAATCTAAATTTTTCAAGAAATACCTTGTGTGGCAGGCCACGGATCGATTTGGGAACGTGTCTGAGCCATATATTACAACCGGAACAATTAATGCAGAAATTTATCTCAACGAATGATTGAAGAAGCGTTTGATTCCGTTCATTCGTAAGCATCATTCTACCAACAGTGTTTTATTTTGGCCAGACCTGGCATCGGTACACTACGCAAAAAGAGTACTTGAGTTCCTTGGGCAAGAAAATATTGAATTTATCCCGAAATCCAAAAATCCGCCGAATTTGCCACAAGCTAGACCAATTGAAGAATTTTGGTCAATTTGCAAACAGGAGTATTCTAAGAGACATATGCCACCAAAAAACCTCACTGGATTCAAGCGGATCTGGAAAAAACTTGCAGCTGATGTAGCAGAAACTCATGGACAGCACCTCATGGACCACGGTTACTCTATGCTTACCAAAATATCCAAATCAGGAGTAGAATGCTAAGAAAACATACTCACATCTCTGTATACTTATATATCTTGAATCTGAGCAATAAATAAGAATTCTTATCATTATTTCAAAATAAATAATATTATTTTAATTTTTTCCCATTACTTTCCGGACATCCTTTACACAAAACATACATATTGAAAAAAGCGTTTGGAGGATAAAAGTAAACCATATCTGGCGTCAGATTTGGGAGCTATACGTAGATCTGTGCGCCGCAACGCCGCGCCGCCGCTGCTGACGATTTTATAGCGCCGCCACTATTTTCGACCGGCGCGCCGCTGCATTTCTTTGACCGCGCCGATGAAATTTTTCACCTTGTTTGCATCCCTTCAGTTCTGTTCGTTAGCCCTTTAGAAATCTGCTTTTATTACAAACGATGACGTCTCGATGCGATGTGCCATCCAGAGGGGTGCGTGTGAGACAGTGATCAGCTTTGTAGTTTTCTTCCAGCAACTGCAGTGTGCATTTTCGTGTTTCGACTTTCAGCAATTTCGCGAGTGAGTTTGAATTTAAAAATAATAAAATGTAATGTGCCGTCCAGATTACGAGCTACATCACTTGATATCAATGTTCGTACATCTAGTATTCACTGGAAATAATTCATCTGACGTCCCGTTTATAGATTCGTTATATCAAGTAAAATAGCTCGATTCGTTATATCAAGTAAAATAGTCAAGATTCGTTATATCAAGTAAAATAGCTCGTGGTCTGAACGTCTAAAACAAAAAGAGTTTATTTCCACAACTTGATAGCATTTTGTCAGGCGTGAGAAAGTTCAAAAACCATATATAACGATCAGTGTAAATTAATAGTGATTGGACATACCAGATTATTGCATTGAATAGTCATGACTGTATAAATAAGGGGTGTTTATAAAATTTAATATACATGGACACTAATATCACCGAAAGACTTTATTGGCAAAACATTTGCCGAATAAAACCCTCTTCGGGAAAACATTCTTTTTATTTGTACGTGACAAATCTTGAATTAAATAACCACTGAACTAACCGTTAAATCAGTGCACGGTGGATTCTTTTTTATACGTGATTGCAGTAATGTTGTAAACATACTGATAATTCGGTCTTTTTCACTGATCTTAATTTTAACTTTTTTTTAATTGATTTAATTCTTTATCTTTGTATGCATTGAAGATCTTTTACATGCATTTTAAAGCAATTTGGATTTTTTTTAATATTTATTTTTTTAGGTTTTGCTACCCTTAGATTCATAAATTTTTTCTAATCTCCAAATTTTTAGATATTTGATTTTCTTTTACTTTCAGATTTTATGATAGAGGAAAGGTGGCTTTGGCGGGTTTTAATCTATTATTGCCAGGGAGGTTTTCTTAAACTGATTGAGCTCATATTTTGCCAGAAGAATCACAGAGTGTAAATAAAAGAATGTTGTGGCTGTGTTTGAATTTTTTTTAGTTTTCAGATGTGTAAACCTTTAATTTTTTTATTTTTCAAATTCTTAGATTTTTTCAGACATGTAGATATTTTGATATTTGAATTTTTAGATTTTATAATTTTTTGAATCTTTAGATTCAAGAATTTTTAGATTTTTAGATTTAGATTTAAATTTTTTGGGATCTTTAGATTCTTGAATTTTTAGATTGCAGGTCGGACTCGATTATCCGGGATTCGATTATCTAGAGTTTTAGACTTGATTATCCGGAGTATTTTTGTTACGATTTTTTTTTTAGTTTTTATGCAGAAATTTGAAATAATTGAGTATGTATAATAATATATAGCATGATTATTTTCTCACTATTGGACCTAGCTAGAAGGAGAGGGCTGGAAGGCTTGTTTCGTATGATAAAACTCGATTTACTGTAGTGTATGTCAAATTCAATAATTCCAATAAGTATATTTATTTAATCAAGCACAATATTCATTACAATATATATTTTTATCGAACTCATTTGAATGAAAAACTAAATACAAAAACAGTGAAAATCAAAACAAAAAAATGAATGAATACACTGATCAATCAGAATACAGTAGCATATGCGCCATTCGCGTCATTCCCAATTACCCATTTTTTTTATTTTTTTTACTACCCATTTTTGTTACATAATCTAGCAATTTGGTTGTTAATTCATGGAATTCATGGTACTTAATCAATAAATGCAAAAAATAAAAAAAAATATGACTTGACGATCCCCTATTTTTGGAAAGAGCTGTTACTGAATCTGTGTTTTTTTTTTAATCAGTTCGTTTATTTATTAGGCTCAAGCGTGGGTAACACTTTGCCGATATTCAATATTGTAGTTAACAATTTTTCTTTTTTGATTTTAGTAAAGTGGGGTGCCAATTACACGTGGCTAGCTCGAGGTTAATGGGTCACATTATTGTTTGGAAGGGGCTAGGCAGGTAACTTATTTCAGGTATTTGTTGTTGCTCATGGTTGCGACATCTACCAGATCCTCGGTCCCTGTAGTCCCTTACAGGAACTAAGCTGCAGATGGGTGACCACAGCTTGCTGGGCAGGTACAAGTAGCACGGAAACAAAAGGATAATATAACTGGGACACAATGGCAGGGAATTTATTAGAGTGGATGGATGGAGGATGACGTTACACTCTTAGATCAGACAAACAAAGGAATTCGTAAATCGTTTGCATGTAGGGAAGATCACGCATTCCCAAAACATCTGTTACTTCGCGGAAGGGTTATCTACCTCGGGCCACAAGGGTATCCAATAGTCGTGCTCTGGAGGCATCATTACCCGGGCAATGCCAAACTGCGTGAGCGATGTCATCATAACCGGTTCCGCACCTACATACATTGCTATCGACGAGGTTAATTCTGTAGAGATGTGCGTCTAGCGAGTAGTGGTTGGACATAAGTCTTGACATCACACGAATGAAACCGCGACTTACATCCAGACCTTTGAACCACGATCTCGACGAAACATTTGGAATAATGGAATGTAACCACCGCCCAAGAGAATTACTAGTCCAATCGTTTTGCCAACTTTGAAGAGAACTCTGACGTACTAATGGGAAAAATTCATCATGTGAAATTCTTCTTTCAAAAATCTCGCCTTCTTGTGCGCCCACCTTTGCTAGAGAGTCCGCCTTCTCATTGCCTGGAATTGAGCAATGTGAGGGGACCCATGCAAAGGTAATTCTAAATGATCTTTCGACCAACGCACACATCTGCTCCCTTATTTTTGAAAGAAAGTAAGATGAGTGCTTAACTGTTTTCATCGACTGGAGGGCCTCAATAGAACTGAGACTATCCGAGAAGATGAAATAATGGTCTATGGGCATGTCGGAAACTATCCCCAATGCGAAATTGATTGCTGCCAGCTCAGCAACATATACGGAACAAGGTTCCTGAAGTTTTCCTGAAGATGAGTATTCATTGTAAACACCGAAACCAGTGGATCCATCAATGCGCGACCCATCAGTGAAAATTCTTCTATTGCAATTGACATGTTGGTACTTTTCGATGAAAATATGGGGAATTAAAATAGGTCGAAGTTGATCTGGAACTCCTTGAATAGCCTGTTTCATGGAGAGATCATAAGCAATGGAGGAACTGTGATAAGGAAAGCGTACACTAGGAGGAATATAGCATGGAAGACTAATATCGGATGACGTATAGTTAATATAGATTCGTAAGAATCTTGACTGGGTACTCAATTCGAGCATTTCTTCGAAGTTTTCAATCACAAGGTTGTTACTGATTCCACACTTGATGAGAGATGAGAGCTCCCAGAAGCGGTAGTGTAAGGGTTTTACCCCTGCCAGAACCTCCAGGCTCATATTATGCGTTGAATGAATACAGCCAAGGGCAATACGTAGACAACGATATTGAATGCGTTCCAATTAGATGAGGTGGCTATTTCTTGCCGAGAGGAAACAAAAAGAGCCATATTCGAGAACTGAAAGAATAGTTGTTTTATAGAGTTTAATAAGGTCTTCCGGGTGAGCACCCCAACATGTCCCGGATATTGATCTTAGAAAATTGATCCTTTGTTGACATTTCTGTTTTAAATACGCAAAGTGATTACTTCAAGTGCATTTTGAATCAAACATGACTCCAAGGTATTTGAAGGTCAAAGATTGAGTAATGTCTCTTCCCAACAGCTTGAGACGCAGTTGGGCAGGGAACCGCTTTCTAGTAAACACTACCAATTCGGTTTTATGCAGTGAAAACTCGATCCCCAAATTTCTGGCCCAGATGGACAGATTATCTAGGGAATTTTGCAATGGTCTTTGCAAGATTTCCGCACGTGGACCTCTAAAGGAGATCACAGCATCGTCTATTTTCCAAGCAGTTATCAATATCTTTAACATAAAAATTATAAAGCAAGGGACTTAAACATGAGCCTTGGGGTAAGCCCATGTAGCTAATTCTGGAAGTTGTCAGTTGACCTAGATTAAAGGTCATTTGTTTTTCTGACAGTAAATTATACAAAAAGTTATTTAAAATTCCTGGCAAACCACTACTGTGCAGACTATCTGCCAGTATATCTATGGAAACTGAATCAAATGCGCCCTTAATATCCAGAAATACTGAAGCCAATCGCTCCTTGTGTGCAAAGGCCAGTTGTATATCAGATGAAAGCAACGCTAAACAATCGTTTGTTCCTTTGCTCTTTCTGAAACCAAATTGCGTATTTGATAGTAGGTTGTTTGATTCAACCCAACGGTCAAGTCTAGATAGAATCATTTTTTCTAACAATTTCCTTAAACATGATAGCATAGAGATCGGACGGTAAGAATTGTAATCAGACGCTGGTTTCCCAGGCTTTTGAATAGGTATTACTTTAACCTACCTCCATGCGGGTGGAACTATATTTAATTCCATGAGAGTGTTATACAGGTTAAATAATCGTCTTTTAGCGATATCAGGAAGATTTTTTAGAAGGTTGAATTTAATCATATCGCTTCCCGGAGCAGAGTTATTCGATGAAAGAAGTGCCATTGATAATTCCAACATTGTGAATGGTTCGGCCAGAGACCCGTTATTTCGGGTAGTATCCCGTAAATTTGGTTGTGTTGGGACAGAGTCTGGACAAACCTTTTTAGCGAAGTCGAATATCCATTGCATGGAGTATTCTTCACTCTCATTGGAGGATGAGCGGTTTCGCATCTAACGAGCCTTTCCCCAAAGCGTTGTCATCGAGGTTTCTCTAGATAGTCCCTCTACAAACGAACGCCAGTAATTGCGGTTTTTTGCTTTGAGTAAGTTTTTAAACTTTTCTCCAAGCATGAGGTACTTATCAAAAAGCTCACATGTTTCATGTCTACGATAATCTTTAAACGCATCGGATTTCTCAAGATACAACTTAGTGCAATCATCATCCCATCCAGGGGTGGCGGGTCTTCTTTTGAGGGATGCACTTGGAACACGTCGTTTCTGAGCTTCTAATGCACTTTTGTGCATCAGGTCTTAAAGGAAACGATACTCTTCTAATGGTGGAAGAGGATCGGTAGAATCAATACCAAGGGTTACCGCCGATGCAAAATGTTGCCAATCAATATGCCTCGTGAGGTCATAAGGATCATGGATTGACTGGTCTGTTTTGTGAAAACTATTTGTGATTGAGATAATAATTGGTAAGTGATCACTACCATGGGGATCATTGATTACCTTCCACAGACAATCTAATGATAGTGAATTAGAACACAAAGATATGTCAAGTCGACTCTCCCTGGCAGGAGGTTTTGCTATTCGTGTCGCTTCCCCAGTGTTCAAGATGGTCAAGTTGAAATCGTCGCATAAGTCATAGAAAATACCCGCTCTATTGTCATCGTATTGTTCGCCCCAAGCAGTACCGTGGGAGTTCAGATCGCCCAGAATAAGAAATGGAGATGGAAGTAATGTAATTGAACTCCAAAGTTGACGGCGGTTTATTGATGCCCTCGGAGGGACATAGACGGAAGCTATGCAAAGATTTTTATTCTTTACATTTATTTGGCAAGCGACGATTTCAATGCCTGAGATTATTGGGAGTGAGATTTTATAGAAGGGGTAGCACTTTTTGATCCCCAAAAGTACGCCACCATATGAATCATCTCGAATAACCAGGCGAATAATGTTAAAACCGTGGAAGTTTAATTCATCTTCAGAAGAAAGCCATGTTTCACAGAGAGCAAATATATCACAATCAGAATTGAGAATCAAATACTTGAACGAGTCTAATTTAGGTATTAGACTGCGACAGTTCCATTGTAATACGGTGATCATATCTTGATCCTCACTCGACGAATTATTCATCGAAAGATATGAATTCACCAATAAGGTCTGAATCTGTGGTTAATCTCACTAGGTCATGGTGACTCGTGAGAAGTAACTTGGTTAATGAGTATGAAATTATAACTCTCAATTGCGCTTCAACCATACAAGCTTGAGACATGATTGTTCCAAGCCTTACATGGAACTCTCTGAGGACGCTAAAGATCTGATGGTTTTCAAAGATCAATTTGAGGAAGAAAGCAGTGATGAAGATCAAGACAAAAGATCTCTGAAAATTGACCTCTGAATGAATCAAGTTTAATTTTTGAAAATGCATTAATAAACCATTGTTATACAAACTAAGAATAATTCACTTTTTCACTCATTTGAGCAATGACTACTGTGACCATGACTTTTCTGAACAACATTGAGAACTTTTTTGACTGGTTAAAAAATGTTTTTCTCTATATAGGTAAATAATTTCCTTGAATCGGTCCTGAATAGTAGCGTGTTTAGAATAATGTTTAATAAATAATAAAAATACTAGAATTAGATCAGTTTCTTCACGATAATAGGGTTCTCAATTGGGAATAATAGCATTTATGATGGTTTTAATGGTATATTCGCTACTTCATAGAACACAGGTTCACCCTTCGGGATAATCATGGATACACATGAAACCAACATAATATGCTATAATACATCCTATATTTTGAACCCTATGAGGTTTCATGTGCATCCACTTGCATCCCCACCAGCTAAAGGGCTATGAAAAACGTATATTTTTCACAATAAAACTACTATAACTTCTCCCATAAAGGTTTTAGACGTAAGGTGAGTACAGAGAAAATTTATATTTTGAATATTTGTACAACTTTGTAGAACATTATTTTGACCTAAAACTGCACATTTATTAAATAGCATAGCAAAGCATAGCATAAAACATTTGCACAAAGCATGGGGGGAGTCACCGAGATAAGCCTATCCACTTCCACTTAATATTTCGCCAAAAATGATGAGTGTCGTAGACCCGCTTCTCTCTGAGATAAAAAGTTCAAGAGATAAAAAGTTGGCGAGTTTCAAAATTGTATTTGTGGAATGGTTATATATGTTCAATATAGTACAATGGTTTTAAATATAATAATATAATGAAATAATTAAAATAATAATGATAAGCATATGAAAATAATATGTAGCTTGATACCTCTTTACAGCTCAATCATTGGCAGATGAATGTAACTCTGGAATGTGAAGGTTATTTCACAATAAAAAGAAGTATAAATATCAATAAAACATTTAATAACATATGAAACAATAAAAAATATGTTATATGGATATATAATCAGCAGAATTGAAGAACATTCTTCAATTTCAAAATTCAATTAAGTAATATCCAATGAAGTAAATAAATAAAAAAATGCTGTAAGATACTTTGCAATAAAATATCTATACTATCCAGAGTCACCTTTCTTGCAACCTTGAAGCAGATTAAAAATTTCACTATTATTATTTATTTTTCAATGTAAATTTTTCAATTCGAATGATTCTTATAATATACAATGATGATATGATACTAAATAATATACATATAATAATAGAATGCAGCAATTTGCAGATAGAATAGAATGCAGCAATCATGTAATGCTGAAATTGTAGACGAACTTGCGTATCCATTATGTACCTGAAAGTTTAGACAATGTATCATAGCCACGAGGGATTTTTTTTTAAATTATTATCCAATACTTGGGAATTCCATGGATGATCTGAAATTATATAGTATATCTAAAATATCGATGTGCTGTTCCGCTCATCGCAATAATCATTAATAGTGAATATCATAGGTACAACAATAATTACAATTAATGAAATAAGCTATTTGAATCTGCTACGGTAATTAAAGGGCGATACGGTCAAAATTTGGTCAATATCAACTTGACGTATTTCTTTCAATTTTGCATTTAAAATACCTGAACACCCCTCATTTTGAAGGTGTGTGTGTGTAGAATGTTGCTCCTATTTTGATTTTGGAATTCACTCTTCAGTTGTCAAAATGCCGTCCAAGCAAGAAGAGCAGCGTATAAAAATTTTGCTCGCGCATCGCGAAAATCCGAGCTACTCGCACGCAAAGTTGGCAAAATCGCTAAAAGTTGCCAAATCAACCGTTACAAATGTAATTAAAGTTTTTGGGGAACGTTTGTCGACAGCCAGGAAGTCTGGATCGGGGGGAAATCGAAAACCGGAAGCCGCTGAGACGACAAAGAGAGTTGCCGGTAGTTTCAAGCGAAACCCTAACCTATCTCTCCGAGATGCCGCAAATAAGCTGGGTGTATCGTCTACAACTGTGCATCGAGCCAAAAAACGAAGCGGACTATCGACTTACAAGAAGGTAGTGACTCCAAATCGCGATGATAAACAAAATACGACGGCCAAAGCGCGATCCCGGAGGCTGTACACGACGATGCTGACGAAGTTTGACTGCGTGGTAATGGACGACGAAACCTACGTCAAAGCCGACTACAAGCAGCTTCCGGGACAGGAGTTTTATACGGCAAAAGGAAGGGGAAAGGTAGCAGATATTTTTAAGCACACGAAACTGTCAAAGTTCGCAAAGAAATATCTGGTTTGGCAAGCCATCTGTACCTGTGGCTTGAAAAGCAGCATTTTCATAGCTTCCGGGACTGTCAACCAAGAAATTTACGTGAAAGAGTGTTTGAATAAACGTCTGCTGCCGGTCCTGAAGAAACACGGTTGTTCCGTACTGTTTTGGCCGGATTTGGCATCTTGCCATTACGGTAAAAAGGCCATGGAGTGGTACGCCGCCAACAACGTGCAGGTGGTTCCCAAGGACAAGAACCCTCCCAACACGCCAGAGCTCCGCCCAATTGAGAAATACTGGGCTATTGTCAAGCGGAACCTAAAGAAGACCAAAAAAACTGCTAAGGACGAGCAGCAGTTCAAGGCAAACTGGCTTTCTGCGGCGAAGAAGGTGGACAAGGTGGCTGTACAAAATCTGATGGCAGGGGTCAAGCGTAAGGCCCGGCAATTCAGATTTGGAAAAGCGGAAGCCTAACTGAATATTTTTCCTGAATTTTATACTAATTGAACTTGAAAAAGAAATTTAATTTGATTTTTTAAATAAACGATTTCACCGATTTACACGCGTTTTCCCTTGACCAAATTTTGACCGTATCACCCTTTAAACAAAAAAGTGTGAAAATAAATACAGTGGAAAGACTAATCAATGTGATATAACCACAATGGAACTGACTCTTAGCTTCGGGCCTTTGTTACTGAGCACTTGCGGCACGTCAAGAACTAGTTCCAACCTACACTGATAGGCAAAATAAAGTGCCCACCACTTCGTTTTTTCAATTTCTCTCATTTACTTGGTTGAAATTAAAGTAAACACAGTGTAGTTTTTTTTCTTATTTTATTTTTTATATTCTTTTTAAGTTTCACTTATGGAATACTGAAAAAAAAGGAGTTTTACTTAAAGAAAAAAAAAATCAATTTGTGTTGAAAAAAAAAAACAGTGACAAAATAAAGTGCCCACTTCGAAAATCGATATGTTATCGATAAGTTTCCATTGGAAGACCCCTCGATTGTTTATGTTTTGATATTTTGACATGTTTTGAAGCAAACGGCTCAACCTGGTGCATTTGTATACGTGATCGCATTTGATTCAATTGAAAGAAATGGAGAACGCAGTGCTTTCGAAAGCAATTCCCTTGTGTATCCGAAAATTGGTCGTTCGTGATGTGCAAAACGGTGAATCGCACCGGGCTGTCGCTAAGAAGTACAGTATCAGTAAGGCAGCGGTTGGCAAAATTCTTCTGAAGCTTAAAACGTTTGGATCAGTGGTGGATCGCCCTGGCAGAGGCAGGAAGCGGAAAACGGATGCGAGAACGGACACCAAGATCATGCGCGAAGTCAAGAAGAACCCGAAGGTAACTGTCCGCGAGACCCAGGAAACCCGTCAGTTATCAGTTTCCGGTCGAACTGTTCGTCGCCGTCTCGTAGCACAGGGGTTGAATAGCAAACTTGCCCGGAAGCGCCCATTTATCAGCAAGGCAAACAAAGCCAAACGGCTTAAGTTTGCTAAGGAGCATGCTGATAAGCCCCTAGAGTTCTGGAAAACGGTTTAACGGCTGTTTAACCGAGAGCGGCGGGTTCGTGTTTGGTGCAGATCGGGAGAGGAGCTTCAGAAGCATGGAGGAGAAAATGTGATGGTTTGGGGGTGTTTTTCGTGGGTGGAGTGGGAAACATTGTGAAAATCGACGGGATAATGACGGCAGATTCTTACATCAACATCCTGCGAGAAAATCTGGAGGTTTCGCTGATCCAGACGGGCCTTGAAGAGAAGTTCGTATTCCAGCAAGACAACGACCCGAAGCATACTGCCAAGAAGATCAAGTCTTTCTTCCGGTCTTGTCGGATCAAGCCGCTGGAATGGCCTCCACAAAGCCCGGACCTCAATCCCATCGAGAATTTGTGGGCGATTCTCGATGCCAGGGTTGACAAAACTGGTGTTACCAATAAAAATAACTATTTTGAAGCACGGGAGCGCGCCTGGGAAGAGCTAGATCCACAGCACCTAAAGAACCTGGTCGAGAGCATGTCGAAGCGCCTGCAGGAGGTCCTGAAGACCAAAGGAGGACACATCAATTATTGAAATGCTTTTATTTTACTTTAATTTATGTTTTCTGTAGCCTAAATGAAGTGGGCACTTTATTTTGTCACTGTTTTATTTATCAACACAAATTGATTTTTTTTTTCTTTAATACAACTCCTTTTTTTCAGTATTCCATAAGTGAAACTTAAAAAGAATATAAAAAATAAGATAATAAAAAAAAAACAGTGTGTTTACTTTAATTTGAACCAAGTAAATGAGAGAAATTGAAGAAACGATGAGGTGGGCACTTTATTTTGCCTATCAGTGTAGGTTCAAAAACGAATTCGATACAAGCAAGCGCGGAAGAAACGTTTTGCGAAGCCAATCCAAGATGACGTTTGATCGAACCGCGTTGCCATTTACTTTTTTTCAAACGCATCAGAATGATCTAGATATGTATATATACAGTAGAGGAGCGGAATTCCTTGTTTTGACATAAATTCTGAAGATCTATATTTTTGAATCCTCTTCATTTTGGATCAAAATATCCATCAGGATTGCAGATGCCCTTAGTACTTTATTTATTTACTGCATTCCACTTATACATCGAGCTATTGTTGTCGATAAACTAAGCTCTATGATCAATTAACCACGTCCTACCCAACTCTTGGCAAAGAGTGTGTATATTTTAAAATTAACGAAAATGGAAATTGAAGAACGCGCTTTGAAAAGCAAACTAGCTTTATATTAACAAAAGTATACTTTATACATGCTTAATTTGGACGTACCTACGACCCGGTCTCCTGGTCTCGAAATATTACAACTCCGACGCGGAATATTCAACACCTTCAATTGCCATACCATTTTGCTAGCAAAACTTAGGAATTCGAAGCAAATTTACATTCGCAATTCAACTGATACCGCTCTCCAGTCAAAAGTCACGTACCCTTTCAGTGCCAAAGTCAAGCCAAACATCGAAGCCCGGCGCAATAAAGACAGGAAAATTACACTCTCCGAAATGACTTTGTTGCATGCTGCTCTCGGAACGCCTTCGCCTTTGCGTCAGCAAAATTCTTTTTCGCCTCTTATTTTGTCTTCTTTTCGCCCGGGACATTAAGGACATCAACACTGCGTTTAACAGCGAACAACGCGGTCATGACGATGGGGCTTTGGAAAGGCGGACGGGGTGGGGATATAAAAACATTGCTCCCAAAACTGCTTTGGCCACTGTACTCAACGACGACGACGATGTCGCAAAAAGAAGGAAATAAGAAGCCCTCCACAGGGAATATGCGACAAGAGAGTGGCTGTACACATCGACCGACCATGTAGCAGCTGACATACGAAGCGCTCCCTTGTGGATCCGGATGGAGAAGCTGAAATGTCCATGCGGTGAGTACGTACAAGGACGTAAGCATTTAATAGCGCTGTAACAATCATGTCACTCAAACGTGCCTCAGTGATGGGTTCTTCTTGTTTTTCCAGGCCGAAAACAAGACTGTTCCATAAGCGGAGTCAGTCGGTCTTGGAAGGAAAGTGGAATCAATCAACAACTACTGCTTCTTCAAACCGTGCCACAGGCTGTCTCTCTTCTTTAATAGGATTACATTTCAAGAAGCCTCTTGACTCTGTCCGCAATTCGCTAATTCTTCCCACCCCACTTGAGCCCTTTCAGTTTTCCGGCTCGCTCCGCTGCTCCCGTGTGTCAGGCTGAACGCGCACTCGTTAATGGCATAGCTGTCATTTACGACAAATCCACTTGAGAATTAGTTCAACCGAAGTACTACCTACCGACGAATGACTGGTGTAGAGTTTCTTCAAATTAAAAACTTCCACTCGTCTGCACACTCAAGTTGCTCTCAATTAAAAAACGAAGCTGTGAAAAACAAGAAACGAGAGATTAAAATTTACCCAACCTATTACGGTGCCACGCCACCCTCCGGTCACCCTCCCTGCCCTCATCATCATCATTGTAAAACTTCTTGCGGGCTTTAATTTTCAAAGACCGCTCACCCTCCCAGTCGGCAAATGATCTACCACAGAGACCGACGGATGCGAGTGTGCAAAAACTCGACGGTACCATACCCATCCCATCCCAACCCATCTGGCGACGACGACGACGATGACGGTGACTACCACGTTGTTGGTGAGATGCTACGCGAAGAAAAGACAAAAGCAGACGAAATAGTGAAACGGTTGCCTGCTACCGAATACCGACGCTACGCTCTGTCATCCAATTTTCCACTTCCACAAATTTCCCACTCCCCAGGTCCCGCCCTCGAAACCAACGAGTGGTTTCTTTTTGTAGAAGGTACCCCTTGCTTCGACGACTTTAAAATTCAAAAATCAAACAACAAACACCACCGTCGCCTGTGGCTCTGCGTCCGCTTCCCCGTCCCTGGCATCCCTACAACTGAACGCGACCGAACGAAAGGAGTCAAGTGTGATTTACGCAGCCAAGAGTAAAAATTTATGTTTAATGATCGCGTGACTGCCGTCCGTGTACACAAGCCATCCATAGAGTCAACCGACGACGAACGAACCACTTTGGTAGGAATCGGAATCACACTATACCACTTCACGGAGGAGGTCGATCCGGCAGCCACTTGATCCCCGACTCAGCTCCGGTGAGGGATGCTGCGTGAGGAAAACTTGAAGGAGGTTGTTAGTTAACTTTTGCCTGTAGGCAGTTGTAGAGTCTTATTTGCTTCGCACTCCGCTCCATCCAATGCAATGTCTTGCGCTCACCGCGGACTGATTCTCTGACCGGGTTGGGCATCGAGAGGAATTCCTCACGGTAGAACTGTCGGAGTCCCGTGTTTCGCTTGTTTTCTGTTAATTCGTTAAAAATCCTTCCCTGGGGGTGGGCGATGAGACGAGGCTTGAAGATGGACGGAATGCATAGGAACGATGAAATGCTATCTCGTATTTCATGCTGGATTAGCTTGGTAATCCTGTAGTTGTTTCTTTTGGAAATCCGACTCCGTTCGACACCGGTTGAGGGTTGTTTGGAACAAGTTTTTGTTTCAAACTTTGTTCAGAGAATAAGTTTGCCATGGTGGTTAATTAGGGACGCAGTTGTCCAATGAAGCTGGAAAATGTTCAGTTTGAAAATTTTACTGTCTGAATAAACTAACAAAAGTTTCATTTTATAAACAGCATCGGGGCCTCAATTGTCTCATCATAGTAAATCACAGTTTTCATAACTGTGGTGATATAAGTTTAGGAAACGTCGATGAAAAAGAAGTCTTGAGGATTTCGGACAAATATTCGAAATAGTAGCTTTATTCTTTGAATATGATTTTAATAATGGAATTAAAAAATCATAACTTCCAATGTTGAGCTATTTACCTTCATTCGGCCACAGACAATCGCACTTTGACGGTTCTGCCTTCCACGGAAAGTTCATGTTGTCCGTCGTGAGCTGCCACTGCATCCTGCGCCGTCTGCAGATCTATGCACGTCACAAATACGCAATTCTGCGAATTGTTTATTTGTAAACACGTTACTTGGTGACGCTCCAGACCGACGGTATTGTGCTAGGACAGGACCTGCCAGCTGTTAGTGCAAAAACAAGACCATTTACCTGTCAAAAAAGACCGTTTTTTATTGGTCGCTTTGACAACCACCTCTACCGCCTCCGTCGAGTTTTGTTACAAGCAGGCAGTTTGTTGTTGGTTTGGCGGTGTTGCTAGTGATCACTGCTTTTTCACTTTTTTCGTTTGTGACAACTAGAACAAAAGTTCACCTTTGCAGTGGTTTATTCTAAATCAGTTCGAAATGAAGTGCAAAGCGATAAATTGTGGTCACAGTGACGTGTCACATCCGGGTCTCAATTTTCATCGGTTCCCGAGAGATCCAATCGTTCGCCGAAAGTGCGTGAAGGCCTGCATTGGAAACGCACGTGAAAAAGACATTCTCTTGCTCAAGATTTCTTCCCACCAAAATAATTTGCAGCGTAAGCATCAATGAAATTCAATGAAACGTTATCAATTACCGTTTAGTTTGATGCAGGTTCATTTCCCGAACGACAAAAGAAATGTTTTTAATTACTTTATTTTCAATGGGATTACATGTGTAAACATATCTGGCAACACTGAAGCGACCCCCGTATCATAGCAGTCATAAATTTATAAGAGGTCATCTCTCTCTGAGCTGGCAGGTCCTGTCCTAGGTATTGTGTAGGAAGTCGTGAACTGTTCTAGTATTGGGACGTATGGGGAAGTTTGCTAGATCCATTTTTATCGTGTTTGCTCTCCTCGGCGCCATTAGAATATCAATACCGCGAGTGCTTTGTCACTGGACACAAATGAAAACGCAGCACAGAATCCGATCCAGAAAACACGTCCGACCTTGAGGATGGTTTGATGGAAACTGATTCATGTACGGAAAAAGCAATTTACCCAGTGCTCAGTGCTTTAATTGAAAAACTTACCCATTCAATTAAGTACACACCCGTTTCATTTTACTCAATTTTTGATTACAATAGAGGAATCCAACATGAAAAAAGAAGAAGACACCGAGTGGTGATAAATCTGACAGCTCCCATGTTAAAGCATACACTCAACCAAATTACCTTAGGACAATCATAAGTTTAACCTTATGAAATATAGAAGTATGATCAATTTACATTTTCATTAAGTATCTTATGAAATTTGGATGCAATTTTATGAAATTTATTCAAGCACCTTATAAATTTCATAGAAGTTACGTGCGAGTAATTTTCATAAGATATGCGTTACGTTTTTCGTCACTAGTTTTGATGTGAAAAAATCATTAGGCAAATCTTATGAATTAAGAGCTGGTTCTCATCGCAGTAGCATTATCGAATACGCCAGCTGAAAGTAAATAATTATATCCATTAACACTACGGTGCATAGCACACAGTCACTATTCTCTAATAGTAAAAATCTTTTTGCAAGTCTCGAAAGTGTCCAGTTCTCGATTGGCGAGAGTGTTTTATGAAGTTTGTCAGAAGTAGATAATTTATCATCTCCATGCGAAGCGCTAGGAGTGGACAGTAATTTATTGCTAGAACGAAATAGACATGAAGAGAAAGTGTATTGATAGTTCCGTCTAGGGCAACGGCAGGCTTTGAAAATTGAAAGATCAAGTTTGAAAACGAGCGGAGGGCATTATTGAACGGTAGTATCCGAACAGGCACATAACCTTTTACCATACTACCCCATGCAGGATAGGCAAGAGGAGGACAGCCCCTTGACTGGTGTTTTATTTGATAATAATTTTGTCGATTCAACCATCTAACATACAGGTCCGACAACAATCAAAACAGCTGGCGGCGAAAGTAGCACAGAAGGAACTGGCGAATGTGGATAAGCTGAAGCAAGCGAAGTTGAAAAACTTGAAGCAGAAGTAGCTAAGGGAATTGCAAGCAGACTACCGGAATACACACATTGCCTCGAGGATGTTGGTGAAGCTCATAAAAATGCGGAAGCACCAGAACAATGCGTAAAAAAAAAAGAAAAAGGCTGCTCTTATTTCCCGTCAGCACAGTCATGGATCGTTCCATTCTGGAATCGCCGCTAAAACCGGCGGTAAAGTTGGTGGATCAACCAAGGAGACTCCTCAAACTCAGCCGAAAGGCAGCCCTTCAAAGCAGTCGATTACGATTCCAAGTTCCGTAAACAGTCGAACAGATCCGGGAACATCCAAGGTACAGTACTACAACTACAATACCAAGCACCAAAAGGAATACGACCAGCTGATTTCGTTTGTTTAGCGTAACGATATAATAAAGGTATGACAATTGAATGCAATTCAAGAAGTTGCTCGGTTGGAGGGACTTCAGAACGATATGTTGCTTGCAAGGAGGTAAAAATTATAAGTCATTTCGGATCGCAGGAGTTTTTCCGCAACTCTGTCCAATTTCAGACACACTTCCGCAGGATCGGATCGATGTCAAGTCGCTTTGGAAAAGCTATAGATTTGTATAGACTACCAGAACCGGAAACGAGCCCGACCAGATCCACCACATCAACCGTCCACCGACAGCTACCGAACAAAATCGACAATCGAATTGGTCAACTGTTGAAACATCTAACTCAATCGAATGTTTCTAAAATCCCAAACCCACCGCCACCAACACATCGTGCGGAATATTGAGTAGATTAAATAATTGTTAAGACGTGTTAAGACCTTTAGGTCATATATGTTTAGGTGATCAATTACATTTGTTTTAATGCATTTATAATAAATCCTATGTCCTATTTGAAAAATGCTTCAGAAATCATTATCCCAAACCCGTGAGGGAGCACAACCAGCATGACATTCATATTGAACGATGTATGATTTTCTTATGTGAACGCATATGCTTTCCATGAGGTTTACTTACGAATTTTTCCATGGTTTTGCGTTTTTCATAAGGTTGGTTGTTGAAATTCATTCTGGTTCAAACAGCAAATAAATCATAAGATAATCGAGGAAAAATTAAAAGGTGTTCTTATAGCAAAAAACCATAAGGTATTATTATAGTTTTTGTTATATTTCTTGGCTCAGTGTAGGACGAAAATTTTAAAATGCCTCTAGTAAATTCAAATGAAATTCTAATTAAAAGCGGTTTGTTGTATGATGTAAGAAAAATCCAGAACTGCACCATAGAGGCATTATTTTAATATTATTTTTATATTTCTGAAAATGTCTTTATTGTGTAGTGTTGGATTTTTCTTACATCATACAACAAACCGCTTTTAATTAGAATTTCATTTGAATTTTCTAAAGGCATTTTAAAGGTTTTGTCCTATACTTCAACATGGGAGCTGTCAGATTTATCACCACTCTGTGTCTTCTTCTTTTTTCAACCTGGATTCGTCCATTGTATCCCATATCTTTTTCTCTCACGAAAATGTTACTCAATTTTCGTAAAAAGTGGATCTACTCATAAATTGAGTAGATCCCCTTTTTAACGAAACTTGAGTAACATTTCCGTTAGAGAGAAAGAGATAGTATACAATTGTAATCAAAAATTGAGGAAAATTAAATGGGAGTGTAAGCCCACTTTAGAGCGAAATATGATAAAATTTATAAAAAAAAATGTATTCAACAATGGACGAATCCAGGTTGAAAAAAGAAGAAGACACCGAGTTGTGATAAATCTGACAGCTCCCTTGTTAAAGTATAGGACGAACATTTTAAAATGCTTCTAGAAAATTCAAATGAAATTTTAATTAAAAGCGGTTTGTTGTATGATGTAAGAAAAATCCAAAACTACTCAATAAAGACATTTTAAGCAAAATAAAAATAAGTTTAAAATGATGCGCCTATTGTGCAGTTTTGAATTTTTCTTACATCATACAATAAACCGCTTTCAATTAAAATTTCATTTGAATTTTCTAGAAGCATTTTAAAATGTTCGTCCTATACTCTAACAAGGGAGCTGTCAGATTTATCACCACTCGGTGTCTTCTTCTTTTTTCAAGTTGGATTCCTCTATGGGTAATGGCTGGCCCACAATTGATACGTTGCGGATGCGTTTGCGTGAATTTGACAGTTTTCCCATAGGTTTTCTGTCAAATTTACGTCAACGCATCCGCAACGTGTCAATTGTGGGTCAGCCATAAGTGATTCTTTTCGTTTACTATACTTCATTTTACACACTGTGATCGGCAAATATCCATTAATGCGTTAAAAACTACCCATCTAGAACTTAAGAAGAATTCAAGTCTATCAACCTATTATGTTTAGAACGGTGATAGTTCAGTAATAAAAAATTACTTTAAACGAACAATAACTCGAATGGTTGAACTACACCGTATATGTTAACCCGAATAGTTCGTTAAGTAAAATAACCATAAGAAATTCATTAGGGTAGGCCGAATGGCATTAAAGGCTGACTTAAAGCACAGAGAACAGACATTGATGTCCATATACCATTTCTTGAAAAACCTGTGTAAAAGTGTATATGGGCAACCGGTATAAAAAGCAAGTTCAGAGAAAAACAAATAAAATTTTTCAGGTTATGTGCTAGGCTTTTTATTGATAAACATTGACATGACAGTTTTCGCACTACTGCAGCGCCGCCTACCAGGAGCATAACGACATTCATTTGAAATGTCGGTTTAAAGTTTTACACAAGTAGCAGACCGAAGATGAACGTCTGTTTTCTCTGCTTAAAGTTAATTGGTGCGCACAACAAAATCTGTAATTCGTGATTCAATAAGTTTAAAAGGTCCGTTAATGGTTGCTTTACAGAACTTTTATCAAAATTTCAAAGTTTCAGCATTAGATGGTTCCATTTTTCCAGTTCGAACGAAATCTCGAACGCTCCTCTTGATGGAGCCCATCATCGCCCGCACAGTGAAAATCAGCACATTTCGTCCATTTTGCCCGCATCAGCTGGATGTCCTTGACTACCCCCTCCGCTTTTTCGAAGTTGCTGTTTTGGAATTGCCCAGTATTTTTCGATTGGTCGAAATCCCGAGCAATTCGGAGGATTCATTAGCTTGGGGACAAAATCGATCTTTTTGGCAGCATACCACTCCAGAACCACCTTGGTGTAGTGGCAACTGGCCAAATCGGATTTCCTTGTAGGGTTTGAGCACTCGACAAACTGTTGTTTTCGGCATCTTCAGCACTTCAGCTAGGTTGGAACCAAACCACTCCGGATTTTCCAGGTGTTTATGCAGAATATTTTTTCTTCTTTGGAATTCCAGTTGACGTTATTTCTGAACGCGATCGACTACTTTGATCAAACTTAAACCAGTTTTTCAGCACACGGAACTGAAAAGCTACCTATCGTTCAAAAAGGTAAATTTAGGTAAACTTAGGTTTACCTAATTTTAGGTTAACAAGGGTAAACTATCAAGTGGGTAAATTGAAGGCCAGCGCACATTGGCACAATTCTGATAAAAGACGGTCAAAAACATTTTCACCCTTTTTTCATGATTTTATCGACTAGGTGTCTCCAGAAGAGTTGCTCAAAATGTTATTCCACATTTTTTGAAAAAACACGCCTAACCATTCATAAGGGCTTAACTAAACTTTCAAATTCCAGATATTTCTAGCTACGAGATAACGGGTTATTGTCTTCAACAAAGTTGTAGAGCAAGTAATTTTAAGAAAAGTTGCGAAAGGCAACAGAGCCTAGCGTTAAAGAGATATAGTTAGTTTTCTTTCAGCACTACCTTAAAATCGTTTTTTTTAGAGATAATTAGTACTTTGTTCAAATTTGACGATATCAATATGTTGTAAGAAACTGTAGGAATTATTGAAATACACTTTTTTGCAGAACACACCAATGCTCTCTGGTGACCACATTTTGATATATGGTTATTCAGGTATCTGTGTGACGTCATAATCAACGGCCTCAAAAAGGGTGGGCTTATGAACTAGTATTCCTGAAATTTTCAGCGTTGGGTACTGAAGGGTACCTAGTAAAACCTCAGTTTGAAATAGTACAGGTTATAAGCCAATTTATATTTCACATGTGATGAAATGTTCAACAAACAAAAAAAAAAAAATATATATTCGGGTCCTGGCGGGGTCTCAAATTAATTGTATTGGAAGAGTATCTCAAGAACTAGTAATCCTGAAATGTTCAGCGTTGGGTACCAAAGGGTACATAGTAAATCCTTTGTTTGAAATGATATTAAATAGTAAAAGTATGCGACGTAATGCTCAACAAACTGAAAGAAAGCTGGACGGGTCCTGGCGCGATCTCAAACTGATTGTATTTGAGAGAAGTTGTGACGAGACATATATTTCGAAGAGTTTTTCAAAAGGGCCTATTTGATTTTTTTATTTGTATACAAAATCAGATAGGTGCTTTTGAAAAATTATCCTAGACAGATATTTCCAATTCAAAACATTATAATTTAAATTTGGCGCACTGTACGCAATAAAAAACATAATTAATTAGTAATCTAGATATGAAGTCAAAATACGAGAGAAGGCATAAGATCTTAAACTGGTTAAAATATGCTTCGTCATTTATGGATCACTCCAAAGCATCTTGCTGTTGAAGTCTAGTTTTGGGCTTTGTTTACTTAGCGAGCCGTAGTTTTTTTTTTTTTCACCGATTGATTTGTGAATAAGTGGTGCCACAAAATGAGTTCATTCAGTACTTGTCGGATGGAATTGTTCAAAGTGTGGGTTTTCAACCAGCAGAACGAAAACTGTGATATGAAATATCGTCGCGTTTTTGAATACGTCAAACGGAGCCTAAATAAGGAGAAGCCATCGTGTGGAAAAATAAAATATCATTTCTAAAAATGTATCCAGACTTTGCTCACACTTCGAAAAACGATGGCGAACCTGTAAAACATCTATGGAAGTTTTCCAGAAACGACATAAAACCTGGTTGAATTCCAACGCACTAATAGTACCAAAAGTGGAACCAAGGGGTAGACCAAAGAAGCCATTAGAAGATTTAAACATTCAAAACAAGCGTCGAAGAGTTGCACCTTTGAGAAGCATGGGATCTGCAAATGAATTTGTTGAGCATTACGTCACATACTATTACTGTTTAATACCATTTCAAACTAAGAATGAACATTTCAGGATTACTAGCTCATAACATACTCTTCCAAATACAATTAATTTGAGACCCCGCCAGGACCCGAATATATTTTTTTTAGTCTGCAAAACATTTCATCACATGCGAAATATAAATTGGTTTATAACCTGTACTATTTCAAACTGAGGTTTTACTAGGTACCCTTCAGTACCCAACGCTGAAAATTTCAGGAATTAGTTCATAAGCCCACCCTTTTGAGGCGGTTGATTATGACGTCACACAGATACTTGAATAACCATATATCAAAATGTGGTCACCAGAGAGTATTGGTGTGTTCTGCAAAAATATGTATTTCAATAATTCCTA
Organism: Aedes koreicus; assembly: GCA_024533555.2. NCBI lineage: Eukaryota > Metazoa > Arthropoda > Insecta > Diptera > Culicidae > Aedes > Aedes koreicus. The sequence goes on along the minus strand of JAHHFK020005285.1, from coordinate 17,468 downwards.
CAGTTTCTTACAATATATTGAAATCGTCAAATTTGAACAAAGTACTAATTATCTAAAAAAACCGATTTTAAAGTAGTGCTGAAAGAAAACTAACTATATCTCTTTAACGCTAGGCTCTGTTGCCTTTCGTAACTTTTCTTAAAATTACCTGTTCTACAACTTTGTCGAAGACAATAACCCGTTATCTCGTAGCTAGAAAAAGCTATCATTTGAAAGTTTAGTTAAGCCCTTATGAAAGGTTAGGCGTGTTTTTTTTCTCCAAAAAATGTGGTATGACATTTTGGGCAACTCTTCTGGAGACACCTAGTCGATAAAATGCAGCGGACTGAAGAAAGCGTTAAGCTTGTAGTACACTGTTTGTCCAATAGCCAAATATTTGTCATAGGCAGATAGGCATCTGACAAACATCTATGATATCTGTCAGCTGTCTAGCTGCCTATGCCAAATATTTGGCTATTGGACAAACAGTGTACTACGAGCTTTAGTTCTTGAAGCCTGCCACTTTTGGTGTGGCGCTAGTGACGATTTTAACATTTTATGCTCGGTTTACAATGGATTATATATCTTGACAATATTTCTTCTACCAAACTACAAGTATCAGTAATTTAGATAAAATACTATAATGCCTGGCTGATAAACAATGAAAATATACTATCGTTGTGACAACCACTGCACTAATACAACACGGAAGATTTTTCTCTCGAATCAAATTAACGATAAAACACGACAACTTCCACCGCGAATATTGTGTTTGCTGCATATAGTCTTAAGAAAACCGAGCTGTCAAATAAGCACCACATGCAGCACCAAGTTTTCGGCTTCACGATTGTTGTTCGTGGATGACAGCCGCTTCAGTCCTGTGATAAAATGATGACAAAAGGGTGAACATGCTTTTGACCGTCTTTTTTTCAGAATTGTGCCAATGTTCAGCGGTGGGTAAAATTAATTTACTAGGTGGTAAAAAATATCTACATGAGCCAAACCGAATAAAGCAAACATTGGGTGAATTTACAGCTGTTTTGATCAGATAAATAAGAATAGATAATCGGGTTTTTTTGTTCTTTACTTATTTGTTATTGCTGTTTATTTCATTACAAGTAACCTAGTGTATTGCTATGTGATTCCTGCGCACTTCCTCCGACGTTATGTTTAACGTTCAGATCAAAAGAAAAATCGAATTTTGGTAGACGGATTTTCCAGCGTTCAACCGCCGACGCAATGCATAGGATTTCTAAGAAACTTTGCGTCAAGGTCCACTCAAGATAGCGTAGTCGGTAAACGCACGGTCTACCAAACGGAGGCGGTGGGTTCGATTCCCGACCGGTCTAGGAATTTTTCGGTTTGGAAAATTTCTCGACTTCCTTAAGTCATAAGTCATCCTACTTCGTTATTCCACGTATGGAGAATACAAAAATACCAAAGTTTTTTTTATAGTTAAATGCTATCGCCGGAAGTGCTGCGAAACTTTCATAGACATTCAGGAGACAGAAAAATTCGTGGATTTTTAAATATGTGAATAACTGATACATGGTTAAAAATAACGGTTGGTAAAATGAATAAAAAAAACGCTACTTACCTTGATTTCAGCCAACCAAAGCGATTTTGATTTATTCATTATAAAAACTGCAATTGCAGTCCTTTCAGTTCTTTCAAAAATTCTCAAATATAGATAACTTTGGTAAATTAATCACATATCTACACATTCGAACATACGACAGCTATGAATAAGCAGCTTGAGAAGTATTGCATTTTGCTGCTTGAATTGATCACTTCAAACTGTTATAACAATCATGAGAGACAGAAAAATCTCTAAAAAGTTTTGAAATTTTGAAAGAAACATATTCTGAAGCTACAAAATATTTAAACCAGGCTTGAATCGTTCTTTATGGTGTTATCTGAGTCTTTTAACATGAAAAACTAACATTGACAAGACGTCAATCCTTCTTTACAAAAAAAAGACTAATTTAATGTGATATGTACAATATGTAGTACTGCTAATTGTAGCACGAAAAATAAGTATAGCTGCAATTGGATATCCTCTTTGTTTGACTTGATCATGCTTTAATGACAACTGATTATCCTTATCATGTGACTGTATGAAGAGCCAAAAACGGGTTGAGTGGATCGATTGGCAACATCACCTATCCGTATCCAGGGAATCTCCTTTCAACAACGCACTGAGTGGGGAGAAAAACCTGCCCTTTATTCTCAGACAGTTAGCACGAGGAGTTCTTATTCTCTACATCCAATTCACTTCAATCGGGTGCCCTGATGGTCCCTCCCATATCTTGATTATATGTTTTATGTGTAAGGGAATGTAATATATTTATGTCGAAAATATATCTGACATCCATGTTACTGGTTTGTTACTGAGACGAAAAATTACGTGAATATTAATATATTAAAAGTCCTGGAAAAGCTCAGAACAGAGTAGATCATAGATGAATTTTCAAGCGAGAAGATGTAGGGTAACGGGATGTAATGTCAGCCTAGCTCCTTCATTCGGCCTATGTACCAAAAATGTCATTAATTCGACGATAATCAACAAAATGATGTTCCTATCACGATGACCGATTTATTTCAAAGCAAAATCTGTGTAGAGTGAATTATAATGTTTTGATTATCAAATGGTCGCTAAATCATATGTAAAAATCATTTAAGTGTTTCTGAGCAGCTTTAGTATAGTTTGATTTATGAAACTGTTTGTTGGGTAGAGCAAGTATAAAGGGCGATACGGTCAAAATTTGGTCAATATCAACTTGACGTATTTCTTTCAATTTTGCATTTAAAAAACCTGAACACCCCTCATTTTGAAGGTATGTGTGTGTAGAATGTTGCTCCTATTTTGATTTTGGAATTCACTCTTCAGTTGTCAAAATGCCGTCCAAGCAAGAAGAGCAGCGTGTCAAAATTTTGCTCGCGCATCGCGAAAATCCGAGCTACTCGCACGCAAAGTTGGCAAAATCGCTAAAAGTTGCCAAATCAACCGTTACAAATGTAATTAAAGTGTTTGGGGAACGTTTGTCGACAGCCAGGAAGTCTGGATCGGGGGGAAATCGAAAACCGGAAGCCGCTGAGACGACAAAGAGAGTTGCCGGTAGTTTCAAGCGAAACCCTAACCTATCTCTCCGAGATGCCGCAAATAAGCTGGGTGTATCGTCTACAACCGTGCATCGAGCCTAAAAACGAGCCGGACTATCGACTTACAAGAAGGTAGTGACTCCAAATCGCGATGATAAACAAAATACGACGGCCAAAGCGCGATCCCGGAGGCTGTACACGACGATGCTGACGAAGTTTGACTGCGTGGTAATGGACGACGAAACCTACGTCAAAGCCGACTACAAGCAGCTTCCGGGACAGGAGTTTTATACGGCAAAAGGAAGGGGAAAAGTAGCAGATATTTTCAAGCACACGAAACTGTCAAAGTTCGCAAAGAAATATCTGGTTTGGCAAGCCATCTGTACCTGTGGCTTGAAAAGCAGCATTTTCATAGCTTCCGGGACTGTCAACCAAGAAATTTACGTGAAAGAGTGTTTGAATAAACGTCTGCTGCCTTTCCTGAAGAAACACGGTTGTTCCGTACTGTTTTGGCCGGATTTGGCATCTTGCCATTACGGTAAAAAGGCCATGGAGTGGTACGCCGCCAACAACGTGCAGGTGGTTCCCAAGGACAAGAACCCTCCCAACACGCCAGAGCTCCGCCCAATTGAGAAATACTGGGCTATTGCCAAGCGGAACCTAAAGAAGACCAAAAAAACTGCTAAGGACGAGCAGCAGTTCAAGGCAAACTGGCTTTCTGCGGCGAAGAAGGTGGACAAGGTGGCTGTACAAAATCTGATGGCAGGGGTCAAGCGTAAGACCCGGCAATTCGGATTTGGAAAAGCGGAAGCCTAACTGAATATTTTTCCTGAATTTTGTACTAATTGAACTTGAAAAAGAAATTTAATTTGATTTTTTAAATAAACGATTTCACCGATTTACACGCGTTTTCCCTTGACCAAATTTTGACCGTATCACCCTTTAGCTGGGAACGCATTGAATCAGAAAATCAGAAAAAAAATCGTACGAAGACAACATTTAATAACAAATCTGTCGAATGAGACATGCATCCATGAATAGACCCAATTTGGTGCTTATAAACCGAAATTACATCCATATCCCTCCAAAGTTTCTGACTTTATAAAATGAGTTGTGTAACTTTTCATGGTATCTACTACCAAATGGTATATTAAACATATCTAAGCAAGTGTATAACTAGTTCAATATCTGAAGTGCTGAAGTGGTCCACTCCAGTTCGCAACAACTTTAATTTTTTGGATGCTCCATTGCCAGTTTTTATTTCAACACCGGGATGCACGCCTGGAAGCCTTACGGAAGCCCCTTATCCTCTCGTCACAGTCGAGTCACTCCCGCCAGCGTTCTACAGCCATCCCGGGCCTGTGTATGAGTTTGGAGAAGGGGTCTTCCAACTAGTTTTAACAGGCAAGTATGCATGCAATGAGAACTCCTTCCTCCCGGTAACGTTTGTCGCTTCCAGCAACCCAACACCAGCCATTCTCTGTTCGAACTCTCAACGCTCGTCGCACGGTTTGAGGGTTTTCAATGTACCACTTTCTTTGAGCAAGCCCGCAACAGACGTCACAACACCGGGATGCACGCCTGCAAGTCTCATGGAAGACCCAAATCCCCTCGTCACAGTCGAGCCACTCCTGCCAGCGACCTGCAGCCATCCCGGCCCTGTGTATGAGTTTGGAGAAGGGGTCTTCCAAATCGTCAACGCAGGCAAGTACGCACATGTTAGAAGTTTTTCTCCCTCAGTAATGTCCACCGCTTCTAGTCGCCACATTCTAACCGAACTTCACTCCGAGAACGAAGCTATCGAAATTGTTGAACCATCTATCACGGAAGCGAATACACCTAACATCGCCTCACCTAGCATGCCAACAAATCGTCAGGCATCCGATGCGCCTATCGTGGAGAAATGTGTTCCCGATCGCACTCTTTCCGCGTACTACCAGAATGTCAGGGGCTTGCGCACAAAAATCCCTCAGCTACGTTTGGCACTATCTAGCTGTGATTATGACGTGCTTATCTTCACGGAAACATGGCTCCGGGCAGATATTGACAGCAGAGAAATTTCGTCCGATTACATTTTCTTCCGTTGTGATCGTAATGCATTGACGAGTCAGCATTTGCGGGGTGGTGGTGTGCTAATTGCGGTTAAAAGCTCACTGAAATGCAATTCTGTTTCGATGCTTAACTGCAATGAACTCGAACAAATCGCAGTTTGCATAAAGTTGAATTCTCGTTCGCTTTATATAGTTGCTATCTATCTCCCACCTAATTCGAATACCGAGTTATATACTGCTCATGCCAGTGCGGTACAACTTGTTGCAGATGGTTTGACCGAGAATGACATTATTTTGTCTGTCGGCGACTTTAATCTTCCTAACTTGCGATGGCATCTCGATAAGGACATTAATGGATACATTCCTTCGAACGTCTCCACTGATACTGAGCTGGACTTTACAGAAGCAATGTTTACGAATGGCTTGAGGCAGATTAATAGTTTCGTCAATGCAAATGAAAAACTTTTGGACCTGGTATTTACCAATTTCCCGGAATATCTTGACTTAATTGCACCATCGTCTCCTCTGTTGCCTATTGATAATCACCACGCACCAGTAGTTTTACTGCTTGCCGATAGCGACGCGCCAACATCACTTGACAACCAAAATCAATGTTTTAAGTTTGACTATTCGATATTTGCGATTTTGACTTGGTAAACTCCATTCTAGTGAACATTGATTGGGAACGATTATTAAACGACGGTGCCGTGGACCAGATGCTATCAGCCTTTTATGGATCACTCTATGATGTTATCAATCGCCATGTTCCTCGAAAAAAACCTGCTTCGATTTCAGTTTTCAACCAACCGTGGTGGACTCCCGATCTGCGTAGCCGGCGCAACAATCTTCGTAAGATGCGTAATCGATATTTCATTACGAAAAAAGAGTCCGACAGAGCTAGACTTCGCGAGCTTGAATCGGAGTATAAAGCCCTCCTTTCGGCAACGCATGAAAGCTACTTGCTCAGGATTCAAACAACCGTCAAACAAAACCCCTCTCGCTTCTGGGAGTACATCAAGCAGCGCAAAGCTAGTCACGGCGTTCCTGGCTCTGTCAACTTCAATGGAACTACTTCTCAATCTAGCTCAGAAGCAGCCAATCTCTTTTCCACATTCTTCGAAAGCGTGTTTAGTAAAGCTTCTCCTGTTCAACGTCGGAACCCCTTTGAACAGATACCGTCCTATGACATTAGTTTGGCATGCATACAGTTTTCTACGAATGATGTTCGAAAAGCCCTTGAAGACCTCGACTCAACGAAAGGACCCGGAATACCTATAATAACTTACACCCGCTGCAACAACGTCATTCTGCACCAGTATTATATGGGATCGGATTCTCTGGAACGTGTAAGTTCTATCTGTGATCTGGGTGTTACGATTGATTCGAAGCTGAGGTTCAATGAGCACATGAGCATCGTTGTTGCCAAAGCATACACTGTGCTTGGTTTCATTCGTCGTCATGCTTCAGGCTTCAATGACGTTTATTGCCTTAAGACGCTTTTTTGCTCGCTAGTTCGCAGCATCTTAGAATACGCCTCACCGGTGTGGTCTCCATCTTACGTCACGCATACTCTTGCAATTGAGCGGGTTCAGAAAAGTTTCATGAGGTTTGCCTTGCGTCGGCTCCCATGGAATGATCCAGTCAACCTTCCCGCTTATCCCGACCGTTGCAAGCTGATTGATTTGGAAACCCTCTCAGCCAGGCGTATTAAACTGCAACGGCTGTTCATCTACGACCTTATAATGGGCCATGTGGATTGTCCCGAACTCCTAGAACTGATTCCGTGGAACACTCCTCCTCGTCGGTTCCGAAACTCCCCATTACTGGCAATTCCGTTTCACAGAACGAACTTCGGATTCAATCATTGTTTTAACTTGTGTTTGCGATCTTTTAATGATGTATGTGACGAGTTTGATTTTATTTTGTCTAAAAATGTGTTTAGTGCTTGAATTAGAGGTTTAGATTAAGTTATTCTAAGTAATCAGTCTGTACGACATAGTTGAAGATGGTGTACAATAAATAAATAAATAAATAAAAATTTTAAAAAAAATCAACACCAAACAAAGAAAAAAAAAACAAAAAAAGCAACTTATGGTGTTTTGAGGGAAGAAAAGGTTTTAATAACAGTACAACACCCCCCCCCCCTTCCACAGGGGGGGGGGCCCCCCCAAATAAAAAAAAAAAATCCCCATCACCCCAAAACAACTAAAAAAAAAAAAACCACTTTAAACATATGGAGGTTTTTGGAGGCTAGATTTCTATATACATAAAAATGAATTTCTGTCTGTCAGACCCTTATAGACACGGAAAGTTCGGAACCGACCAACGTGAAAATTTATATGAAGGGGTTTTTGGGGCTGCGGAAGGTTCTTATGATTGTTTGAGACCCCTTCTCTCTCAGGAAGGGGCGCTCTCATACAAATGAGACACAAATTTCATCATAACCCGAGACCTAATCAAGCAAATCGAATCAAATTTAGCATGTGGGGGGTTTTGAAGGCAAGAATGTTTCTATGGTAGTTCAAGACCCCTCCCTTTCTGATGTTGGGTACCACATCAGCATTCTACTGAGTTCATCGATCACACCACATCAATGGCCCCAATTCCACAATGCTACGTTATTGCACCGAACGAACGCAATGTCCATCGAGCGATTGAACCCATCGGTACCAACGACGAAACACAGATCAGCAGAATGTAACCCAGCCACGTGACATGCCTGTTAGGGACCCCAGCTTAGGTTAAGAATTCTAGAATAAATCAATCTTTAGCTAGCAGTTAATTCTATCGATCTTTTTTTTTTTTAAAAGTCTCCGACTACCTTGAACCTTTAACTTACATACTGTTATCAAACCTGCTCATTGAACTGAAGCGACGCCATGTATCCTACATTAAATATTCCTGGATGCCTCATTGTTGTGGAATAGGGCTCGCAGTTGTTCCATCTTATATTGCCATTAGCAGAATATCCTAAAAAGTTCAAACAAATTAGAAGTCAAAGTTTTGGAAACTCTGGCAACCGATAAGAACCGATGAATATTGATTCAATTTTAAGCTGTATTGAGTTACTCGCGCGTTACTCGCGAGTTACTCGGTGCATCAGAGCAACTCAGAGCTTCACCGTTTGCATGAGCGCAGGGTAATGCTACTTTCATAGTTGAGAGCCGGGGAAAACGCTCACAACAGAAGTGTAATAAGCTTGAATAAGATAAACATTTAGGCCAAATGACGAATAGAACACCAAGCATTATTTTTCAACATGTGTGTTGATTGTCCCCTTTTATTCCTGGCTTTTGAATGTTTTGTTATTCCCAAAAGTCATGTTGTTTCAGAATTGTGATGGAATTGACAAATCGTTTCTGTTCTGTGTCTTATCATTTGGTCCCATAGAGTGTAAGTTGATTTGTAATGTTCATGAATTATTTTAATTGACACAGTGAGCGCTTCTTATGCATATATGAAAGAATAAGATTGATGCCAACAGAAGGAGCGCTTCAGTGATACGATTGTTAGAGTCCTTAAGTTAGCAAAGCCTCACGGTTTCTGAAAATGCATCGCACCCAGTCGCATCCCACTTGATTCTCTCTGCCCGTCGCTATCATTTTGATTGCATTTTCTTATCTGTAATTTACCTTGTCCCGTTCCTTCCCTCTTAACCCCATTCCCGTAGAGCGCTCACCTCACTGTACCTTCTCTTATAATATCATTAAACGCATTTCTCCTTGCGAATAACCTCCCCTCGCACCCAACGCCACCGTGGCCAACCTGATGCCTGTCAGATGCGAATTGTATTTTTGTTTTGCTGCACTGGCCGAGGCCTCCTATGCCACCATCGGTCAACAAGCACGCGTATCGATCATTAAGACGATATGGTCGGGAACACAGCAGCCAGCCAGCCAGCCAACCAACCAACCAACCATTTCTTCCTCTAAGGATCGCGCACGCCTCACAGCAGCAGCCGACCAGCAGCACCCGGAGGAAATTTCGGTGAAAGATGCAACTCTCCAATTAATCGCGATGTTGCAGTTCCATATCGCGAAATTACACGGTGCACGCAACTTTCAGAATCGGGCTGGTACCGACGGTCACTTGTTGTACATGATGGTGGAGGAGCCGATCGGTCAGTAGTAATTATTAAAAATTACCGAATTTCTCCTGGATGCGATCGAAACAATACCTATCTTTGGGACGGGCGAACTTGCAGGGGACGAAGTGATCGGCCAATATTAATCGTTTACCGCCTCGGTGCCCAGGCAGAGTTCACTGCGGACGATGATCGAGTGACCCAATTCGATACGCACGAACCCCAGAAGGGGTGGTTGGTGAAGGCAGCGAAGTGGAAGGACCTGATCATTACCGGGAAGGGTCGCCCGGAACCCCTACTAGTAATTATGTTGCCATTTTCGGGGGGACTCGGGAGTCTTGGGTTGATGCGTAGGTACAGCAGATCAGGTTCTGTGTGGTGGCGGTGCCTGTTATCAAATGTCAATAAGAACCGACGACGGCGCCGACGACGACGACTCGACGACGACTCGTTATTACATGGGCTTGATAGGTAGGCATCGGTTGCGGTCAGAACCGGACAAGTGCATGTAATTATCTGGAGTCCCGAAATTACGACACCGAATGACCGAGTTGCGCTGTTCGCGGCTAGGTAATTTGCGATAACGGTTCGGGTGATGAAATTAGCCAGGAATGTAACATGATACATTGTTGAAGATCTGTGTCAACGTGTTGTCAACGGGGAAGGAGCGTATTTATCAATTCAGCTGAACGGTGACAGATGCTGGCATGGGATAACACATGGATGACAGGTTTTCGGGAATTGTTTTGTTCTTGGGAGCCTGATAAGGTGGATATATTTAGCAGAGAGAATGATTTTTTAAAAGGCTACAAAAACCTAAGAGTGTCGAATTGTTTTTCTTATGATTTATCATGTCCAAATCTGATACCCTGACTTTTATTCCTGTCCCAGTGAAATCAGTTGAAATAATTGAAACACCATACGGATAAAGCTGTTCATACACTGACAATCAAATTTCGTTTACATTACGAAATAGAAGGTATAAATATGGTCGAAAATGTGTGATCGCCCAATGAATCGCTGTGAGTTCCTGCTCAATAGTTGATTTATTTGCTTCACCTCTCGTGAATGCTTTACTAGCATACGCAATTGGCAAATCAATATCATCATACTTTTGAGTTAGTACTGCACCACAAGCAACCTTGGATGCGTCAGTTATCAATGTAAAATGCTCTTTAAAATTTGGAAATTGTAATATACTTGGTGATAACAGGTGCCTTTTCAGTGTATCAAACGCTTTCTGGCACTCTGGCTTCCACTCAAATTGTATATTTTTCCTTAATAGTTTATTTAACGGATGGGCAATTTCTGCAAAGTTCTTGATAAATCGTCTGTAGTAGTTGCAGAATGCCACAAACCGTCTTACGTCATCGGTATTGCTTGGTGTTGGGTATTTTTCTATAGCCGAGTATTTTGTTTTGTCCGGCTCAATGCCTTTTTCTGAGATATGATGCCCAAGATAGGTGACATCAGGTCGGAAAAAATTGCATTTTGCGGGATTAAGCTTAAGGTTGTGTTGTCGAAGTTTCAAGAACACAGATTCAAGATTTTTCAGGTGATGATTGACGGAGCACCCCATGACTATAATGTCATCTATATACAGGAATGCGCATTCGGGTGGCAACCCGCTGAGTGCTATCGTCATCATGCGCTGAAAGCTGTAGGGTGAAATGTTCAACCCAAACGGTAATCGATTAAATTCATAATGCCCATCGGGGCTGGAGAAGGCTGTGTACTTCTTTGAATTTTTGTCAAGTTCAATTTGGTGAAACCCGGATGTTAAATCAAGGGTTGTAAAATATTTAGCTCGTCCAATATGGTCTAAAATTTCATCTATAAGCGGCAATGGAAATTTATCTGCCGTTATTCTTTTGTTAAGTTGGCGAAAGTCAACAACTAATCGCCACTTCTTTTCGTTATTAGTTGACTTTTTTGGAACGAGCAAAATAGGTGAATTAAATGGTGACGTAGAGGGTTGTATGATTTTGTCTTGAAGCATTTTATTAATTTGATTATTTATTTCGTCTCTATACACTTCTGGCAACCTATAATTTTTAATGTACACTGGAGCATTGCTCTGCAAATTAATTGTCTGCTTATAGAAATTTTTAACAGTTAAGGGATCATCACTCAGTGCAAAAATATCTTGGTATTTTTTACATAGGGTGATTAATTTTGACTTGATCTCGGTTGATAAATTTTGCGTTTTGACTTCGTTTAGTAATTTTTCGCTTCTTTTATTGTCCTTTCCCTTCAGACTATCTGTAGGTATTGAAACGAAATTACTTGCTGGAACTATTTTGGGGTTAAAATCAAGTGAAATAATTTCAGCGTTATTATTTACATTTACAAATTTTACATACTGTTTTTCTGGATTTATCAGCGTATTTTCACAAAAAACTCCAGGTTTTATTTGTTTCGATAGAATTAAGCTTTTTAATACCTCTTTAATATTTGCAAAATTTACTTGTTTAATTATCTGGCATCTAGGTGGAATAACTAGATTACCATTAAATTTATCCTCTATGGGTAATTCAAATAATTGATTTTCTAATTCAAATGTTAGTAGCCATGTTTTAAGGCACATGTTGCATTCGTATTTTGCTAAGAAATCTCTTCCGAGTATTCCGTCAGTTTGAATTGGAAATTTTTTAGCTACCACTTGAAAGTCGAGTGGTATTAAAGTATCGTTTAATATTATATTCGTTGATGTACGACCAATGGTTTCGACTTTTCCATCAGTCACTCCGTTAATTGTACATTTTTGGTTAATGTATATTTTTTGAAATTTATTTAGTAGGTTTTCTTTAACTATTGATACGTCCGCTCCTGTATCAACTATTAAGTTGACAGGTTTTTCGCACATATCAAGTATAGTTTTTACAAAATTTGTGTATGCCAAATCAAGGTTATACACGTTTAATCTTTGTTGGGGTACGTTACCTCCCCGTTGTCTTCTTGCGCCTTGGGACGGGGATTTTCCGAAGGCCCCCTTCCGTTTTCCGCAACATAGACATTTCTTTGATTGTTGTTTCTGTCTCGAGATTGATTGTTACCATATCTCTGCTGATTATTTTCATATCTCTACTGGTTATTTTCATTGTCGTTTCTGTTGCTACGATTATAGCCAGAATCGCGACGATCCTGGTAATAACGGTTACCATTGTTATTATATTGGCCTCTGTTGCGCCCTCTATAATTTGAATTATTTTGATAATTTCTAGATGTCTGCCATCTAGGTTTCTGTTGTTTTTTGTAACTCTTTACGAAGTTAACTGCTACCTCATTTGAACTTTGGGGTGCCTCTTCTAACGCCTTATTTATTGCCTCAGTTATGGTTTTAAACTGCCCAGCTTTTACAATTATGGACGTTTTTTCGTTCTTTAAACCAGCCGTCATATGCTTAATACCTTCTTTTGTGGCCATGGTCTGGGCCACATTTGCAGGTATCTCTTTACTAATGAATGCTGACTCGAGCTGCATGGTCAGTTCTTCGATTTCTTTTGTATATGCTGTAATGTTACTTCTTTGTTTGCAATTTGCGAGCTTGGCAATGATTGCCTCCGGGGGTGTGGGGGTCGAAGTCTCCCATAATTTTGCAATTACCGCATCAATAGATGCAGGTGCTGCTGGGAAGGCATATCTAGCCTTACCTTCCAGCTTTGTCATTACAATGCTGATGACTGTTGGTAAATGCTCAGCCTTTGTAGCGACTTGCTTGACTACATTAAGTGTGTCAATTATATTGTTTAATTTGTTCGGCGTGCCATCGTAGATTGGCAAAAGCGCCGTTACCGTTTTGATTACTTCTATAAGTGAAGCCATTTTCGCTGCTTTTGTTAACCTGATACTAATAATTACGAGTTTTCCTAAATTTTTAAGTGTTAGATCTGGTTTGTCACCCAAATTTGCTATTTTTTGGTTAATAATTAGCAATAGTTCTCCAGTTAATACTCTTTCTGTGTTTTTAATTCGCTCGGCTGTTTCGTTAGAGATAGCATTTGCCAAAATTGATAGAGAATATGCGATATTCTTTTTTAGAGCATGAATTTCCAAAAGTTTGTTTTGTAAAGTAGCCCTTTGGTATCTTCGATTAGGTGCTTTCTTAAAGTTTGTATGGATTATTCTTAACTGGGCTAAATCATTTTCTATTATGTCCATTTGTGGATCATATCAAAAAAAAAATTGACTTACTTAGTTTTTAATGATGGTTGTATCCTCCGCATGCATTGTCAACTGCGCCCTTACTTAATGTTCGTCCATATTAGCCTGCCTGCCGTTCAGGTAGTGGTTTCTCCTACTGCTGACATCAAATTTTGCACATTCACGTGATTCGCACCTTTCTGTTCCACGCACGTTCCATCAGAAGGTCAATGTTAACGGGTTCGTTTGTAAACGTTCTGCACTATACGGTTTCGTTAGCGTTTTATTTTCGCACCCGGTGGTGTGCCGTCGATAGGTTTAATTCTCACTGTATCTGTTCTGCTGTTCACTGCACAGATTGTTTTTCGTGAGTTAACTTCTATGTATGCTCACATTTGAAAGTTTTGTAACCGCTTCCGCTTTCTTCAAAGCTTTTTTGTTCATAAAACGGTTAAGCATTCTTAATAGCGTTATGGCTAATTGAGTAGCCACTATTGCGAGCATGACCCATAGTAACACTTCATGGTCATCTAACCTTTTTGTATGTTCGATTTGATTGTTAATTTTTTTTTTTACACATCCCCCTCATGATTCACTTGGTTTGTGTTTTCTTTCCCCCCTGTTTTGGTTATTTGATTTTTTTACTTTTGCCAAATCCTCCCAAATTAACTGCAATTTGCTGCACCTGATTCGAAACAACAACTTTTCTTACAACTTCACTGCCACTGGTAGCCAAATAACAGGTTTACCGACGAAGATCATAAGTACCGAGATGGGTATTTTCGGAATAGAACTTAACACGTTGGATTGTCGTTTACGAATGAATTCAATGTTGTATTCTGGCTTTCCATCTAACTTACATTTTCCTTGTTATTATTTGACCCAAGCTCAAGCCACCATCTATGTTTGAAAATAAGTTAATGTCAACCAGATGTGTACCGTATGGCAATAGACAATGCTGCGTAAGCAAAGCTATACCCATGCGGAAGGTAAAGAACAGCACATACGCAAAGCGCGCATGCTGTGTGGTATAATTATGTGAATAAGGAAAGGGTGTCATAAATAAGGAAAGAGTGTCAAGCGACCTCGTTGCTAAATTCTATGACCCTGTAAGGAATGATTGTTTATGCATTAATTTTGGGTGTGCATGTTTTAAACGAATGGTTGGAATGACAGATAAATGAGAGAAATGTATAGGGATGCTACATATTATTATTTTTTTCATAATATAAAGATTTAAATTTTTTAAATATGAAATAGCTCAAAACCCCACCCCCCACACACCCAACAAAACCACCAACTTACAACAAAAGAACACATCGTATCATACAAACACCAAACAAACAACTAAAAATATTTATCCCCAAAAAAAAAGAAACCTCTCTATTGTACCGTTCTGATTCAATTGCACACGCCTTACTTCACCCCCCTCCCAAAAAAAAAAAAAAAAAAAAAAAAATAAATAATAAAAAAAAAAAAATAAAAAAAAAAAAACACCACAACTAAATACACCCCCCCCTTTTTAATAACTTTAATTTGAAAAAAAAACAAAAAAAAAACAAAAAAAAATACAAAATAAAAATGCTCGTCAAACGATCTTTGAAATTTGACGTTTGCTTTGCGGTTCCAGTAGAAATTCACGATTTGTTCCCGGGGAATTTCTTGTGTGATTCAACTAGTTTCAATTGCTAGTATAGTTTACAATAAATTTGGTAGGTATTTCACGGTCCACTGATGTTTGTTTTTTAATATAATCAATATTTCGCTCAAACATTGAGAAAATCCAGTGTCCGAAATATGACCCTTATTTTTTCACTACGATTCGTATTTCGGACAACGAAATTCAATATGACAACTACCTCCTAATTTCCAGCTTATTATGAATGGGAACCGCAAATACCCTAAGGAGAAGGTCGAAGCAGCGTTGGATGCCATCCAGAGAGGATCTTCCATCCGGGTTGCTGCAGCCTTGTTCGAGATTCCAAGGAGTACGCTGTATGATTGCTGGAAGGAGCTGCACCCGGGCTCGGTTGGAAAGCCAACCGTTCTGACGGAGAATGAGAAAATGGGAATCACTGCGTGGGTCAAGGACATGGCTGTAGCTGGACTTCCGGCTTGCGAAGAGATCCTGAGGATAAGCGTTGGTCAATTCGCGAAGCGTTTGGGAAAGCAGAATGTGTTTCCACATTGAAGGCCTTCAAAGGGATGGATCCCGAAGTTTTTGAAGAGGCATCCTGATGTTTCCAAGCGAACCGTCAACCCAATTTCAAAAAAGAGGATCATCTCGGAAAATGAAGTGCGATCTTGGTTCGCCGAGGAAGAGGCATTCTTAGTATCGCAAGATCAATTGGAGGTGCTAAGCATTCCAAGTCGTGTTTTAACATGGATGAAAGTGCGTTCGAAATGGCTCCAAAATGAAAAGAGTATTTGCTGCAAAATCGGCAAAAAATTTGCGTTCGATTCAAGGTAGGTAATCGTAATTATTCCTGCAAAGTTGTCGATTAATGTTTTTTTAAATTCAAGGTTATTCCAACCGAGAATCTTACACCGTCATGATGGCTGGCTTCTTTCCGTACGAGGAACGTCTACCTCGAGAGGTCGTCAGTAGTAGAGGTGGGAAAAATGGCTCACTATAGCGAGCGGCTCCGAACAGTTCCGCTCATTGAAGTGAGCTAGTTCTTCAGAACAGTTCATTTGCTCTTTTCTTAGCACCTAGCTGATTCGGATCAGCGTATTGAGATTTTTGAAAAAAATTGTGCATTTTTCGTTGAAATATTCGGTTTGGTGTTTTTTTTTTTTGAAAAACAGTAATTACAGTTTTCGAAATATGTTTCGTGGTTAGCCTACTACGTTTCTCACAGACCAGTTGTTCTGCTTTGGAAAAGATCCGTTCACAAGGTACGCGGTGCAAGAATGCATAACCTTTTCATCATTATCTGATGCCGATGCCGTTTGGGGTTCAGCTTGCTGATTTTCATACGAAGTATCAATATTCTTCCGCATTTTGTACACGAGACCTTGGTGCGTCGCGTTGTAAATCTCCACATCTCCAAAACCTTGCTTCTTAAACCGTGGATCGAGAAAGATGGCTTGAGCGATCAGTTCATTCGATTCTCTTTCCCCGAACCGCTTGATGAGACTATCTTCCAGTTCATCTACCAACTTTTTGAAAATTGGAGGAAGAGAATCGTTTGAATGCAGTTTGATCCGTTCCCTCATCAAGTAGGCAAGAACTGAGCTTTAGGTAAGGAAACACATTTTTCTGACTAAAGCGAAACCTGAAAATTTCATTGAAAAGGCCAAGAAGCGGGTCGAATCCAATAAAGCCAAAGTAGAACTTACAGCATCTTTGTTCAATAGCAACCGTTCTAACATATCGAACGTGGAGTTCTATGTCGTCAGAACATCCTGGAGTGACATTACGTACCTCGAAACGCTCGACTTTTTGTACGAACGCTTGTGAGCAAAAGTTCTTCATTTCGAGATCCGCAATACGGCTACTGCTTTAGCTTACGAGGATTTTTTCCTAATTTAATCATACACAAAGAATCGTTGAAAATCAATGTTGAGCGAGATCGTGAAAGAAAAACTTCCATCTGCTCTCCACTCTCGTTCTTTTCATGGCAGTTTCCTCTGGCTTAGGAGAAAATTTAATCAGATGATCGGCCTTTTCACCTCGTTCCCGCTCTCGCTCACTCAATACAACTAGCTTTAGGCTGTGAACCGATTCGCGAGTTAAATTTGACTTTGATTAAAAATTGACAGATGGAAAGTTATGCTGCTACCCTGCTATCCGAGCTTGGTTATTTCTGACAGATGCGAAGTTGAAATTTTACCATCGCCCTGATAAAAAACTACCTTAAACGAACGATATAACAAATCCTCAAACCATTTCTTTAATGGTTTGGATTATACCACAAATAGGTCGTTAAGAAAAATAACCATACGAAATTTATTAGGGCGTGGCTGCATTCTATTCGAAAACCGGTTTATCAAAAACACAGGGATTTTCGAACATAGCAACATAACTTTCGAAGTGTCACTTTTAAACCAAAGTTAAATTTAACTCGCGAATTGGTCCCCAGCCTTAGCAGTCGATCAGTAGCTCG
>JAHHFK020005284.1:0-61850 GCA_024533555.2 Aedes koreicus | reverse complement strand
TTGGAAATATTATTCTATCAATAGCGCAACTCTAGGAGTGGACAGCTATTTCTGCTATAAACCAAAGATGTGAAGAGAAAGTATTGATAGGTCCGTAAGAGCTATCGGCAGTTACAGGTACTTATTGAACTGTTCAAGACTGTTCAAGGTTTGTCCGGCGCATCAAAATGGGGTTGACGCCTGTATGTTAAATACGTTGTTAAATCAATTTGTTACGGTGGTTAATCTGCGTTTGCTATACTCCAAGTAGTTTTCGGAAAACTTATAACAGTTGAACATTTTAACATGTTTTCAGAGACCAAAGTGAAGTTGGTACCGCTTGTGAATACGCCAAAAAAGATCTTACTGATGCGCGGATTGATCTTTTGCTTTACAATTCAAGAAAAAAAATTTTATTATCTTGATGCTTGATAGCCTATAGCTTATGTGATTCTCTGAAGCAAGTTTTCTGGATGGCAGAAAATTTATATCTACATCGAAACTTTTTTTGATCAACCTTAAAAATGTACTTTAGGCATATAACATCTTCAGATCTATACAAAATTAACGTAAAATGGAATTCTCGTACATTTACAAACGCCACCTGGCGAGTTAATTCTGAAGTAAAAATGTCCACCAAATCAAAGTTATAAGCCTAGGAAAATAAGTTTACCAAAATAAGGAATTAAATTCAATATGCGTATTTGTAGGTACAAATATTGTCCTATTATTATGACGCTGGATTTTGGAGAATCTGTCCATTTTTTAATACGCTCTGGTAATATGTTAAGGTTAACTTAATTCTCATAGATGAGTTAAGCGAATTCATTTTTGTTTCCAAACCGTGTAGGAATGAACTTTAAATGGGGTGTTTGTAAATCCTCTTTTGATTGAATAGTACACACATTCAAGAAGAACCAACGATTACCGTCCTAACGAAGCCCTTGAATACTTCTACCAGAACCTGCAGTCAAAACTTGCCAGTCAATTTGCAGTGCTCATGTGCGTAAAAGGTCTAACGTTCGCACTTTTCAACCGTAAAACGCGGTGTGGAGGCTATCGCCGTCGCCGTCGTCGTGGTTGTCGCCTCGGCACCTTTTGTTGACGCTGTTGTTGTACGCCGTAGCAAAAGTTTCCAAATTACCGGAGGAAAAACGCGTGCCGCAACGAACCGTCATCAGGGAACCTCGCTCTGAGAAATTCGGGACAATTTGGGAGGTTAGAGCGGGCTATCCTGCGTGCTCTTGTACACCCGAAATCGGTGGTTCAAGCAGAAGAACAACTTGAAATTCCAGTTGAAATTTGATTTCGGCAGATCATCGTTTGAGTTTCACCCGATGTTGACAATTGCAATGATGTGTTGCATTTTCGTTTTGAGTGTTCGGATTGCATAGCTGTTTCGATACTGAGTTGAATGCTTATGCTGAGCGAGCTAAAGTAAGCCTCTGGTAGCGGTGGTGGTGGTGGTGTTGTTTGCTTGTCCGATTCCGACAAGCTCAGCGCTTTTCGTCGACCAGTTCGGCGTGGCGGCGGTGTCAGTTAAGCTTTTGATCGCCTCTTGGGAAAGAGAGAATGTGTCATTTGGTAAATCGCGCCTCCGTCGTGGACATTCGTTTCTGTGTTTTTTCATGCTCCTGCTGTGTGTATCGCTGTCGCTTCTAGTGAGTTTGAATCAAGCTTAGTATAGAGTGCTACGGAGCTCCTAAACAGTGTCGCCGCCAGCAATAGCAGCATCAACAGCAGCAGTCGTGAAGCAGTGAAACAAGAATAGCAATATCAGCAACGGTGTCGTGGTGGACCGCATATTTAGGAGGAAACTAGTTTTCTTTCAAAGCGCGAGGGCTGGCTTTTACGTACTTTCGAACGTTTTTCGAACGGCAGCAGCAGAAACGTCGCAACAAATCGTTTCAGTGTTTATCCCCTTGGCGCCTTGCTCTGCATACCACACGCGTGGACCAGCGGCCCCGGATTTGGAGGAAGCCCACGGAAGAGCGTTTTTCAACCCTCGACAAGTGTTATCGGTGAGTGTCACAACAATATAGTTAGTCGACTCTGTGGACTTTGTGCATTAGGTCAAATGTCAACATATGTGCTAACAAATTATTTAGCAGAGCATTTTGGGTCAGCTCAATTTTCACCTTTCGAGTTTCTCGCAAATTCACGTTTCTACCAAACCGCATTCGCGAATGGTGAATTTAAGTGAAAACATGTATGAAGGTACGCTAGCAACAGTAATAGAGCAAACAACAACAACAACAACAACAGCAGCAGCAAAAAGTGGAATGTTCAACATTCTTTCGTCGTCTATATGTCAATCGGGAGGTGGGGTTCCCACCACCCACCACCGCTCTCGCCTATGACCGTATGCACTCACTCACACTCACACCTTGATTTCCACGGTTTTCAATGGAATGAGGGCCAACCGCTTGCTGTGGCGAGCATCACGAGAGAATGAGCAACATCAGCGATGAGCGCGAGTAGGCGAGGAGAGAACTTGACTCGCTCAGAACTCGACTGCGTTGATCGTTGGGTCTGTTGGGTTGGAACTTGGGACGACGACGACGACGACGGCGGTGGCAAAACGGCAAATGTAAAATGCCATGAAATACTGATTATAAAATAGCTGTAAATAATTTAAATATTTTTCTCTGCACAATTTTATGCCTCTTCTCGGACGAGCGTCAACAAGAGGGGTCTCGTACGGAGTCAACCAATGAATGTGATAGATGAGACGGGTCGGATGGTCGAGCGTCGTGGGAGGAGAAGGGTCGGTCGGCAATGCGATGCAAGGAGAATGGCACAAACGATTGCAAATGTGAATGTAGAGTGTGAGTGGAAAAGTCGTTTGGCCGCTGCTGCTGCGCTTCTCGCGCACTGCTTAAGTGGAATATTGACTGTGACGAAATTCTGTTGTCAGGTTGAAATTTGAATCCACCTTCGTTTTGGGGTCTGTAGAGGTTTTAAAATTTGGGCAATAGGGGAAACAAGATAAGCTAAGATATGACAGTAATTGTCGCAATTCAGTTTTGGGCTTCTATCTATGGTTGAGAGAATGCATGACGATTAGCAAATTTTCTATCACTTGTTCACCTTGGGTTTGGGCTGATTCCCATTTCAGTTAAATTTGGACATTTAAAATTAAATTAACGTGTTTTGAAGTTCCTTTGTTGTTGTTCATCTGACTTCTGGAAAGAGTGTGTGTAAAAATGGTTTTCTCATCTACCAGAATTAATTTAACTAAAAGAATGGTGATAGTATAAAAACCAAACGAACAATTGAAAGAAAAAATCAAAAAAAAAAAAAAATATAATCCCCCCTGACTTTCTGTTTTTTCTTTTTTTTTTATTCCTGGGGTTCTCCCCGAAAATAATTTTGGCTCCACCTGTGTTTTTAATATTAGGGGA
The DNA here is from genome assembly GCA_024533555.2 of Aedes koreicus. NCBI lineage: Eukaryota > Metazoa > Arthropoda > Insecta > Diptera > Culicidae > Aedes > Aedes koreicus. Next base: position 58,467 of record JAHHFK020005284.1, on the reverse strand, counting down.
AAGTGCTCTAATGTGGGTCTATGGATCTAGAATTCGGGCTATCGTTAAAAATTGCCTGTCTTTAATTTTTCTTCATATTGATCTGTCAGTAAGACAATACTACTGTATATTTTTGATTTTCAGGGTAAAAATAGTGAATTAATATTTACTTCGAATTTTAAGCATAGGCCGAATCCTAGATCCATAGACCCACATTAGAGCACCTTCCCCTATTCCCACATTTCCCCCCCCCCAAATTTTTTTTTCGGCCCCCCCCCCCCAAAAAAAAATAAAAATTTTTACCCGCCCCAAAATTCCCCCCCTTCCCCCCCAGCCAAAACAAATGTTCCATTCCATACAACTTACTATCCACCATTTTCCAAAAATAACTTCCCTTCCCTTACTGCATACCCCACAAATAAAATGTTTTTTTTAAACTGCGTAGCGGATCATCGTCATCCTCTTCATCCTCTCCCTCTCCCCCCTCATCATCATTATTTTCCCCCCCGCCCCTACACCCCCCCCACCAACAAAAGAAGGATCAAGCAGCCCGGCGGTGCCCGCCGCCCCACCGAGCAGCCAAGCGTCGTGTAATTTCTGTCCTCGCGGCGGTCCCACCGCCGCGGGTATCCCCCAACATATTACACGGGCGGCGCCGCCCCCGCCAGCGTCTCCCCGCCGCCCCCGCCAGCCGGAGGGATGTTTCTGCGCCCCCCCTCCGCCACCACGACGACCACGCCGCGCACCTGCTGCTCCCCCCGCCCACGGCAGTGCACACAGCACAAAGAAAACATGCATTTGTGTGTCTTCGATAGCACACACACAAGGCTACAATAGGTGCACAAAATAGATAGATATTGCACACACAAAAAAGACACAGACAGCGCCTAGCTAGCCCGTTGTATGAAGGAATAATAATATTGTTGTGGGATGCCGCAGGAGTTGGTAAACACTTTGGTGGTTTTTGCGCCTTTTGGCGCGGAGTAAAACGCGGGAAATTTTATACGCCCTTTAAAATTGTATTATTTTTTCTGTGTACCTGTGAGGACATAGTAATGGAAAGACGTCTGGTTGCAACAGTTAGACAAAATAGAATAGTTTATTTCTTCATTAATTATACAAGGGTTACTATGACTAACAGCCCCGCTTAACCCTGAATTTGACGAACTCCAAGATTTTGCCTTATTTCTTGAAGTTTGGGAAACGGAACTGGTTTTGTCAGGATATCAGCAAATTGTTGACTAGAAGCAACGTGTTGAAGAACCAGTGCATTCCTTTGCAATTGTTCCTTAACAAAGTGATGGCGCAGATCAATATGTTTTGTCCGCGCTGAATATCCAACTTCCTTTTCGGTCAAACAAATAGCACTTCTGTTGTCGCAACGTAACGAAATTGTTGATTCAACTCCACTCAGCTCAGCCCTGAATGATCGCCACCACAAAGCTTCCTGTCCAGCAGCTGCGATAGCCATATACTCCGCTTCTGTTGTGGATAAAGCAACTGTGGGTTGTCGTCTGCAGCTCCAAGCAACTGCACCACCCGAGTGCATGAACACATAACCTGTTATGGACCGCCTTGTTTCTACATCATTGCCCCAATCTGCGTCCGTGTATCCATGAAATGGTTCTGGCTTCCCGTTGCTGTAGACAAGCTTGACGTTTTTCGTTCCTTGCAAATACCTGAGTACACGTTTTGCTGCCGTCCAATGAGCTTCTCCCGGGTTGCTGCAGAAACTGCTAACTGCATTCACCGCGAATGCAATATCGGGTCTGGTAGACTGTGCAATGAATTGAAGTCCACCTACAAGTTCACGAAACGGCACATGTTCCATCTTCTTGGTTTCATCAAGTGATTTCGGACACATTTCCTTTGTCAATCTTTGGCTTGGATCCAACGGTGTTGAAACTGGATTGCAATCAGCCATTCCAAACCTTTCCAGCAACTGATCGATGTACCACCTTTGATCTAGCATAACTGCTTCTTCAGTTCGTGTCACATGCATTCCAAGCACCTGTTCCGCCAAACCCAGATCCTTCATCTGAAACCGGAACATTAGCTGTTTCTTCAACTCTGTGACCATATCGTTGTCATTGGAGAAAATCAAGAAGTCGTCCACATACACAGCCACGATAAGGAGCTTGTCATCCTCAATCAGGAAATAGACACACGTATCCAGCTTCGATCGTTGCAGGCCGATGTTTCTTAACTCCGCATCAAGCTTCGTATTCCATACGCGGCTCGCTTGCTTAAGCCCGTATAATGCTTTCTTCAGACGACACACCTTACCGCCATCGACAACAAAGCCTTCTGGTTGCTCCATGTAGATTTCTTCGTCTGCCAGATCACCTTGAAGAAAAGCCGTGACCGCGTCGAGTTGATAAATCTGCAATCCAAGTCTTGCTGCAACTGCCATCAGGTAGCGAACCGTAGCGTATCTGACAACAGGTGAATACGTCTCGATGTAATCGACTCCTTTGATCTGCGAAAATCCTTTGATTACCAACCGCGCTTTGTATCGCTCGACTGTACCATCTGCCTTGGTCTTCAGTTTATACACCCACTTTGATTTCAAAGCCTTCCGGTTTGCCGGCAGTTCGGTGAGTTCCCACGTGCGGTTATCATGCAGGGATTTCATCTCTGCATTCATCGCTTTCAGCCATTGATTACTATCATCGCGCTGCAACACCTCTGTATATGATTGCGGATCGACGTTACCATATACCTGAGACGGGGAAATGCTTTGAGAGACAGCATTGAAGCTTAATTCAAAATCTTTGTACTTGCCTGGAGTATGGCGCTCCCTGCCGCTGCGCCTTACCACAGATAGTTGGTTATTTAGTTGCGGAGGGAGCGCTGCTTCTGCTGCATCTGGTAGCAGCTCTTCATCACTACTAACACTCCCCGGTACTATCGTGTCTGCATAGCGATGCTCGACATCCGAATCGAAGTCTGTCCCTGCCATTCGAAACTGTAGTACTTCTGGTTCGGAAGATGTTGACTGTTCTTCATTGTTGCCTTCATTCAAGAACATAACATCACGACTCACATATATTCGCTTGGTTCTTGGATTGTAGACTCGGTAACCTTTTGATCCGACTCCATACCCGACGAAAATACCTTCTTCCGATTTTGAGTCCCATTTCTTCCTGCGCACCTTTGGAATGTAAGTCATCACTCTCGTTCCGAATACATGCAGATTCGACACATCCGGCTTCATTCCGCAAAATCGTTCTTCTGGAGTTACTCGAAGCCCCTTTGTCGGGGAACGATTGACGAGATAGCACGCTGTTCCAACTGCTTCTGCCCAAAATGATTTGTCCAGCCCGGCATCGAAAAGAAGACAAAGAGCACGCTCCTCAAGAGTCCGGTTCATGCGTTCGGCTAAACCATTTTGTTCAGGGTTATACGGTACGGTGGTTTCTTGCTGGATGCCACATTGCCGCAAATACTGCTTCATATCATTATTTACATACTCCGTGCCGTTATCACTCCTCAACCGCTTCACTCGCTTGCCAGTTTGAGTTTCCACATACGCTTGAAAGTCCTTGAAGCATTCCAGTACTTCGGTCTTTGATCGAATGAAATAAACGAAACATTTTCTGCTGCAGTCGTCGATGAATGTGAGAAAATATTTGCTTCCACCGAGGGACATCGTTTCCATAGGACCGCACAAATCGCTGTGCACAAGTTCCAACACAACTGTTGATCTACTCCCTTTGGATTTGAACGGTTGACGGTGATGTTTTCCTTCCAAGCAACGCACGCAAGCCGGTAAAGTTGTTTCACTAAACTGCACACCTGTAACCATACCTCGAAGCTGTTTCAAGCTGTGCACGTTTAGATGCCCCATGCGACGGTGCCACAATGCGATGTCTTCTTTCGGTTTCGTCATACAAGAAACATATGCTTCATTCTGGCGGAGTCGGTACAAGCCACCTTGCTGCATACCGACAGCCACTACGTTGCCAGTCTGGTCGAGAACTTCACACATATCTTTGGTGAAGACAACACGTTTACCACGACTGCAAATTTTATGCACTGATAGCAGGTTCATGGCAAGTTCCGGAATGCAAAGTACATCCAAAACGTCAATCACTTCCGTTGAACCGCCTACATTTGCTTCGATCGACACATTGCCCTTGGCAACCACCGGTGTCTCCATGCTGTTAGCAACTACGACACTGTCACTAACCACTTTTGTCTCTTTTAGAATCTTCATTTCTCTGCACATGTGGGACGACGTACCTGAATCGAAGATCCACTCATCCGCATGGCTACGTTGATGCTGAGCCACGAAGGCAGTGTTCCTATCAAACTTCTTCGAAGACTGCTGGTTTCCTCTTCTATGGCCGTGTTGCTCTGGCTTGACTTCTCGCTGGCATTCCAAGGTGTAATGACCCATTTGCTTGCACCGGAAACATTTCACATGCGTTTTGTCTGGTTTCGTTGGTTTACCTTTCGTTTTGGATTGGCCATAGAAAGCTCGTCCGGAATCACTTCCTGTAGATTCATCAGGCCACTTGACATCCTGCAAAATCTTTGCCCGTATCGTGTCCGCTCGCATCTGGATTCCTGATGCTTCCAGACCCATAATCATGGGTTCGTAGGTCTTCGGCAAACCCATCAGTAAGATGCTTGACATCCATCGATCGTTCACTTCGAAGCCAATCTCCGATAATTTGTGCCTCGTGGACATCAGAAGGTTCACATATTCCTCCACCGTAGCACAGTCAACGAGCTTTACTCCAGTCAGCTGCCGAAGTAGTCCGAACTCCCGAATGTATCCGCTGTCTTGGAATGCCGCCTTTAAACTGTCCCATGCGTCTTTGGCCGTTACTGCATTCTGAACTAGGCTGTAGTTCATCGGATCAATGCTCAAACAAATGGTTGCTAGTGCACGTTCCGAAAGCTCGTCCGATGGATTCTCCGTTTTTATGGCTACCCACGTACCTTCTCGAATCATTACCATCTTAATCGCGAAGGCCCAGGAGCTATAGTTTTCCTGGCCACGCAATCGCTCCGCCAAGGGCAGAGATACACTACCTCCTGCTGGTAGAATTCTGGTCGGTCCATTGAAATTCGCACGCTGGTTTCCTACTGCTGCACTTGATCCGGTCGTAATTTCGACACCTGGAACTTCACCTGCATTACCACCGTTGGAACCACGTTCTGGAGATCTCCGAACCGACATTTCTTCTGCTTATCGAATCTTGAAATTTTTTTCTTCAAATGTTTGCCTGTTGCTATGGTGCCAGACTGGGCCCATAACCTTATGGAAAGACGTCTGGTTGCAACAGTTTAACAAAATAGAATAGTTTATTTCTTCATTAATTATACAAGGGTTACTATGACTAACAAGTATAAATAGATATAATAATTAAATAAATATGAATTATTTACTAGCTCGCGACCGACCAGCCCATGAATAAAAAGATAGCCACTTTTTAATTTATGTTTTTTTTGAGATGGGGGGGCCGCCGCTGCCGCCTAATATTTTTAATAAACACACCCACGGAAAAAAAAAGAAAAAAAAACAAACAAAACTTGCCGATTTTTTTTTATGCTTGGTAATATTCAATAAAGTAAACGTTTGAACATTGTCAATATTTTAAATGAAGAGGTCCAAGAGTTTAAGTCTCTAAGAATCTAAAATTGCCTCACAGGGAAGAAAATGATGGTATCAAAAATTCAAAAAAAATATACTCGTTACTTTTGAATCTTCTTAAGCTTATTTTTGGTCTTTCGTGCCACTCTTCATCCGGCGGAGTGACGGCAATTGGAATATTCCAAGTTTCATTGGCATTTATTTTGCCGTTCGGGAAACAGCTGCATCAAACTACACGTAAATTTATTAGGTTTCATTGAATTTCATTGATGCTTACGCTGCGAATTCTGCTGTGGGGAGCAAGCTCGAACAAGAGAATGTCTTCCTCGCTTGCATTCCCTATGCAGGCCTTAACCCACTCTCGGCGAACGATTGGATCTCTCGGGAATCGATGACTCGGATGTGACACGTCACTGCGACCACAATTTATTACTTTGCACTTCATTTCAAACTGATTTAAAATAAACCACTGCCAAAGTGAACTTTTATTTCCGCATTTGTTCTAGTTGTCACATACGAAAAAAGTGAAAAAGCAGTGACTACTAGCAACACGGTTAAACCAACAACAGACTGCCTGCTTGTAACATAACTCGACGGTGGCGGTAGGGGCGGTTGTCACAGCGACCAATAAAAAACGGTCTTTTTTGACAGGTAAATAGTGATGTTTTTGCACTTACAGCTGGCAGGTCCTGTTCTAGGTTACTTGCACCCTTACTTGATCCGACGTTTCAATCAGGTTATGGGCCCAAAGAAATAGTTTCCTTAGCTACGGCTGGTATTTTTTTTTTCGAAGCCTTAGAAAAAGCTAGAAACTGAAGTTATGCCGCGAACACTGCGATCTGGAGACAACTTGGGAGAATTCGCTGCTGATCAGAATGGAAGCAATCCAAACCAGGCGGATGCACAGGTGGTCAACGGTTTGAGGTCAAGAATTTCAAGTAGCAGCTTCCTTCCCCCCGGGTGGAAAACTAAAAAAAGAGAGAAAAAAGCCACGTCGTGATGATCCCCGAAGGGACCTGGCGTGCGGTTTATCCTCCGGAAGGTGTTCAAGTCGATCAGGATATGTCGGACAGGGTCCTGACATCTGTCCCATCTGTTTGAGCTTTGAACCGTACAACTACAGTCTTGTCCAGCGGTCTAAAACAGCGAAGGATGCCTGGCATAGAATGAAAACGGCGTTTCAAGACTGCGGAAGGTATCGGAAGATTAGTTTGCTGCGGAAATGGACCAGGTTGGAGCTAGAAGACTGTTCGTCCGTTGAGGAGTATGTCGACGAAATCATGTCTACGAGCCACAGTTGAAAGAAATTCGTTTCGTGTTGGACGACGAATGGCTGTCGCTGGTTCTGATGATGGGACTACCGAAGCAATACGAGCCAATGATCATGAGGCTAGACGCCTCAGGGATCAAGCTTACGGCGGAAACGGTGAAAAAAAAAATCAGGAGTATAGTAAAAATAGTGAGTTATTTTCAACCGCCGAAACCAAGCCGAGCTTTCCTTAAGGGAAGCAGATATTCTTGGCCGAGTCCGTTCTCTCCCCCCCCCCCGCCCCCCCCCCCCACACAACACACACTCACCACAATCGCCCCCCCCCCCCCCCCCCCCCCCCCCCCGCCCCCTCCCCAATAAAAAAAACAACGAACAGCACCACACCCATAAACACAAAGAACAACACAACAGCACAGAAGCGAAAGGAACATATTTTATTATAATTTAAAAAAAAAAAAAAATTAACACTTCACTTCATCACTTTTATAAAAAAAAAAAAAAACAACCACTTCTTTTTTCACTTTTAAACGTAAGCAAATACACATATATTTAACTCCACAAATACATATATAGTTTTTTTTTTTTCTCTCTCGTTTGTGTATTGTGTTTTTTTTTTCTTCTATATAATAAAATAGTCTTTGTCTGAAACAAAAAAAAAAAATTTATTTTTTTTTAAATTTAATTTTTTTAATTCAATTTAATTTGGCATGGATGTTTCTAAGGGGGGCGACTTGCCTTCCAAAGATGTTTTTAGGGCACGCTATTATCAGCCGTCTTTTGCCTCTCCTTGGGTTGTCTACTTCCGGCAGAAAGTGAAAGCCCTAGACTTTTTGGGCATAAAAAGAAATTTGACGCGTCGTTATCCGGGGACCGAATTCCATCAGGTCAACCGAAACAAACTGCGTGTTACTGCACCTACGTATAAAATTGCAAATGAAATTGCTAGTGACGAAGGTTATAATGTCGAGTACTACGTCTACATCCCATCTCGAGATGTGGAGATAGATGGTGTGGTTTCTGCAGCGAGCCTGACGTGTGAAGACGTTATGGAAGGTAAGGGGCGACTTCCAAATTCTGCTTCGTCTACCATTGAAATTCTGGAATGCAAACAATTGCATGCAGGATCAATGGTAGATGGAAAAAAGACGTATTCACCGTCGGACTCGCTACATTTAGAGTGACCTTCGCCGGATCAGTTCTCCCAAAATTTGTTGAAATTGATAAGGTTTTTTTTTCCAGTGCGCCTTTTTGTACCAAGGGTATTTAATTGTACCAAGTGCAAACAGTTGGGTCATACGGCTTCTTTTTGCGACAACAAGCCCCGTTGTGGCAAATGCGGCCAAAGGCATCTAGAGGATGCTTGCCAACAGGAAGCAACAAAGTGTGCTTACTGTGGCAAAGAGCCTCTCCACGATTTGCAGAACTGCCCCGTGTACAAGAAGCGCACTGGTAATGTGAGACGTTCCATACAAGAACGCTCCAAGCAGACGTATGCAGAAATGTTAAAGTCGCAAAACGGAGCGTCTGCATCGTCTGTATCAGCCGCTCAAAATGAAAATCCTTTTTTGATTTTGTCTTCCGACGAACTGGACTCTGACGTAGCCGATGAGAGTGGATTTCCGGAGGTACACGCCCCCGGTAAAAGGAAGCCCACTAGTTCCCCGGGTGTGCGCCGGAAACTAATTAAACCCACTCTCAAAAGCTTGCAAAAAAAAATGGAGGTAGCGGGGGTCAAGTTAAAAAACCGAATAAACCGGTAATAGCTGATGCATCCGTTCCTAGCTGTAGCTATACCACCCCGCCGCTACCTAATAACAGTAACCGTAAGAGGTTGCCAAAAACAAGTACTACGTCTTCTCGCAATTCTAAGAAAAATATCCCGTCCAAGCGAGGTAAGATTAATTTTAGGGACATTGTGGATAACATTTTAAATGCTGTTGGTCTTTCGGATGCTTCACCGCTCCGAGGACTTATTGACCTGCTTATTCCTATAGTTGGAAACTACTTCAAGCAATTGACTGTATCATGGCCCCTCATTGGTGAATTCATATCTTTCGATGAATAATTCGTCGAGTGAGGATCAAGATATGATCACCGTATTACAATGGAACTGTCGCAGTCTAATACCTAAATTAGACTCGTTCAAGTATTTGATTCACAATTCTGATTGTGATATATTTGCTCTCTGTGAAACATGGCTTTCATCTGAAGATGAATTAAACTTCCACGATTTTAACATTATTCGCCTGGATCGAGATGATTCATATGGTGGCGTACTTTTGGGGATCAAAAAGTGCTACCCCTTCTATAAAATCTCACTCCCAATAATCTCAGGCATTGAAATCGTCGCTTGCCAAATAAATGTAAAGAATAAAGATCTTTGCATAGCTTCCGTCTATGTCCCTCCGAGGGCATCAATAAACCGCCGTCAACTTTGGAGTTCAATTACATTACTTCCATCTCCAGTTCTTATTCTGGGCGATCTGAACTCCCACGGTACTGCTTGGGGCGAACAATACGATGACAACAGAGCGGGTATTTTCTATGACTTATGCGACGATTTCAACTTGACCATCTTGAACACTGGGGAAGCGACACGAATAGCAAAACCTCCTGCCAGGGAGAGTCGACTTGACATATCTTTGTGTTCTAATTCACTATCATTAGATTGTCTGTGGAAGGTAATCAATGATCCCCATGGTAGTGATCACTTACCAATAATTATCTCAATCACAAATAGTTTTCAAAAAACAGACCAGTCAATCCATGTTCCTTATGACCTCACGAGGCATATTGATTGGCAACATTTTGCATCGGCGGTAACCCTTGGTATTGATTCTACCGATCCTCTTCCACCATTAGAAGAGTATCGTTTCCTTTCCGAACTGATGTACAAAAGTGCATTAGAAGCTCAGAAACGACGTGTTCCAAGTGCATCCCTCAAAAGAAGACCCGCCACCCCTGGATGGGATGACGAATGCACTAAGTTGTATCTTGAGAAATCCGATGCGTTTAAAGATTATCGTAGACATGAAACATGTGAGCTTTTTGATAAGTACCTCAAGCTTGAAAAAAAAAGCTTAAAAACTTACTCAAAGCAAAGAAACGCAATTACTGGCGTTCGTTTGTAGAGGGACTATCTAGAGAAACCTCGATGACAACGCTTTGGAGAAAGGCTCGTTACATGCGAAACCGCTCATCCTCCAATGAGAGTGAAGAATACTCCATGCAGTGGATATTCGACTTCGCTAAAAAGGTTTGTCCAGACTCTGTCCCAACACAACCGAATTTACGGGATACTACCCGAAATAACGGTTCTCTGGACGAACCATTCACAATGTTGGAATTTTCAATGGCACTTCTTTCATCGAATAACTCTGCTCCGGGAAGCGATATGATTAAATTCAACCTTCTAAAAAATCTCCCCGATATCGCTAAAAGACGATTACTTAACCTGTATAACACTCTCATGGAATTAAATATAGTTCCACCCGCATGGAGACAGGTTAAAGTAATAGCTATTCAAAAGCCTGGGAAACCAGCGTCTGATTACAATTCTTACCGTCCGATCTCTATGCTATCATGTTTAAGGAAATTGTAAAGAAAAAATAATCATAACAAGACTAGCCGGTTGGTTGGATAAAACAAACTTGTTCAAATAAACGAATTTGGTTCCGGAAAGGAACAAGGGAACAAAATATTTTTTCGCTTGTTTTATTTTATATACAAATGACCCTTGCCCACAAGGAGCAATTGGCTTCAGTAATTCTGGATATTAAGGGCGCATTTGATTCAGTTTCCATAGATATACTGGCAGATAGTCTGCACAGTAGTGGTTTACCAGGAATTTTAAATAACTTTTTGTTTCCCACCAAAAACACCCCCCCCCCAAAAAAACAAAAAACAAAAATCACAATATATTTATGTCGCCGTTGTTTTTTTTTATTTCAGTTATATAGGTTTTATTAAAACATAAGATAAAAAAAAAGTAAAATAAAATATTATTAAATTATAATTTTTTAACTTTTCTCTTTCCTCCCCCCACTATAGTTTCTACACACACCCTAGCAAAAGAAGAAGCCGTCTCTGTCTGTATGAAGTGTGTGTGTTTTTTTTCTTTGTTTGCTTGCTTCCTTCCAACAACCCCCCCTCCACCACCCACCCCTACCCCTCGATTGTTCTAGCCCTCGGGCCCATTTGGGGGGTTGGGGTTTTTGGTACAATGTTCACTTGATTTGCTTGGTACCACTCCATCACAGTTTTAGCATAGTGGCATGATGCCAAATCGGGCCAGAACAAAGGTTTTTCTTTGTGACTTTTGATGAAGGGTAGCAATCGCTTCTGCAGACACTCTTTCTGATAGATCTCCTTGTTGATTGTGCCTGTAGTGACGAAAGATTTACTCTTTTTGCCACACGTGCAAATTGCTTGCCACACAAGGTATTTTTGGGAAATTTCGATGTCTTCTTCGTTCTGAAATGCTCAACTGTAGCATTTCTGGCCATAGCAGAATAAAAAGCCAGCCCTGGAAGCTGCTTGAAATCCTCCAGGACATAAGTTTCATCGTCCATAACAACGCATGAAAACTTCTTGAAATATTCGCAGTACAAACGTCGAGCCCGTGATTTTGCTGCCAAGTTCTGTTTGTCGTTGCGATTCGGAACTCTTTTTCCTTTATACGACTTAAGTTCCAAACGTTGTTTTGATTTTTGGACAAAACCATGCGATATCCCTATTTTACGAGCCACCGTTCGAATGGAGAGATTTGGGTTTTTCGTTAATATCCTTTTCACCTTTCGGTACATGACAGGATAAGCGCGTTCAATGTTTTTGTCACTTCTCGGTTTCCTCTCCACCGTCAAACGTTCCGAAAATGATTTGAGCACATCGTGAACAGTGGATTTAGGCAAATCCAATGTTTTTGCAAGGTCCCGTATTGACAAGTCAGGATTTGCCGTACGCCCGTACAAAATTCGCTCGCGCACTTGTTTTTCTTTCGTCGCCATCTTGAATACTAAACATGAAATGTAAACATCAATCATAGTCTTTTTCATCATAGACTCTCAGCTATACCACAGTGAAATTTTTCGTTCCTACGGGCAATATTTCAAAAGTTACAATGATTTGAAGGTGTCCGGATTAATGTGGATACAGACCTTATAATTTACTGTCAGAAAAACAAATGACCTTCAATCTAGGCCAACTGACAACTTCCAGAATAAGCTACATGGGCTTACCCCAAGGCTCATGTTTAAGTCCCTTGCTTTATAATTTTTATGTTAAAGATATTGATAACTGCTTGGAAAATAGATGCACGCTAAGACAACTTGCAGACGATGCTGTGATCTCCTTTAGAGGTCCACGTGCGGAAATCTTACAAAGACCATTGCAAAATTCCCTAGATAATCTGTCCATCTGGGCCAGAAATTTAGGAATCGAGTTTTCACCGCATAAAACCGAATTGGTAGTGTTTACTAGAAAGCGATTCCCATCCCAACTGCGTCTCAAGCTGTTGGGAAGAGACAATACCCAATCTTTGACCTTCAAATACCTTGGAGTCATGGTTGATTCAAAATGCACTTGGAGTACTCACATTGCGTATTTGAAACAGAAATGTCAACAAAGGATCAATTTTCTAAGATCAATTTCCGGGACATGGTGGGGTGCTCACCCGGAAGACCTCATTAAACTCTATAAAACAACTATTCTTTCAGTTCTCGAATATGGCTCTTTTTGTTTCCTCTCAGCAAGAAACAGCCACCTCATTAAATTGGAACGCATTCAATATCGTTGCTTGGCTGTATGCATTCAACGCATAATATGAGCCTGGAGGTTCTGGCAGGAGTGAAACTTTTACAGAACCGCTTCTGAGAGCTCTTATCTAGAATACTGATCAAGTGTGGAATCAGTAACAACCTTGTGATTGAAAACTTCGAAGAAATGCTCGAATTGAGTACCAAGTCTAGATTCTTGCGAATCTATGTTAACTATATGTCATCCGATATTAGTCTTCCTTTCTATAATTCTCCTAGTGTACGCTTCACTTATCACAGTTCCTCCATTGATAATGATCTCTCCATGAAACAGGCTGTTCAAGGAGTTCCAGATCAACTTCGAGCTATTTTAATTCCCCATATTTTTATTGAAAAGTAACAACATGTCAATAGAAGCAATAGAAGAATTTTCACCGATGGGTCACGCATTGATGGATCCACTGGATTCGGTGTCTACTATGAATACTCATCTGCCTTCCGGAAACTTCAGGAACCTTGTTTCGTATATGTTGCTGAGCTGGCAGCAATCAATTTCGCATTGGGGATAATTTTCGACATGCCCATAGACCATTATTTCATCTTCTCCGATTGTCTCAGTTCTATTGAGGCCCTCCAGTCGATGAAAACAGTGAAGCACTCATCTTACTTTCTTTCAAAAACAAGGGAGCAGATGTGTGCGTTGGTCGAAAGATCATTTAGGATTACCTTTGCATGGGTCCCCTCACATTGCTCAATTCCGGGCAATGAGAAGGCGGACTCTCTAGCAAAGGAGGGCGCAAAAGAAATCGAGATTTTTGAAAGAAGAATTTCACATGATGAATTTCCGCTGTTAGTACGTCAGAGTTCTCTTCAAAGTTGGCAAAACGATTGGACAAGTAATTCTTTTGGGCGGTGGTTACATTTCATTATTCCAAATGTTTCGTCGAAATCGTAGTTCAAAGGTCTGGATGTAAGTTGCGGTTTCATTCGTGTGATGTCAAGACTTATGTCCAACCACTACTCGCTAGACGCACATCTCTACAGAATTAACCTCGTTGATAGCAACATATGTAGGTGCGGAACCGGTTTTGATGACATCGATCACGCAGTTTGGTATTGCCCGGATAATGATGCCTCCAGAGCACGACTATTGGATACCCTAGTGGCCCGAGGTAGACTACCCTCCCGCGGGGTAAGAGATGTTTTGGAAATGCGTGATCTCCCCTACATGCATGCGATTTACGAATTCCTTTGTTTGTCTGATCTAAGAGTGTAATGTCATCACCTCCTCTCCTCCACGCTAGTAAATTCCCCGCCATTGTGTCCCAGCTATACTTTCCTCTTGGTTCCATGCTACTTGTACCTGCCCAGCAAGCTATTGGTCAACCTTCTGCGCCTAGCTCCTGAAATGGGCTGTAGGAACCGAGGACTTGATTGTAGCCGCAGCCATGAGCAGCAATTATTAACAATAAGTTACCTGCCTAGTCCCTTCCAAGCGATAATGTGACCCATTAACCTCGAGCCAGCCACGAGTAATTGGTGCCCCACTTACTACCTGCATAAAGCAAATCATTGTAAATAACAAAATTGAATATCGGCTCCGCAAAGTGTCACACACGGCTGAGCCTTACAAATAAACTAACTAAGTAAAAAAAAACGTACATTCTTAAAATCGATCAATTATTAATTATTCGTATATATGTATATATTTAAAAACTGTAACTCAAAAGCTATTTAAAAATTTCATGAAAAAAGAACGCAAATTTAAACCATATTTCAAGTGGTTGAACTAGTAAGCCATGCCTTTTTAACTCGCTCTTTTGGCAGTGATATTGTTATTTAAAGCCCTTTAAACTTGAAATATTTTGCTCTTGAGAGAGCCCGACAGTAAAAAAATCAATCTTACAAAAACCGGTCTGATCGAAAACTATTCTAACTGGAACAAACTACTCCGGGAACGAAGTTCAAAAGCTAAGTTTTACTTTCATTGCCGAGCCGAACATTCCTCACTCATCAAACAACGTCACTCCAGCAATTATCACTTCCAATTTCCAATTAGCTTCCTCCGCAAGACTGCATGTCGCACTTCCGCGAAAACTAGGCAAAAACGCTGCGTGACAAGCGTGCAACAGAACGACTCACAGAGCCGCCCGCTCCCCCCCTACGTTGGAGGTTGGTGTTGAGAGCTATAATAGCTATGAAAACTGCAAATAAATATCAAACAAACTTAATAACGATGACTGAAATAGCACACGAAGTTTGCTCTCGGCTCGGTCTTTCGACCGTCAGGGTGACTGGTGGTGGCGAATGCATGGCGGAGGCAAGCGACGCGACGTGCGCTAAATTCCAACGTGATTTTGACATTCTCGGCGTATTTGGTGGATTTCAGTTTTGCACCAAGCTGGGGGCCGCTGGGTAAAGTCATATCCGAGGTTCGCCGGCAAAGATGATCATAGCGGGGAAGATTACCTCGGTTTTCGGCCGGCGGGGACGGGGTGGGAGTTTTTGATCGCTTTGACCACGACTCTTTGACGAGATCGACGGTGAGATACACGAGTAGATGGGTACGGTGTAAGGTGCGGTTGTAGCGCTCTCTGTCTTGCTTCTTCTAATGCATTACCCCCATTGGTGAATGCCGCTTGCATCCAACCGGGGCGGTCAAGAATTCCAACGAATGAGAATTTTCCGAACGAAATTTTATTTAAATTCCAATCGCACTACGCAACACACTGCGAGCACCGAGTGTCTGCAGTTAGGCACAGTACACTGCGGTGCGGGAGCGTTGGAAACTTTCAGTTTATGTTTGGAGCGTCGTTTACGTTGATTAACAGCGGGGCGAAATCATAAGTCTTTAAATTATTTGTTGGGGAAAATTTAGGAAAACCAAAATTGCACGCACGACAATTTCTAGCTATTATAAATAATTATTATTTTCTCGGTCGTAATCTCAAACAATCGTATTTACTTACCAGGCTTCTTACGTCGCCTTGCTACACGTAGTGAAACGGCTTTGCTTCGCTTCGATTTGAAAGGTGCCATTCTATATCACCACACTGCTGCAACTATGAGAACAAATTATAGTTTACACAAATTCACGTGAGCAATTGTATCACAACAAATAATTTGTCAAACAGCTAATCAGCAAAAATCATCAGTTGCTTTGTTGTTTCACGGTTGCTACGCAATGAATTCAAACAGAACCGAATGAACCGAGAAGAGCATCTTCACGCTCATTCCAGTAGTATGTCGTAGTTTATCAAGTATCGCAACAATCCGAATGTTGGACCCTCCTTATTTCCAATGTCATATCCAGTAGTGTTTGCAGATTCCCGCCCAAACCCAATTACGCAAAGGTTATGAATATGGGTCAATTGGACAATACTGATTCTCATTTTGATGATAGTTACTATTTAACTATCCCACCCGCTATCATGCCGGTCGAATCCGTCTTGATCGCAAGCTTCTCGGCCGCTAACATCCTGGCCTTCTGGGTTGCCACCATATGAGCTCTGAATAGAAATTATCAGAATAAATTGGGAGTTTTTCCACCTTCATAAACTGATAGGTGATTACATGTTCCGGATCTTCCGGATAGCCCCACATGACCTCTGAAGGGACATCTCCAGATCACAAATTGAAGTTCATTCTACTTTCAGAAACTGAATGTTGATTACAAAAAAGATAAGATCGTCCATTTGGGACTACTTCCAGCATGGTTCTGAATTCTTGATCAAACTAAAATAATTTATATTTTATCAATGTACACTGATGTACACCACCTTGATTTTCATTGCAATTATCCTTGCTATGGTCATGGGGAGGAATAAAATACATAAAGTCCTATCTCCAACATGAAACATCCTAGACATTTGGGTTCCCACCCAAATGAAAATGTTCAAATCATAAATTCATTCATTCCACTTTTTCAAACTGAAAGTTGATTACAAAAAAAAAAAAAAAATCGTCATTTTGGGACTACAGGCATACCTCGATATAAAGCAACATTATTTTTTGGCTTTCTTTATCGATTTTTCACTCAGTATAACTCAACCATACAAATCGATGATACCAGTAGTTTCTAAATTGTCTCATCTATGCAGTTATCTCATCATTTTTCATGATCGGGTTGTGGTTTGCGAAAAATCGACGAAAAAAGTCAAAAAATAAAGTTGATTTATATCGAGGCATGACTGTACTTCCAAAAACTGGCCACTTTCACGAATGTTCCGTATATTCCGGGTGGCCATCATATGACCTCTCAAGGGACATCTTCAGACCACGAATTGAAGTTAATTCTACTTTCACAAACTAAATGTTGATCGCAAAAAAAAACGTCTTTTTGAGACTAATTCCATGAACCAGCCACTTTTACGGATGTTCTGGATCTTGCGGGTGGCCACCATACGACGTCTGAAGGAACATTTTCAGGCCTCGAATTGAAGTTCATTCTATTATACTTTCATAAACTGAATGTTGATTGCAAAATAAATGTCGTCCATTTGGGACTACTGACCACAAGAACTGGCCACTTTTGCGAACGTTCCGGATCTTTTGGAGAGCCAGCTGATTCCCAGCAAGGTTCTCAATGTTGATCAAACTAAAATTATTTTTTACTTCCAATGTTTGGATGCACACCACGCTGATTTTGAAAGCAATTCACAAAGTGAGCTAAGATTATCTTTGCTAAAGTTCTGTCCAGTTAGAATCCGGAATCACTTATTATGTTGCAGCGGCACGGAAAGTGACCGCTGCAAGAATTCTTTTACAGCGGTTTGTTTACCTAGGCCCCACTTTATGTGGTATAAATTTCACGGTGTTTTGTGCAGTGAGTCAAAACTTATTCCAGATGGAAGCCGAAAGGAGCGAAAAAATTCTGCACACCTTTATGCAATAAAAATCGCAAAAACGTTGAAAATCGTCAAATCAATCGTGTATGATGTGCTCAAACGTTTCAGGGAGTGAAAGAGCGTGGATCGAGTGCCTCAAGGTAAGCGTCGTAGTGGAACATATGACCGCAAGCTGAACCAAAAGGTGTTGAGAACCGTCAGAGCAAACCCTGGACTATAAGATAATGAAATCGCACAAAAATACGCTGCTGCTCGCAGTACCGTTCGAAAAATTCGTTTGCTCGTTCTTATCGAGCCAGCAAGCAACCAAACAGAACGTTGAAGCAAAGTTTCGTCACCAAAACTCGAGCTCGGAAATTGTACCAGCAGGTTTTGACGAAGTACCCAGGATGCCTGCTTATCGACGATGATACCTACGTCAAAATGGATTTCGGACAGCTTCCTGGCCAAAAATTCTACATGGCGACGGCACGAGGAGATGTTCCTGAAAAGTTTAAGTTTGCTTTTATGGACAAATTTGCCAAAAAACTGATGATTTGGCAAATTTATGCAGCTGCTGAGCAAAGACCAATGTGTTCGTGAGGAATAAGACGATGGACTCGAAGCTGTACAAGGAAGAATGCCTCAAAACCCGCGTACTACCTTTCATTAAAGCCCATAAAGGTCCCGTGAAGTTTTGGTCAGATTTGGCGAGTTGCCACTACAGCCGGAAAGTCATCCAGTGGTACCACGATAATAACGTAGATTTCATCGATAAAAACATAAATCCACCCAACTGCCCGCAGTTCCGGCCCATCGAGAGATTTTGGGCAATAATGAAGCGGAAGCTTCAGAAAAGTGGAAAAACGGCTCGAAACGCGACTAAGATGACCAAAATGTGGAACAAATCTGACAAGAAAGTTGACTCCGGAGATGTGTCTGCGTTTGATGGGAGGAAAAATTAAATAATATTAAATAATTAAAAAAAAAAAAAAAAGAATAAAAAAAAAAGAAAAAAGAACAAAACAGGGGTTTTTTATATAAAAAAAAACTCACAAAAAGAAAACAAAAAATAAGAAAATATAAAATAAGAGGAGGGTGTGCTAAAAAAAAAAAAAAACATCCCCCCCCACCCCCCCCCCCCGAATTCCAAAAAAAAATGGATCTAGATCATACACATATTTCATAAAAACCGAAAAAAAATCCCTAAAAAATCCCGCCTTCTTAAATTTCGGTCCGCCATCTTGGGTTGCAAAATCATAGTGGATCTCAATTTTGGATCGCTGGACATCTTCCTCAAACCAATTATACCCGTATTGCACGATTTTCAATAATATTACAGCCATCTTGATTTTAGGTCCACCATCTTGGATTTAAAAATCA
This sequence comes from Aedes koreicus, assembly GCA_024533555.2. Taxonomy (NCBI): domain Eukaryota; kingdom Metazoa; phylum Arthropoda; class Insecta; order Diptera; family Culicidae; genus Aedes; species Aedes koreicus. The sequence goes on along the minus strand of JAHHFK020005284.1, from coordinate 39,651 downwards.
TGCTGAATCTCAATTTTTAAATCCTGGAGAGTGTGAGCTGTTTAGTGGAATACCTGTAACTAGAAAATGAGAAGAATGATTAGTAATGTCCATTTAATTCCAACTACCTTTATTGCTTATCTTGACAGATACGCGTATTTCGTCTACAATGTGCAGACTTCTTCAGTGTCGTATACTAATACTACAGTCGAGTATTAGTACATGACACGGAAGAAGTCTGCACATTGTAGACGAAATACGCGTATCTGTCAAGAAAGCAATAAAGGTAGTTGGAATTAAATGGAAATTACTAGTTATTCTTCTCATTTTCTAGTCTTAATTTTTATTCACTGGACCTCTTCCGCATATGCGTACAATGAATATACGCATATTTGCATCTTTCATGACTTCCGATACAAAATCTTTAAGAAAATGTGGCCATCTTAAATTTAGGTCCGTCATCTGTTTTTTTAATTTTTTTTATTTACAGCACTTTACACCTGGGTGCATTCGTGTCGGTCAAGTTTTGCTTCACGTATTCTCAATTTCTACTCTTTTCTCATATTCTTCATTTGCATTTTCTTGTCTCTCTAAACTTTTTTTTCATCTTCTTCTGCTTTCATTCTTTCGCTTCTTTTTTCACTTCTCTTCTTCCGTTTCTACTCTACTCTTCCGCATCTTTTACTTCACTTCCATTCTTCCGCTTTTCTGCATCACTTCTCTTATTCCGCTTCGTCTTCTCCGTTTCTCTCTTCCGCTTCTTTTCTTCCGTTTCTTGGCTTCCACTTCTCTTCTTCCACTTCTCTTCTTCCACTTCTCTTCTTCCACTTCTTTCTTCCATTTCTTTTTTTCCGTTTCTCGTCTTCCGATGCTCTTCATCCGCTTTTTTTCTTCTGCATCCCTTCTTTCGGTTCACTTCTTCCGGTACTCCTCTTCCACTTATCTTCTGCAACGTCTTGTTTCCACTTCTCGTCTTCGACTTTTCTTCTTCCACTTGTTTTCTTCCGTTTATCTTAATCTTCTTAACCATTTATTCATGTTCACTGTATGTTCATGTACTTTCCACTTTTTGATTTTACTTCTTCAGCATCTTGCTTCACTTCTGTATTCGGCTTCAGATTTATTTCCATTCACTTTTCAACATTAATACAGTTTTGGATGATGTTTTCCCTTCGCTTTTACTGGATCCTCTGAATTATCTTCTCTTTTTTGACTTCATCGTTTGTTTTCTTTTTTCTCTTCATATGTTACTTTACACCTCCCATCTTCTGCGTCCTCTTAATATTTTTATTTGATTTGCCTTTACTGTGTCTTCTTTCATTCATTCCTTCTCTTCTATGCCATACTTTTTTTTCAATTATATTGCATCTTCTTCATTCACTGTTTTCTCCAATGTCTTCTTTCTTTCCGCTATCTTTGCAAATTTCTGAATTCGGTGTTTTCATCATCAACTTCCGTTTATTTATTTTCATCACCTCCTTCGTAGTCTTCGCTTTCACTCCATTTAATTTTCCTACGTTCTCAGACATTTTCTGTTACATCTTCTTCTCTTCCGCTTCTCACTTTTCTGCTCTTTCTTCTCCTCACAATCTTTGATACACATTGAAGGGACTTCGTATTTCGTTCTAGCTCGAACTTTCTGTAGTGCAATTTAGGTCCTCCATCTTGGATTTCGAAATCATGATCGATCTCAGTTCTTGATCAATAGACATCTTCCCCATATCAAATATACCCGTATTGACTGACTCCTGATAGTGAATTTTTAAGAAAATACAGCTATCTTGTTTGTCGGTTCGCCAACATGGATTGCAAAATTTTCAATCGCTGGAACTATTCAACTTACCAAATATACCCATATTAAACTATTTCCTATTGAAGTCTTTGAGATAATGTGACCATCTTGAATTTCATTCCACCATCTTGGATTTCAAAATCACGAGGGATCTCAATTCTCGATTGTTAGACATCTTCTCAATATTGTTCTTCTTGTTCTCTATACTAAATATACTCGTATTGCATTACTTCCACTAGTAAATGTCTAAGAAAATGTAGCCATCTTGAATTCTTGTCCGCCATCTTGGTTTCAAAATCAAGATCTATCACTTTCGATCGCTGGACATATTCATCATATCATAGTAAATCTGAAATAAAATGCAGCCACCTTGAATTTCGGTGAATCTTGGAGTTTAAAATCATGATCTATCGTAATATTTGATAGCTTCAAACTTCATATTTTTTTATCCTCATCATACCAAATATATCAATAGTGCATGACTTCCGATAGTAAATCTAAAAAAATGCAGTTATCTAAAATTTCAGTTCGCCATCTTCGATTTTAAAAGCAGGAGGGATTTTGATTTTTGATCGCTAGACATCTTGCCCAAGTAACCTTGCCAAAACCATCCATCTTTATTAAGTTTTATGAGGGTTTTTTGAAAGCCAGGAAAAATCAATTTGGTTTCATTATGGCACCAAGAGGTGCCAACAGGGTTCATATTTTAGTCAGGTTAATGAGAACCTACACAGCTTGCTTACAACGATCTTAAAACCTTGTTTTCTCAAATTCCTTTTACTCTTATCAAAGGTTTTATTTCGACTTTATAAACTCGTAAAATGCTGTTTTGAAGTGCCGTTTTAGGACTCATTCATATGATCTTATTATGGTCAGTTGAAAAAGCATTAAAAAACCATTTTGCCTCCAGTAAATGCATTAAAAGGCAAATTGGCATTGAGGGAAGTCACAAAATGACCAAATAGTTTTAAAGTAGTCATTGCGAAGATAAATTGGCTTTTTGACAAAACAGTGATTTTTTTCCATTCGTCCAATTGTAATGTAAGAAATATTTGAAAAGTGGAAGAATAAATGCACTAAAGTTTAACTGTAATGCAAATGAACTATAGATCGGAGACCAGTTTCGGCATTCTTTTAGATAACCTTATTGAATTCCATCGATTGTTAAGAAATTCATGATTAATTTAACGAATATATTTGTTTTAATTTTGTGTTTGATGTTGTAAACTCGCATAATTTCCGAGGCGCATTAATTTTCGGCTCGAAACGTATCCATATTCAGCATAAAATTAAATGCGCATATGATTTGGGACATGATACGCTGTAAAAAACTCAATTTGTTCTGGATACTTCGCTATCAAACTAAATTTTCCGCAACACTAGAACTTTTTTCTTAGATATTATTTACTGCGAAATAAATCAGAAGAGCCAGAGAATCTAAAAAAACAAAACAAGAAAAACCAACCACGATGTCACAGTGAAGTTTGACAGCTGTGGCCATTTGGCCGTATGCTAGTTTTCATGACAGCCAATAGGTTTTATGAAGGTTCTCAAGTGGTCATAACATCTTTCACTAGAACACTTTCACAACCGGCTATAGAGTGGGCCACTTTGTGCAAATTTTGGCTTTAAAGAAGCATAGAGGAGGTGTTGGTAGACAAAACAGTTTTGAATGTAGTTTTATCAACAAAGCCGGGAGGAGTGCTATACGGCTGGAATAAAACTAAAATTGTTACTTGGGATACCATGTATATTTCTGGCCAAATCACGGTCCGACAGATTGGGATTCCTCTTAATCGTCTTCAAAATCTTACCACGCAGTTTCCGGTCGACAGTTCCACTCCGACGATTGGCTTGAGGCTTCCGAATCGTCGTCAATGTTTCCTTATACCGTTTGATAACGTGCCATACGGTATTTCTGGGCAATTTTAGCTGTTTAGCTAGCCTAGATGCAGACCACAATGGATTTTCCAAATAACTGTGCATAATTTTTCCCCTTCTTTCGGCTTCCATGTTGATTGTTTACAAAGTACAGTTGATTTGCGGAATGTCAAGAATACATACGTGAAGCTGACAAAATTCCCGACACGTGGGCGCCAAGAACTTCCAAATCCGTCCACCAGGAGCGCCACAATATGAGCAAAAGTTTGTTCGAATTCTAAATGAAGCAAGCCTTATAGTGACTTTCTCCAATGCCAATTTGCCGTTTAATGCATTTACTGGAGGCAAAATGGTTTTATAATGCTTTTCCAACTGACCATAATAAGATAAAATCAATGAGTCCTAAAGCGGCATTTCAAGCAGCATTTTACGAGTTCATAAAGTCGGAATAAAACCTTTGATAGGAGTAAAAGGAATTTGAGAAACGAGGTTTTAAGATTGTTGTAAACAAGCTGTGTAGGTTCTCATAAACTTGACTAAAATATGGAACCTATTGGCACCTCTTGGTGCCATAATAAAACCAAATTGATTTCAAGTGGCTTTCATAAAACTTTAATCAAACTTAATAAAGCAGGATGGTTTTAGCAATGTTACTTGGATTATCAAATCTTTGGAAAAATGCGACCGGCTCGAATTTCTGTCCTGGACCTAACCTACCGAAGAATAATATTTTTTTAAGTGTTTCTGAGGAACCCTATTCAATCCAATGTAGACCAATTTGAATATTCTGCCTGGTGTTATAGAGGAATCCAACTTGAAAAAAGAAGAAGACACAGAATGGTGATAAATCTGACAGCTCCCATGTTAAAGTATAGGACGAAAAAAAAAAATAAAATAAAACAAAAATTTTTATTTTTTTTTTTTTTAAATTTTTATTATTTTGGATTTTTCTTACATCATACAACAAACCGTGTTTAATTAGAACTTCATTTGCATTTTCTAGAAGCATTTTAAAACGTTCGTCCTATACTTTAACATGGGAGCTGTCAGATTTATCACCACTCGGTGTCTGCTTCTTTTTTCAACCTGGATTCGTCCATTGGGGCCAATAGAATTCTAAAGCAGTGAGCCAATTTTAACTCGCTAGTTTCCTATCAATTGTTTGAATTACAAAGTATATCCTTGTGCACTGTTTTGGAATCTAGAATCGTAGAAAGAACAATACTCTTCGCTAGAAAATCATCTTCGGTGATCCGATCTTCCTCGAAAGTGTTTTTCGATCTGTCATTGAAAAGGTCTACCTTCATCGAGGATGTTCACTTTTCTTAAGCGATCCTTTCTGCCAGCTGGCAAGAATGGATTTTGAATGGATTGGAAATAGACAATAGAACCAGGTGCTGAATAGTCAAAAGGAAAATATTTTAATTTTTTGGCTCAGGAAGTACCAGCCCATCGGTCTCAAACTCGGTCCCATACTAAAGGAATCACCCTTGAAAACATATCTCCCAACGATTAATCCATCAAATAACACAGTAGGCAAGTGCCGCAAAAATAATCTAGCGAATCTGCCGTAGAAATCAATTAATAATTAATTAGCTTGACGTTCAATCGAAATGTAGTCTTCGAATAAATTGTGTCTGGAAAAAAAATCTCGTAGGCATTGATAGCAAACATTTTCGTATGTCAATGCTGAAAAGCTGGAAGGGTGGGAACAAACAGTTTGGGGTTTCCTTAGTAATTCCCATATAAACTTTAAGGACCAGTGCAGTCCAAGTTCTCAACTAGTTGAGTTCAAGTTCTGGATAAGTATCTGCTAATAATTAAGAGGTCTGGAGCTAAATCGATAGTTGGAACCACCCCGCATAATCACAAACCGTTCCTGGACCATTTCCCTTATTGTTGACGACCGTTTCCGTTACTGTTACGACATTTACCTTTATAGTTGACAACTATAAACTAACAATCTCTTATATAGTTTCAACAATATGTCAGATGGTAAAAGACCAAACAACAATATGCTGAATAGGCGGTTAAGTTAGGTTACCATAAAAAAATGGCAATTTTCACGAACAAATTTTTTGCTGTACTCTATGCCAAAAAGTTGGTGTATAATCCAGACCGAGTGCAGACAATAAAAAACCTTTCAATGACAATATGGCATACATTAACAATATGTGTTAATGTAGAGGTTGTATGGTGAAAGCGAGATGAAACTATTTGATAACAATAACATAAAATGTGATAATATATCTTAAATTCGAAGTATAGTTTTGACTATATAGAAAATTGTTATTCGTTATGCGGGACGGTTCGAGATTGCGCAGCGAGCTCCAGAGGATTTGGGCGTAGGAAATGTAGGATCTTGTGTGTCGGAAACGTCGTTGTCGTCTTCGCGGGGTATCGAAAGTCTCTAGTGCGAGCCGAGTGTGAGCGTGAGTGAGCTCCGTGAACGCCATGGAGAAGAAATGCGCATAGCCTACTAAGTTTGTGAATCGAGGCAGGCGATCATCGTATCCAGCATTGTCACCGCCGTCGAGTGAAAATTGTCTGGTCTAAGTGTGAATCGAATTTGAAGTGAGAAAAGTGTCGCTAAATCGATTGAATCGTAGTAAAATCCAAGCAAGCGGAAGGGAGAGAAAAAAAGTTCTTCAAAGTGGCTCAAATCCAATCAAATCCAGCAGCAGCAGCCAGGCAGCCGAGAGCTGAAGTGAAGAAAGTGGTTAAAGGCTGGTATTAAGTGAGTTCAGTGAGAAGAAGCTGAAGCAAAAGCAGAAGAAGCGAAAGAAGCCGCGAAATAGCTAATAAGAAAGTGTTTGTGGAGCGAGCGAGAAGAAAAGGGAGAGGCAGACCAAGAAGAAGAAGAAGAAATAGGTTCCAATCGAAGATCTCTCAGGGAACTTCAGGCAGAAACCGCAGCAGTTCGAGAGGGAAGCCGCACTGGAGGACGGAATAAATTATGCCAAAAAGTTCCAGCAATGCAGATTTACCACTCGGCTGGGAGATTAACACGGATTTTGACGGGAAGGTTTATTTTATTGATCATATTAACAAGAAGACCACATGGATCGATCCTCGTGACAAGTGAGTATTAACCTTTTTCTCCTAGAAGCTAGAATGGAAAATTCCAAACCTCGAAGTCAAAATAGTCGCTCTACCTATCTATATTTATGTTGAAATCGCGAAAAATTCGCGTACATTGCGAGCACGCAGCAGCGCACACGGAATACAGATTAGATTATGGAATGTCGGCGCAAATGTGTATGCGTGTACTTTAGTGTGTATGGGTTGTATATTTACATAAAACATTCCACAGCTCAGGCCAGGGCAATGGAATTCGATAAGCCGTGTGTGCGCTGCGGTTTTTCTTAACTGCTGCTGCGAAACCAAAATAACAACTCGCGCTCTGAAGGATCCCCATGAGCTATATATTTTTTTTTTGTTTTTCGTATGCGTAAACCTGACGGCCAGGAATGAATGCAAATTTTGCAATAACAATGAGTCGTCTGTATTTTTTTTTCTCGCTTCCACCGACGTTCGGGAGGTTTGGGATGTAGACGGCTTAGCTTTAACCGACATTCCAACGATGACGTTGGTTGTTAGGAAAATGTGTGAATTGTAATTGAGCTAAATGGAATTTGCTTGTCGCAAATCCACTTAAACGGTTGACTTAGCTGTGTGATTTCTTGGATTAGATAGTGGGCGATAATAATACGGTGCTCGGTACAAGTGCGACCAATTTGCTTCCTTATTTGGGCGGGAATGGGAAACAGGACAGGCTTGGTAAATCACCGCGAGCGCCAATCTGACGTGGATGACGTTAGCGTATTTAATTGGTCCGATCACTTTAAAACTTACTTGGCTAAGCAAGTGTTTTAAAATTTTAAACTTCAGAACTTGTGTTAAAATAATTTGATTGAATAATTTTTCTCAACTTTCAGCATGTAGCTTTTGTTAAACTCGTCCTCAAAAACAAGTCTCTCAACCGATTGTCATGAAATATTCAGGGAATAAAAAACAATGTATAATCTTGGTTTAAATTTTTTTATTTCACTGTATTTCTTTACCAAATCCAAAAGCCAGAACTTTCTTCTAAATACCACGCATAAGATTTTGTACAACGCTTGAACCGACATTTTTTTCCGCTTTCAAGCATGACTTCAACATGTCCTGTTCTGTAGTGACAACTTTAGGATGTTTACGAAGTTCGTGCTTCATTATAGCCCAAAATTTTCAATTGGCCGCAACTCTGGAGAGTTTGGGGGATTAAGATCCTTCGGCACGAAATTGACACCTTGATCCTTGGAGTAGTGACAAGAGGCTAGGTCCGGCCAAAAAAATGTAGGAACATTGTGTGTTTTGAGAAACGGAAGCAGTCGTTTTTTCAGGCATTCATTCATGTATACTTGACCATTTACAGTTGAAGTTGTCACGAAAGGCTTGCTCCTGCCAAATCGTGAATTTCTTTGGGAACTTTGACACTTGCTGTTTCCTGAGAGACTCTGGAACATCGAACTTGTCTTTCGCAGTCACATACTGGTTGCCGGGAATTTGTTTAAAGTCCGCTTTTACGTGTGTTTCATCGTCCATGATGCAGCAGTGTGGTTTCGTCAACATTTGTGTGTACAGCTGTCCTATTTTGTTTTTCATTGCGGTTTGGAGCTTTCAGAACTTTGAATGAACGGAGCCCGGATCGTTTCTTGGCTTTCTGCACGAAACTTTTGGTCAAGTGCAGCTTTTTCGCGACATCCCGAACGGAACAGTTGGGTTTGCGTTTAAAGGCAGCAACCACTCGCTTGTGATCCTCCACACAGTACGGAACACTATTTCTACCACTCACCTTCTTCCGATCGACAGTTAAACGTTCCCCGAAACATTTTATGACACGCGACACTGTAGGCTGGTGAATTTTCAACATCTTTCCGATGGCTCGGTGCGAAAGAAGTGGGTTGTCGAGGTGCCTGTGCAAAATGTTCTCGCGTACTCGCTGTTCCTTCGACTCCATTTTAGAAACTACGACACATTTCACAATGAAACTCACGCAGCGTAAACAATACACGATGAGGTCATTTAACCCAAAATTTCGTTGAAATCAACCCGAATGGCGAAATGTTGCAGCTTATTGAAAGTGGCGCAATTTAACTGTGGACACCCTTTCTTAGAACTAAGACGATCCTCCCGGTTAAGACACAAATGTACAAATGTCAAATCTATGTTTATTTGAATAAAATGTTAACAAACATTAGAAAAGTGCACATTTACATGTATAGACTTCTCTCTATGAGAAATCTACAAATGTTAATGCGAGCCTTTCTAATATAATTCGCTTTTTTTAAGGAAAATTTTATCTATTGCTACATTTGTAATTAATGTTTTATATAATGGTGAAAACTCCATCGAAAAAACACGTTTGGGTATTGTTGAGTGACTGCAAATATACTATAGGGTAAGGGGATGTAGTTCGGCCTATGTACCAAATATGTCATTAATTTAGCGATAAACAACAAAATCATGTTACTATTAGGAGGACCGAAGCAATTGAGACAATATTAATCAACTTATAGTTATTCACTTCCGCGTAATTTTCGATTTCTTGAACTTTTTGGGCATCATGATTTCACTGGTTAAGTTGAACAGATGATCCACACTATCTTCAAGTGATCTAAATTTGCCTTAATTGAATCGATAAAGCAAGTAATGCAGTCTGGATGTACAGAAAATAGTTACACGTTATAAACCAACTGTTCACATAGCTAAAATAACAATGATTTTACAAGAAAAACGTAGACCCAATGTTGAGGACATATTTTTTTTGCATGCTCCCAACTGTGTGGTACAACGTGGATAGATAGCCAACACTGCCAGTCACGTCCGTTACGTCCCTTAAATATGGTCTACCTTGTGCGCATATCTTTGGCATATCACTATCACAGTAGGCATAGACTCATGACCAAGCATCTCCCCTTTCCTTGTCTGTCAGTGAACGAGGTAAGATCGTCCTAAAGTATACTGCAGCGCGTTGGGTGATTCCTCAGTTCCCGGATATTCACACCAACTATCGCCTGTTGTATCAATAATGTGTAATCACAATGATATCAGCAACGTTCAGCGTGCCGTTTGCAGCTCTCTTCCGTTGGACAAGGACCTCCTAGCAGCAGCATTTTTAAACCATTCTTCATCGTGTTCTTGCCAACGTACGGGTTTTCAACAGAACTGACGAACTCTGAAGAGGTACAATGTTTAGAATTAAGTAATTCTAATAGTACTGACAAGTTCTTAAACCTTTCTTCACACTCTAATGCAGCTGAAGTGCTGATATATTGTCAGAACTTTAATCGTATGAAAAGCTCATCCAAGATGAAAACAATTTACAAAAATTTAACGAGTTCCTCTTTTTCTATCATATTAAGTACAGAAACTAGTTGGAATGAGAGCATTAAAAGTGAAGAAATGTTTGGGAATGATTTTTGTGTATTCAGAAACGACCGGAACTATCAAGTGGCACAAAGGAGGTCTGGAGGTGGTGTCCTCATTGCGATTTCATTTAAATTTAATTCTGAACTAATTCCCTCTACCAAATTTAAGGAGTTTGAACATGTGTGGGTTAAAGCACAAATAGCTGGTGAAATGCATGTGTTTGTATCTGTTTATTTCCCACCTGATCATGCTAACAAGAACACATACGAAGCATTTTTTCAAAATGCTGAAGAAATTCTCTCTGACCTTGCCCCTGAGATCAAAGTTCATGTATATGGCGATTTCAATCAGCGCAATGCGGACTTCATTTCTGACGTAGAAAATGAAGGTATTCTGCTTCCAGTCGTTGGGGAAAATATGACATTACAGTTAATTTTTGACAAAATTGCCAGCCTTGGATTTAACCAAATGAATAATGTAAAAAATCAGCAAAATTGTTATTTAAATTTTTGGCTGACAAACATTCATGAGGATTTTTGTGTTAATGAATGTCTGACACCCTTATGGGAAAGCGAACAATTTCATACTGCAATTGAATATTCTTTATTTGTTTATAACAATCCACGGCCCAACGACTATGAATATGAGGAAATATTTGATTACAACAAAGCTAATTACGAGAACATAAAAATTAAGCTGAATTCAATCAACTGGCAGTCAATTATACGAAATGAAGTACATATTGAAAGCGCTGTTGATGTCTTCTACAGGTTTTCATTTGAAATAATCAATGAGAACGTGCCTCTTACAAGAAAAAGACGCAGAAATAACTCCAAATATCCAATATGGTTCAACAGGAATATCATTAATTCGGAAAATCGGAAGCAAAAGGCTCACAAAATTTACAAAAAATACAACTCTAGTTTCAATCTGCAAAATTATCTGAATATCTGTGATCAGCTTAATTCAGCAATCAGTTCCAAATTGGAAGAGTATAATTTCAGAACAGAGAGCGAAATCAAATCATGTCTCAAACAGTTTTTCAAGTATGTCAGAACAAAATTTAAATCAAACAACTTCCCTTCAAAAATGCATCTTGATGACAAAAACGCTGGAAGCCCTGGTGAGATTTGTGACTTATTTGCAAAGTTCTTCCAAGAAATTTACACGACATTTTCGGATGATGATCGCGATCTAGATTATTTTTCATTCTTTCCTGCATCTTCAAATGGCATTAGAGTTAGTCAGGTACATGTTCAAGACATTCTTGCTGGTTTGAATAATCTTGATGCTGCGAAAGGTGCGGGACCTGATGGAATCCCTCCAGCATTTATGAAAAATCTTGCATTTGAGCTAACTTCGCCTTTATTTTGGCTCTTCAATTTGTCACTTGATTCAGGTCAGTTCCTTAAAATTTGGAAAAACTCATACTTAATACCTATTTATAAGTCAGGAAAAAAATCCGATATTCGCAATTACCGTAGAATTCACTTTCACTTTTTTTAAAAACACTATTTTAAAAAAACTTTTTGAGCGTATTAGTAGAACTATTGTGATTGGGAAACTAGGAGAATTTAAAATTAACACTTCATATGATCACTTTAACAAAAATAAAAATAAAATATTGAAGCACTTTTTCAAAATTGTCACTAGTAAACGCGAGCAAATTCCTTTAAATTCCACTATAGGAAGCTTCTCTTTTGACAGATAGGCCTATTTCGTCTGCGACTTACAGACTTCTTCAGTGTCGAGTGCTCGACCGTAGAATTGCTATTATGTCTAGCATCCCAAAGCTTTTTGAAGCTACCGTCAATAGAAAACTGTTTAGCCAAGTACAAAATGTTATAACATATTCGTAGCATGAATTTTTCAAAGGACGCTCAACTGCCAAAAACTTGTTAGAATTCGTGAACTATTCATTAAACGCAATGGACAACGGTAGCCATGTCTAAGCGCTGTAATGAGATTTTAGCAAAGGCTTTGACCGTATTGACATTCCTCTGTTACTCTACAAGTTAGGAAAAATAGGATTTGAGGATCAATTCCTTAAATGGATACATTCGTATTTAATAAATCGACAACAGGTAGTCAGTATTAATGGGAAAAAGTCAAACCCTGTTCATGTATTATCTGGAGTTCCCCAAGGCTCGCATCTAGGACTTCTACTTTTTATTTTGTTTGTCAATGCTATTTCTTACATTCTTAAGCAGGTCAAAATTCTCATCTATGCAGACGACATGAAACTATTTATAGAAATTAAGAATGACCAAGATCTTGTAACTGATAAAAACGAAATATTATTATTTGACATATGGTGCAAAAAAAGCTTACTAGAAATAAATGTTAAGAAATGTAACTTAATTACTCTCAGTAGAAAACGAAATACACCACAAATTACTGTTTCTTTTGGAACTGAAATTGTAGAAAAATGCGAGAGAGTCAGAGATTTAGGTGTTATTATAGATTCTAAGCTTAATTTTATCGACCATTACAACACAATTACCCATAAAGCAATCAATATGCTAGGTTTTATTAAACGTTTTGGTCAAAACTTTCATGACCCATATACGATCAAAACATTGTACGTTGCATATGTCAGGTCTATTCTAGAGTATTGTAGCGTCATATGGTCTCCTTTTATGAAAACACATGAAGAACGATTGGAATCAGTACAAAAACAGTTTCTCTTGTATGCTCTCCGTAAATTAGGCTGGACAGCATTTCCACTTTCGTCTTACGAAGCACGATGTATGCTTATTGACATTCAAACTCTTAAAGAACGAAGAGAATTTGTCATGATCTCTTTTGTTAACGATATTGTATCACATCGCATTTCCTCCCCCAACTTATTATGTAGTCTAAATTTCTACACCCCCTCGCGGCATTTGAGCAATCGGAACTTGTTTGCGTTAAATACCAATCGGACAAACTATGCGATATTTGGACCAATTAACCGAATGATGTCTCTCTATAATCTGCATTGTGAATCAATTGACTTAACAATGTCACGTAGTAACCTAAGACATTATTTTATTTCTAGGCGATCTTTAAGAAGATAGAACTAAGCGTAAATATATAGTCTACGATCGGTTGACGAAATAAACAAGTACATAAATAAATAAATAAATGTGTGTATGTGTGTATATACAATGCAACGTCCACTGTCCGGCTGTGTTTTTATGGAAGAAAAATGTTTGCAGTTAAACGAACAGTTGTCGACTCGACACGCATTTTTAGCCCGGGAGTTGGAAGGTGATAGCTCTGTTGGGTTCCAGTGACCCATTTCAGAATGCCTGGTTACTCACGTCCATTCCGAGGTCACTTTCACTAACAACAAGCCCCGCAAACACACAGTACAAACATCAAAAGGATATAGGTATTGTACATACACTTCCACCATCAAATCTTATTGTTTTGAGGATGGCACGTATTCAGTAGTATCGTTCAAATTTAGTTACAATCAGATAGATCTCACCGGATATTGTTGCCGATGGACAGTCTTCATTTGTGATGCTAACGGATGCTTTTATGTCTCTACAGAAGTAGCACTCCACTATTCAGCAAATATTTTCACATAATCCTTTTCGAATGGAACAGCCCGAATACAATTAGTACTTCGCGCACAAATGCAATACAATGAAAATCAAAGGTAAAAAAAGCACTTCCGAGAAGAAATTTAACTTGAAAATCACAATTATTGTGCAACGAAAGAAAAAAAACTTCACAGCTCTCCATCTGTACACCACGTGATGAGTGCATCTGAAATTATATGCCAGCCACTGACGCGCGCATGCGCGTTAGCTTCGTTCTTTGCTTCTGACCAGCAAATGGCCGTTTTCTACATTGCATTGGTTTTCTCTTTTCTCTCTCCACAATCTGTCAATAATCAGAATCCCCCGCTATGAGGCGACTCTATGTCGACTTCTAAACTGCTTATAATCATCAATTCACTCGCGACAAAGCGGAAAAATACTCTAATTTAATCATTTATGTCCGCGTGGCACAATACTAACAGCACTAACAAACACAACTAAGCTGATATTAACTCTTCCTCCGGGTGCGGGGGCGACGCACAAAAAACAAAAACAAAACGGGGGAAAACTACCGACCATCACAAATTTCGGGAGGGAATCGATTATATTCACTACATCTCACACAAAACACGTGGACATTTTAGGATTTCACTGTTTGTTTAGGTTGAATTACGAATATATTTTTGATTTTATTTTTCGCGAAAAGGACGCAGCAAAAACGAAACACGTCAGTTTCCAAGCACGGCTTGCTGCGATCTATGGCCTGTTGTATAAAAAAAAAATTTAAAATATTAAAGAATAATGATTTTTTTTTTTTCATTCCCTCCCCACACAAACCCAACCACAAAAACAAAAATATTTATTTATAATTTTTTTATTTTTTTATATAAAAAAAAATAAAAAAATAAAAATAATATTTCTAATACATTATTTTTATTTTTTTTTGTAATTTAATTTAGAGAAAGAAACACCGCAACCCCCAACCCAAACAAAAAAAAAAAAAAAAAAAAAAAAAACAACACAATATAAAAAAAAAAACAACGAAGAGAAAACACATATACAACACAAAAACCCTTCCACCTAAATAAACACACACCCCGCAAACTAACCTTACACACACAAAAAAATAAGAAATTTTCGTATACAAACTACCAAACCACCTACCAACCCAACCTACAAAGTAAAATTTAATGAATCTTACTTACAGCTTAAAAAATTTATGAGTTATCATAAAAAAAGTAATCGATCGTTACATAATAGGCTAAATCAAGGGACACATACCCTATTAACAATATAAGTCACCTCCTTTTTCCGCATACAGTGCTGGTGAAAAAAATAAATACACTCGTGACGCACACTTCTTTATCAATTTCTCCCACAGAACAGAGCACCGATGGTAACGCTAACAATGTGTGTGAACAACTTGTATCCACATTGTAACAACAGAGAAAACTAATACACGCCTAACAGTTCTATTCAGTGTTTGTGAGTTATTTTGATGTAAACAAGCGATTTGCCTCCGGCGAAAAAAATAAATACATTGCTGTTTTTGATTATTATTTCGATGTTTTCGCCACAAAAATAAGTTCAGAAACGTACAGCATGTAAGTAACAAATACGCTATTGATCGAAAGCCCAAAATACAATTAGTTTATTTTGATGTTTGGCAGAAACATGGGCCGAAAGCAACATTGTACTCCTCTGGAAATGGCGCTGATCCGGAAGTGGAAGGAATGTGGTAAATCATATCGGCAGATAGCCAGTGATTTGGGGCGATCATTGGGAATGGTGCAAAACGCTCTAAAACCACAATTAAAGACCGAAACCAGAGTCAGAAAACGGGTTACCAGCCACCGAGAGGATACACTAGTCATCCGAGAAGTGAAAAAAGATCCATTCATAAGCAGCTCTTCCATAAAAAACGCCCTCCAATTGAAGGCTAGTTCACGAACAATAAGGGATCGTCTGGTACTCCAAAAACGGCACGTTTTGGCAAGAATTAAGTTTGCCAAAAAGTACTACAACTGGGGTGTAAATAAATGGCACACTGTTTTATGGACGGACGAGTCAAAATTTAATCTTTTTGGCTCAGATGGAAAACAATTGGTACGAAGACCAGGAAATTATGCTTTCGATCCAAGATTTACCAAAAAAACGGTAAAATTCGGTGGTGGTAATATCATGGTATGGGGCTGCTTTTCTGATGCTGGTGTAGGACCTAATCATCTTATAACCGGTAGGATGAATGCTGACGACTACGTAAATATTTACGTAAAGGGCGAACACGAAATTATTGCGACACATTCAACAGGGCATAACTTTTTTACCATTGGGTAAAAATCAACCAAATTTTGCACACTTTCTCATTGATGTGTATTGTTTACATGCTGTCAAACTCGAAGTCGTGTTTTTCGATTCAACGAAAATGGAGGTGAACCAACGCGAGTCGAGAGAACAAATTCTTTCCAAACACCTGGAATTTCCTGACCTGTCGCACCGGCAGTTGGGAAAAATGTTGAACATTCACCATTCAACCGTCTCCAGAGTGTTGAAGCGGTTCCAGGAGCGGTTGACGTTGGACCACGGCAAAGGAGCTGGAAGAAAACCGGGACCGGAGAACAAAAAGACGGAGGGAAAGGTGAAGCGGATGATTAAAGCAAATCCCAACGTCTCAAGCCGTGATTTGGCTAAAAAGATCGGCATGTCGCAGAGCTACGTCCAGAATGCAAAGCAGAGAGCTGGACTACATACATACAAGGTACAGAACTTCCCAAACCGCGATGAGCGGCAACAATCGACGGCTAAAACTCGGGCACGGAAGCTCTACGAGAAGATGCAGACAAAATATGGCTGCTATGTGATGGACGACGAAACGTATATAAAAGCCGATTTTAAGCAAATTCCGGGGTTGGAGTTTTTCACCGGCAAGAGCAAGTTCTATGTGGACGACAAATTTAAGAAGAAGAAAATGTCGAAGTTCGCCTCCAAATATCTCATTTGGCAGGCCATCCGCTCTTGTGGACTGAGGAGTGAGCCTTTCGTGACAAAGGGCACAGTAAATGGCGAGATCTACAAATCTGCAGCAGCACGACGAAGCTCCGCTATTTTGGCCAGATTTGGCATCATGCCACTATTCTAAAAGTGTCCTGGAGTGGTATGAGGCCAATTCTGTCCATTTTGTTCCAAAGGACATGAATCCGCCAAACTGTCCGGAGCTGCGCCCGGTGGAGCAGTACTGGGCAATGATGAAGCGGGAACTTCGGAAGAGCAAGAAGACAGTCAAAGACGAGAAGGACATGTTAAGAAAATGGAAAAAAAAAACTGAGAAACTGGTACCGGATGACACTGTAAAGACTTTGATGGAGGGCATCAAGCGAAAATGCGTTCAATTTTACACTCAAGGCTCCATCGATTAACTTTTCTTTTGATTTTTGAAGTAAATATATGTATAAAACTACCCTAAAATTTTGGTTTGATTCTAAACATTATAAGAAAATTGGCATGACATTTTCGGTGTCGCAATAATTTCGTGTTCGCCCTTTAGTGTAATGCTTCCATATGCAGAGGAGAATATGCCATTGCGTTGGATCTTCATGCAGGACAATGGTCCTAAACACACTGCTAAGAAAACACAAAGGGGTTGGAACCCAAAACAAAAGGCCAGCCCCCCCCCCCAACTTAAACCCCTTTAAAAAATTTGGGAAACTAAATTTCCCAAAAAAACGAATATTCACAAATGTTTCTCTATCTCCGTTGTCTTAGTGTTTTTTCCTATCGTTCGATAAAAGCGATATTACTGCTATCGGCACATCGTTCTTTACGCAAAATATCGAAATTGACTTATACGGGCTGTGTATTTATTTTTTTCGCCAACACTGTATACATGCTAAGCGACCCGTGTAGCATTGCCAACAGAACCATCTGGTGATAAAAATGGCAATTAAAATATATTTTACCTTTCAATTTGGTTGTGTATCCACGGTAAAACTAATATACTTTTTTTATGAGTATTGTTAGCTCACACAGAGAAATGTTTGATAGTCAATTTAACCATTATTGGGGATAAGGATGATTAGGGCAAAATATTGATTTTTAACCTGCTATAATCATGATCAAAATGACCATTCAAAATTGTTGATTCAACATTTACTATAATGTCAGAATAATCCTTGTAACCATGACCATAGACAATAATGTGATGATTAAAAAACGTCTCCCTCCATTTTTATGGTAATTGTAACCATTATATGCAATAATCATCTTGACCATGATTTAATTGTCGGTACAACCATATAATTTTTCTCAGAGAAGATAAGAGAATAACGCAGATACGTCAAAATGTGCTTTTTTACTCCTAGTAAGATTAAGGACTCTCGGGAAACCTTCTTGTTGTCTGAACGAATGCGCTCAATACACTCGGTGTGCTTCAACTTACTTGCAACCCAGCCTGACGTGTAATGCACTGTATTCGCTGTACATATGTTCATTATGCTTACATCGGTTTCGGAAACGGTAAATGGCAAATCACAATCACAGCGACAACTGAATTAGTTCCGCCAACCTAAATCAAAAACATCATCTTGTCTGAGCGGCTTAACAATGGAAGTGACCAACACCAGGTTGAAAAGTATGATTTAAATTCGGTTCCGTTTCCGATGTCGTTGTGTTAGGACCAAGGAATCAATTTTATTTTTCTTCAAAAACCATGAAAAACTAGCAACAAAAGAGCAGGTCGATATGCGTTTGTCCCAACCATTTGCCAACCATAAAATGTTGTGAATGTATGTGTTGGCAACTAGGATCAAAACAATATAGTGAGTTTTTTTTTCAGTGCGTGAATTTAGGATCATTTTCAGGCCAAAACTTTATCTAATATCTCTACTTTGTAATATTTGAATAATAACCAAAAATAATCATTGCAAGCCGTAAATCTCGCTTTCTTTCCAACAGACGATCTTTTTCCTATCCTGTTCAAGTTGTCATGACATTCGCAGATGGCAACAAGTCGGAGTTGCGGCAAGTTGTTCGGTTCGGATCGTTTTCTTAGTTAGGGCCTTAGTTTAGCAATTTGTGATTCGTTTCAATTTGTCTGTTGAGTGCTTTTGGAATATTACGCTAGGTATAACAAAAGCTGAATAGCTTAGATTGAGCGTGTGCATTTAGTAGTTGCCACGTTTCTCTCTCGCCTGAAAAAATGTGAAGTGACTCATATTGTTAATATCGTATATTTGGTGACAGCGTCAGAGCATGCAGCGGGACCGGATGACATAAAATGAAATAACCCCAACAAATAGTTTGCTTTAAACTAAATTTTTAGTTGTTTTTTCTCCATACATTTTTTAAAATTTTTTTCCCTAAGTCAACGCAACGTGTTTTTTTTTGGTAATAATAAACCCCTTTCAAGTGGAAACAAAAAAAATATTAGTTTAGAACAACCATATGTTTTGTATTGTGGTAATATTTTTAGGTTGAAATAACCAACCTGCTCGTTTGTTTCAACCAAAATCGTTGGTTTAAAACAACACAACGGATTTTTTAAACTATAAGTTTTTAAAGGTTCGATGTTAACCAAACAAGTTTGTTGTTTCAAACAGAACTATTTTTTTCCTCCGTTTTTAGATGTCACAAAGTATCAATATACTACTATAAAAACACAGTGAACCCGATGATCAAGCCAAAGTTTATATACTTGGGAATTTTTAAAATTTTAATTATACAAATAAATTGGAATGGTGTCACCAAGTTCTGCAATTCGATTAAATTTAACTAAGAAACATGTTCACTTTAAACATATTGAGCCTAAAAAATCTTTCTTTAACTGCTTGCTTTAAAGCCTGCATTTCTAATCAAATGCAAACTTTTTCTGCAATTTCAACAATACATATGGCTTTTTCAATATTCAAACAATAAATTGAATCAGCAAGCTAAATTAAATGCCAGAATTTACCGAAATGCCGCTAAATGTCGAGACTGCGCTTCGGGCAGATTCGGACTAACAGTGCGCTCGCCGAACGGAATTTATTTGACACACATTCCTCAGCCCGGGTTCAAAACAACAAAACAATGTAGCGCAGCGGTGGTACCCTTTGCCTAGAAGCAGGAGAGCAAGGCGTAGAAACGTAAACGAATCGTACAACCATACGCATGCGGTCCGATCCCGGCGTTTTTTTTTTTTTTTTTTGGAGAAACGATACCAGGAACGGGACGGGTCGGGACGCACTGTACCTCTATGTAGGTACCACATAAAGCAGAGCGATCAGAGCCGATGGCATAGGATCTTCGAAGCACATGCGGTGAGTTTCGAACGGACCCCGCAAACGAACAACGAAAAATACAGTAAAAAAAATGAGATGCTGTGGTATGCCAAGGTCATTAGCAAATATATTTTGACTGACGTGAGCTCTCCTTCCTTTCTGCTCTGCCTGGTTGGCTATGCTGTTTTCGTTGTTGTTGTTGTTATTGTTGTTGTTGTGCCGTAAGCTCGCCGGTTAAGACTTGAGAGAGGCACGAGTGTGACGATTTCTTATTGATGGGTATCCGTTTGCAAGTTTGTATGTTGTTTCTTGCCTTTGTGTACAAACTGGTTGGCTGAATGACAAATGTTTCCGTTAATCAATTTCAGTGGTGTTTGTCGTGTAATTTTATTGGTGTAGAAAATTGTGTTTAGTTGTATTTTGTTATCTTTTCCAAGCGCATCAAACTTTCAATCTCTTAACGAGTTATTTTTTTGGTTTACGAAAAATGTTAAAGATTTTCTAATTTCAGAAATTCCAAGTTTTGTTTTTCTTTGAATGGTGACAGCACCTCCACGGTTCATGAGCTACTTTTATTTGAAATGTGCTGAACCGGCAGTAGGGATTGTATCCGCGATAATCAAACGCTCCAACTCAAAACACTGCTGTAACTTTTGAACTATTTATCATGACTGAAATATTTCACTCAAACAGAGCTGAGTGTCTATAATTGTAAAGACTATGATCGGTTCCGACAGTCAAAAGAACGATGAATGAAATAAAAAAAACACAAACGGATCTCGTACAGCCGTAAAGAATACCCTGACTCGATACGTCAACTCGCGAAAAAATGGATTTGCACAAATCCACAGTCCACAGTGAAAATTTTCTGAAAGTGTTACTATCGAAAGCTAAGTTCCAGAATGATTCGCATAAAGTCAAAAGAGCTCCCAACTGTAATGTGAAACAGGATTTGGCTGCAAAATCACGTGCTCAAAAACTGAATTGCGATTATTTGACGCCATACTCATGTGTCATTATAGACTATAAAACTGACGTCGTGGAAGATTTTAGACCCCCTCCAGGACTGGCTTTCTATACTGATATGTCCCTAAATGCAGCACTGGAATATTTCAGGATAAAAAAGTTGTCGAAATTTCCTAAAAGAATACCTTGTTTTGAAAGCAATTTATTCGCGAAGCAGAAAAAGTAAATTTTTCATCATCAACATGGAGGTTTGCCAGAAGGAGTGCCCACAAAAACGATTAAAGCCACGTTGAAAGCCCTTGGTTTTGGGGCCGCTTTGGAATCGTGTCACTATTCCTAAATCATGATAGAGTTGTATGGAGCCAATGCCTGCCAATCCATTCAATAGTCCTGATTTACGTCCAATCGAAAAATATTGGGCTCTGATGAAGCGGGCGCTTCCCGGAAAGAAGCAGGAGGTAAGAAATACCAAACATTTTCAACAAATCTAGACCAGCTATGCCAGCAACACTCACTTTTATTTAAAAATGTTTTGTTGGACTCAGATTTTCCAAAAGTGGACTACTCTTTTGGTATCCAAATAGTCGAGAAAAGTGGGAACGCATTGCAAATTGATAAAGGACTTATTTTCGGTAATCACTTAGTAATCACTCACTTAGTAATTATGAATCTAGGTGAAGTCGGGATACAGTGCAACCAGTTGATAAAAGCGTTATGATTTCAAACTTCCACTAAACTCGTACATTGAAATTTTATATTTTTTCTAGGAAATATCTGAGGCCAATATTATTAGTGTATGATAGAGTAGATTTAAAGTAGATGTAATTCATAAATTATATAAGTTTATTCTGACTTAACTTGACTGCTATTTTTTTTGGCAAATTTGTAAAACTTGTTAAGTAGAATTTGATCTAAAAATTATTGATAAAGTTTATGAGCTATTGATAAGCATACTGATCTATTTCAATGATATTTCGTAAGGTTTCTTCTAGAGGGAAGAACCACTCATACAACTTATGTACGCTGAGCTGGAAAGGTTGGTGCGAACCATCGTCGGTCGAGTTTGTAAGCCCAATGTGTGGCCCGTGAATGCTTCACTTCCAGAAGACTTTTTTGACAATTTTGAGAACTTGCTACGTAGGGAAAAAAATTATGTTTGGGATGAAGCAATGGCAGAGCTGGTCAAATTAAAGGAGATCAACAAACTCAACTTTTTTCATCAATGCAAATAAGCATTTCTTGCTGCTGGTAAGCACGTAATTAAAAACTACAAGGTATAGCCCCATTGGGTTGTTCAAAATGATGACGTAGGACTACGATACTAAATGTACGCTATATAGATGGTACAAGGCAATGTTCTTTGAATTAACCCTTTCAGACCTAATTAATACAAGCAGTTTGTAAAAGGTGCTCAATAACATATTAATGATTGAAAAAAGTAGGAAATATTTTTTTGAGATGTGCTGGGTCGTCTAAACTGCCCAAGAGTTCAGAACTTAAGATCTATAGGTGTAACAGTAGCTTTATCCGCTTTACAATGTTATGATATGTATTCAAACATATTCAAGTAATGTCCTGGAATACCAACTGACATTATGAGATAATCTTGGAATATTCTATGCCAAACAAACTAACTTAACTTTGTATAGCCAATAAAGCTATTGTTACAATTGTAGACCTTAAGTTTTGAAGAACAGTTTGAATGACCTAAAACTAACAAATTTATCCTATGATGTCTGTGGGCGTTTCAGAATATCCATTGAATATGTTTGAATATTTATCGTAGCCTTGTATAGCCCAAAAGGCTACGGTTACTACCGTATATCTTACGTTCTGAACTCAAGGTCAATTTTTATGAACCTGAACATCCCGAGATAATCTGATAATGACTGGTGAGCTTACAGAAGATTCACTGAATGTGTTTGAATGCATATCGCCACCTTTCATAGATTATAAAGCTAACTTTACGACTTCTTCTTCTTTAGCATTTTATTGCTTGCTCTCAACTTAGTGTTCTAAATGCACTTCCACAGTTATTAATTGAGAGCTTTCGATGCCAAACACCATTTTTGCATTAGTATGATTGTGTGGCAAGTACAATCATACGCTATGCCCAGGGAGTCGAGAAATTTTCCTTAACGAAAAATTCCTAGACCAGACCGGGAATCGAACCCAGCCAACTCCAGCATGGTGTTGCTTTGTAGCTGCGCCTTTACCGACTGAGCTAAGGGAGGACCCTAACTTTACGACTATAGATCCCAAATGCTGAACTCAAGGGCAGTTTTGATGACCTAGAACATCCCATGGTATCTCATTATATCGGTTGACCTTCCAAAAGACTCACTTAATTTGGTCAAATAAACATTGTTACTTTGTGTAGTCCAAAAAGCTGTAGATTTTAGGCTACAATTCAAAACTTTAAATCTACAGCTGTAGATTTTAAGTTTTGAATTCCAGGAAAGTTTGGATAACCTAGAACATCCGAAGATTATCTCATAATGTCAGGTGTTCTTGCAAAATATTCAATGAATATGTTTCAATACACATCGTAGCTCTGCATAGCCCAGAAAGCTTTTGTTACAACTGTAGCTCCTATGTTCTGATCTCAAGGATAGTTTGGATGACCTAGAACATGTCATATTGCATTATGTTTTTTGACTTTAAGAATGTTAATTGAGTTGAATATTTATTGTAACTTTGTATTGACTAAAATGTACTAATGATGAAATTTGTCAGAAGCAGATAATCTCCCATCAACATGAGAGGCTCTAGGAGTGGACAGTAATTTATTGCTAGAACTAAGAGAATTGAAGAGAAAGCATTGATAGTTCCGTTTAGAGTAACGGCAGGGTATGAAAATTGAAAGATGCAAGTTGAAAACGAGCGGAGGGCATATGAAGGTAGTATACAATCGGGCGCATAATCTTTTACCAACATGCCCCTGATGCGGGGTAGGCAAGGGAGAGGATACCCCCTTGATTGGTAAAAGAGTATGCGACCGCTTCTGACTAATTTCATCATTAGATATCGTTACTCCGCGCATTAGGAGAATACAATAAAACAACAATCAAAGTGTTAAATGTACTGTTACAACTGTAAATCTTAAGTTCTGAACGCCAAGACAGTTTGGATGACCTCGACCATCCCAAGAATTATCTTCTTGTGTATTTTTACGTTCGAAAATATTCACTGAATATACTTGAATACGTGACGTAACTTTAGTATAGCCCAACAAGCTACTGTTACTACCGTAGATTACAAGTTCTGAACTCCAGGACGGTTTGGATTACCTAGAGGATCTCAAAGTTATAAAATAATGACTGTTGACCTTCTAAAATATGAATTGAATATATTTGAATCCATATGCAGGGTGGCCACAGACTCGGGAAATTCGGGAAAAATGCGAGAATCCAAAATCATCGGGAAATATGCGGGAAAAAGTCGGGAATTTCAAAATCCATCGGGAATTTTTTTCTCATATGGCAGGAACCATGCTCACACCTTTTTCAAATTGATAATTTAAGTAGCGTTTTTGTCATCTACTCGGTTCAACGATCTCATTAACGGAATGAAACAGTGTTTTCAACCCAGCATTGCTGAAGAAGATAACTCAGTGCTCCAACTGGAAGGCATTCATAGAATTGACTGGGGAAATCAGGAATCTGCGAGCCAGCCCTGGCTTGGCAGTCCTCAACATCAGTAGCTGCATCTGGCACGTCGTAAACAACCTCCACCAACCTGGGGTGGTAACACTGCTGTCATTTTTAAAATACTTTAAAGTCTCAGTCCACTTGTATGATATTTGTCACTGCAGTGGACAGAAACCTATCGTGTCAGTCACCTTAAAGTCAATCGAATTTCCATCGGGATTTTTCGTCGGTAATCCGATTATAAGTGTTCATTGTTGTGGATGATGCGGTAGACGATAAGATGCTGGTAACAAAGCTGATTTTTGTCATCAAGTCTGCAGCAATGGTTGAGCCGTTGCTCAGGGAATACCAGAACTAATTTCCTATAATTCCGTTTCTTTTCGACGATTTGACGAGACTACTTAGAGTCGCTGTGGAAAAAAATATCAAGTCCGAACATTTGACAGTCAAAGCCAAATCGGTTTAAAATATAATTGACGGAGAGCAATTTTCAGCTCTTAATGTGGAAATCGGGTTTGCCTCTAAATCAGCAATCAAGAAGGCGAGGGAATTTGCAGAAATTTCCGACAATGATCTTTTTACTGTGGTTTTTTGAAGAAACTACTCAACCTTTGACATACACTTTATCGCGTTACGTCACCTGCATTAACCCTGATGTTAGAACTCACTTCACGGATATAGCTAAAATAGCGATTGGAGCTGTGTCTGGAAGCGTTCGTAGATAAAAACTATCTGAGCGCTGCAGTTGCTCACAAAGTAAAAGAAGAATTTGGGCAGCTGTGCTCAATGCCGTCTTCATAGACGTTGCTTGTCGGAATCTAGAGAAAAAAAAACGGCGTTTGGATAAATTTCAGGGTAAAACTGATAAAAGCTGTCAAAACCTGAAGAAGCTGTCAAATTTGACAACATTTGTTAAAAAGGTGCTCATCCTGTGCGACGATGAAGTGAGGACTTTCAATAAATGAAAAGTGTCTGGTGGTGAACCAAACTGAAAAGAGTTTGGTAACTCAGAGTACGAACTATCAACGACTACAATATGCAAGCAACGCACGTGCAGTATTTTGTACTCAGAAACCTCGAATGCTTTACTATTTTTCTTCGATGTTCATGCTTCTAGAAACATGAAAATCAGTGACTTATATAGATCGATCTTTGTTCTCGTTTGCAAAATGAGAGACCAAATCAGGTTACGCAATACTCAAGAAGCCCGATTTGTGGCTGTTATCCGTCATTTTGCCTAAATGAAACAAGTCAGAATCTCATGTTCAACAATTTCCTCAGAAAAATATCTCTTAATCCAATTTATATTAACATATTTTCACAGTCGGGAAAATTAAGCAAAAATGCGGGAAAAATGCGGGAATTTTTAAATCAAGATTGTGTGGCCACCCTGCAGATGGTCACCATATGTAGCCCAAAAAACTACTGTTACAACTGTAGATCTTATGTGTTTAACTTAAGGACAATTTGGAGTACCTAGCATATCCCAAGATTGTCGCATTATGTATGTTGGCCTTCCACACGATTCAATCAATATTTTTAAATACATATTGTCCCTTTGCACACTCCAAACACCTACTGTTACAACTGTAGATCTTGTGTTCTACACTCAAGGACAATTTGGATGACCTAGATCATCCCCGTTTATGTCATAATATTCATTTTACGTTCGAAAATATTCACTGAATATGGTTGAATACGTAGCGGAATATTGTATAGCCCAAAGAGCTATAGTTACTACTGTAGATCGTAAGTTCTGAACTCAAGGACAGTTTGGATGACCTAGAACATCATACAGTTATCAAATAATGACTGTTGAGCTTCCAAGAGGTTCATTCAATATGTTTGAATACATATCGTACCTTTATATAGCCCTAAAAGCTACTGTTACAACTGCAGATCTGAAGTTTTGAACTCAAGTACATTTCGGATGACCTAGAACATCCCAGAAAGATACAAAAATATTTAACGTTTATCAACGAGAATTTAATATGCATATGTACAATATTCTAAAACAACGCTGTACACTATTAATAAGGCTTTTTTTTTTCTTCGTGAACTTCTTCATATTCAGGATGTTCTAGGTCGTGAATTAGGCCTTAAACTCATATGTTTTTTATATTTTACAGATAAAAAAAAAGTCATGGAAAACAAATTTGCCGAAGAAAGTGTACACTTTAATTCATTCTGTGTGATTTTATACAGCCATTATCCTTTTGGGGCTAAATATGACCCCTTAGGCCTAAAGGAGTTAATATAATTTTTAAGGCAAGGTTTAACATTTATGAATTTTTCAATAGTATGTGGCTTCTGAAGTTAAAAATGTTCTGTATTGAAATTGATGGGTAGAAATACTTTCGATCAATTGGTATAACAATTTTGAAAATCTTTTGAAAAATGACTGAGATATTAATGCTCAAAACCTGACCACTTTTCGTGACGGTCGCAATGCGATTTTCTTTTTAAATTGTATCCCAGTATAGAAAACAAGGACGTAGTCCTACGTCAAAAGTCCGGTTTGCAGAACTCGTTTATAAAATATTACCAATGCCTCAACCCACCAGCCGTTGCATCCAGTGAAAGCTCCAAGTATGTTGTGAAAATCGCCAAGCTACTTCCAATTCAGGTCAACTATGATTTTCTTATTGACGAATGGAACTTGTTAAAATGGTAGGTGCTGACCTTGAGTACAGAGTACAGAATTGAGGGGTATTGGAACCAGTTGTTTACTAATAAAACGGTTGTAGGTGAGCCTAAATACCCTCAGATGATTAAGGTAGTGAAAACGGCTTTAGCTGCATCACATGGCAACGGCTCAAAAAAGGAATTGAGAAGCAAGATATGTCAGAAGTTATTCTAAAGACTGTTCCAGAAAGTATAAGCACACTTGCAAAATAACAAAAAAGTGATGTTTTTTTAGTTTCAATAATTTTATTTGGCATATCATATTTGTATTTGTGTTTTATATGATATTTTACTCTCGTTTAATCAAAATATTTAATCATAGCCAAGACTCCTAACTTTTCCTCGAACATGACCCATTAGCTTCTGCACAGTGGTACTTCCCACCATTTTGACCACTTTTGGCCAATCTTTTTTAAATTTTTGGATGTCGTCCGCTGGTTTTATGAATTTTCGAAGCTTTGCTTTGGTTAAAGCCCAAAAAGTCTCGATTGGCCGTGCCTCCGGGCAGTTCGGCGGATTCATGTCTTTCGGCACGAAACATACATTTTGACTTTTGTACCATTCTAAAGTGTCCTTTGCGTAATGGCATGACGCCAAATCAGGCTAAAACACTACTTGACCTTCGTGCTGCCTGATCATCGGCAATAATCGCTTCTGGAGACATTCCCTAATGTATTTCTGAGTGTTCATTGTCTCCGTTGTGATGTACGGACTAGATGTTTACCACACTCGCATATTGCATGCCAAACCATAACCTTCTTACCGAATTTTTCGGTAAAAATTGCCTTCTCCGTTTCGGAGATGTCTTTGTCTTCGCTTACAGTATAGAATTGTGGTTCGGGAAGCGTTTTGTAATCTAGTTTCACATACGTTTCATCGTCCATTATTATACACCCAGAATTTCTACACAATAACGAATCGTAGAGTTTGCGGGCCCGTGGATTCACGGACGCGGCCTGTTTTGGGTTCCTTTTGGGTTTTTTCTGCTTCCGGTATGTTTTTAGCCCAAGTTTTTCTTTGGCACGCATGACGTTACTCGACGAGGTCCCTAGTTTTTTCGCAACATCCCCAACGGAAGTCGCTGGTTTTCGCTTGTAGGCATCCCTGATCTTTTTATCGATATCCAGACTAACAGGACCGGATTTCCGACCACTCTTCGGCGCATCTTCAAACGTACACTGTTCTCTATATTTTCGAAATACAGATCGTACCACTCCGACGCTTACCCCCCCCCCCCCCCCCCTATCCTTGGCCAATTTTCTCAAGGAGAGTCCGCTCACAGTGCACCATTTGTGCACGATACTTTTTCGTTGTTCCGGAGTAAGACCGCGCATTTTGATAGGTAACACAAAACTGAGCACTTTTTTGATGCTATGTCATTCAGAAATGTGCAAACAAAAGGACGCAGCCAAAACACGTTGAAATATTTCATTATATTCAAAGTGACCGTTAAAATAAGGTGTGCTTATACTTTCTGGAACAGTCGTTAGCACAGGATGCTGGAAGGCATTTTAACCTTGCGCGTAGACCCGTCTTCGCAAAAACGAGCTGCGAACCAAGTGCAGGAGGTCGTGGAGAAAAAAAAGTCGCTTGATAACAAGCTTCTTTGCTAAAAAAAAAACTCAAAAAGTGATACTGCGCCGTAGTAGTATTCATTTTTGCAAACGGGGGTGATTACTTAGTTCATTTTTACAGTACTTTTACAACAAATGTATAAGATTTTAAAAATACTAAAATTTGGAAATCACTTTTTAGTCACTATTTGGTCACTATTTTTATTATTTTAGGCACTAAAGTCCCTATTATTTATCCATAAATCCGCTACCAGCCCTGTTTCCAGTATCTCCCTGACAGTAATTTTGTGGTTTTTCTTAACTTCATGCAAGATTTTGGTGTCCATTCTTGTATGGCCGTTTTGCGTTTCATGCCTCTACCTGGGCGATCCGCCACTGATTCTAACGTTCTGTACTTCAACCAAATTTTTCCAACAGTTGCTTTGCTGATAACCCGCTGCGATTCTCCATTTTCCACATCTCGAACCACCAGTTTGAATCCAAATGTCAAAACTCAACAAATCGAGGGGTCTCCCGATGAGCATGCGAAAGATTTATAAGCTTTTTATAAATGAGCACTTTTTTTATGTCACACCTAACTATGCTAACGTCAACAACAAGTATTTTTGTAAAATCGAGGTTTGTTTGTTATACATTTCTAGTGGATGTTTTTGTTAAAGTATGATAACCCAAGTAGCACAACTTGTTACAAAAGAGCAGAAAAATCTCTCTTGAAACAAATTAGGGATAGTTTTGTTTGGCTATATACCTCAAAACCATACACAACAGCAACGGAAAAAGCGCAAGGGTGGAGCCTATTTGCAACTTGACATTGTTTTTACAGAGTTGCAATAGCATTTTGTAAAACTTTCAAATATTGTAAATCGCGTTGCAAAAAAGTGAAATGAAAACGATGTTTAAAGAATGCGAGGATAACTTAAAAACTAAACACTAGTGATCAAAATATAGCGAAGTAAAATGATAAGAAAATCGTGTAGGAATAAGTTTATTTTTCAAACGCTTTCAGATTTATGGATCAATAATCTGTTCTACTACGAAACATTCAAAAGCCCTTGAATAAATCCT
Organism: Aedes koreicus; assembly: GCA_024533555.2. Taxonomy (NCBI): domain Eukaryota; kingdom Metazoa; phylum Arthropoda; class Insecta; order Diptera; family Culicidae; genus Aedes; species Aedes koreicus. The sequence goes on along the minus strand of JAHHFK020005284.1, from coordinate 9,858 downwards.
CGAGAATAGAGCATTGCTTAAGAATCTTATAAAGAAAAGTTTGTGTAAAACTGCGTTTACATCACTGGAGGTCAAAATTACTGCATAATAAACATCACATACACTGGAAAATATGAAGTATGCAACGTTATGATTAAATTTACTTAGCTGCAAGATGCAAAACTCCAATGTTTGTTTTGAATGGTCTTAGCAAACCATTTGAGCAACATCAAGGAAATATCTAGTACATCGTATACGTGATATAAACTCTGCTGCAACAAAATATGGGTCATTCCATATCAAGTGGCCGGAGAAATGCATCGACCCTCTTCGATTGGTACTAAAATTGGCTGATATACTTGTTCTAGGCTATAAATCAAAAATCCAAAGTTTTGGAGCAAGCGGTCAACCCCTCGGCCCATAGGCTGCCCCCACTTTTTTGAGATTTTTGAAAAGTCTATAATTTGTTTTTTGAATATCTCAATGACTATAAGAGCTACGAACAATATCAGGTACTTTTTTTTAGGGAAATTAAATTTGCTATCAAATGAAGATTTTTAATAATTTCTACAGTGTTGCCAACATTCTTATTTTTACAACTGAAGTCTCAAACTGCGTTTTTCTTAAAATGCCCCCACTTTTTTTTCAATTTTGATATCACCTGTGGGTTCAGCAGACTTTTTTTATATAAGAAACACTCATCGTGGAAAAATATAATTTGCTCCGTCATGGAGATATTCACTTCTAAAGATTTCATGTTTTATGTTCAATGAATTAAAATTAAACAATAGTGTAAATATATTCAAAGTGTTCTCTGAAAATGGGTCTAATAACAATGACAATAGCTAATTGTGCTAGCTATTAGGTATAGCCAGATTCCAATTTGGATTCCGCAGCCGCATACCAGTGGAAACAGACAGTTGGAGAAAAATCTTCAGTGTTGCCATCTTACGTTTTTGTGTTTGTGATTAGTTTTCAAAACAGATATTTATGATTATTATTCATTTTTTTTGTCAATCGAATCATCGAGCTATAAATCTATCTATCTTTCTGAAAAAATAAAAATGAAATGGAACGGCATGTCACAATTTAACAGAAGAACAGGTTGACAGATTCCCATGTTTTTTTTTTAATCTTTTCTTCTTTTGCTGCGTCGGGTTATAAAAATACTTACGAATTTTCGGTACGAGGTTTCAGCTGGCTACAAATAAAAGTGCAATTTTATATTTCACAACTACTAAACAAATTCCACTTAAAATAAAATATTTATCAAAATTCATTTCCTGCTGCGTCTTGCCTTAGCAGTACGTGTTGATTTTTTATGGTTTTTCGAAATAAGTTTAAAAATGGTACCCGTTTCTGAGCTCGAAATACTCTTCATAAGAACAGTGGCATCGGCTATTGGAGCTGCCAAATTCATTCCGCGGATTCCATGAATAGGTTGAGCATTAGCAAATCTGACCCCAAATTTTCTTTTTATCCCCACAGCGCGCCCACACACACACCTCTTTGGATTTTTTTGGGGAATTCCCTAAAACACTACCTCGCCGCCCCACTCTTTAGAGTTCCCCCCCAACCCCCCCGCTGACCCCTACCCCGTGCCCCTCACCGGGAACACCCCAGACTCCTCGATGGTACAGCAAATACAAGATGTTAAACCTGTGTTTGTACTGTGAACCGGCACCGTCAGAGAAGTAATAAATTTTTGTCAGCTTAGTCAGCTAAGATATAAGGAATTCTAAAGGGTGATACGGTCAAAATTTGGTCAAGGGAAAACGCGTGTAAATCGGTGAAATTGTTTATTTAAAAAATCAAATTAAATTTCTTTTTCAAGTTCAATTAGTATAAAATTCAGGAAAAATATTTAGTTAGGCTTCCGCTTTTCCAAATCCGAATTGCCGGGCCTTACGCTTGACCCCTGCCATCAGATTTTGTACAGCCACCTTGTCCACCTTCTTTGCCGCAGAAAGCCAGTTTGCCTTGAACTGCTGCTCGTCCTTAGCAGTTTTTTTAGTCTTCTTTAAGTTCCGCTTGACAATAGCCCAGTATTTCTCAATTGGGCGGAGCTCTGGCGTGTTGGGAGGGTTCTTGTCCTTGGGAACCACCTGCACGTTGTTGGCGGCGTACCACTCCATGGCCTTTTTACCGTAATGGCAAGATGCCAAATCCGGCCAAAACAGTACGGAACAACCGTGTTTCTTCAGGAAAGGCAGCAGACGTTTATTCAAACACTCTTTCACGTAAATTTCTTGGTTGACAGTCCCGGAAGCTATGAAAATGCTGCTTTTCAAGCCACAGGTACAGATGGCTTGCCAAACCAGATATTTCTTTGCGAACTTTGACAGTTTCGTGTGCTTGAAAATATCTGCTACCTTTCCCCTTCCTTTTGCCGTATAAAACTCCTGTCCCGGAAGCTGCTTGTAGTCGGCTTTGACGTAGGTTTCGTCGTCCATTACCGCGCAGTCAAACTTCGTCAGCATCGTCGTGTACAGCCTCCGGGATCGCGCTTTGGCCGTCGTATTTTGTTTATCATCGCGATTTGGAGTCACTACCTTCTTGTAAGTCGATAGTCCGGCTCGTTTTTTGGCTCGATGCACGGTTGTAGACGATACACCCAGCTTATTTGCGGCATCTCGGAGAGATAGGTTAGGGTTTCGCTTGAAACTACCGGCAACTCTCTTTGTCGTCTCAGCGGCTTCCGGTTTTCGATTTCCCCCCGATCCAGACTTCCTGGCTGTCGACAAACGTTCCCCAAACACTTTAATTACATTTGTAACGGTTGATTTGGCAACTTTTAGCGATTTTGCCAACTTTGCGTGCGAGTAGCTCGGATTTTCGCGATGCGCGAGCAAAATTTTGATACGCTGCTCTTCTTGCTTGGACGGCATTTTGACAACTGAAGAGTGAATTCCAAAATCAAAATAGGAGCAACATTCTACACACACACACTTTCAAAATGAGGGGTGTTCAGGTTTTTTAAATGCAAAATTGAAAGAAATACGTCAGGTTGATATTGACCAAATTTTGACCGTATCGCCCTTTAAAACAGTTAAACCATAGACTAACTCTAAGACCAGTAGGTCCCGAACAAATACGATATTTTTCTTGGCTTAGTCAGTACTAGCACATCGGTCCCAAGCTCGGTCCCAAGCTCAATGATTCGCCCCTAACAACGTAGCTCACACCAACACATTCTCAAATGTTGTGTCAATATAACATAGTGAATCAAAACAACAACCAAGATACTAGTACCGGAAGGTACCGAAGAGCGCAAGAATTATTGCAAGGTGCAGACTGCAAGGTATACTTCGGACCTAGAGGTTCTACAACAGTGAACCAATTTCAAATCGCTAGTTGCACATTGATTGTTGGTTAAACTGCTTGAAACGCGATGGTATTAAAACGATCAAAGCAAACATTTGTGACATTTGTGATGTTTGAGACGTTTGAAAACATGGCGGCCCGTCAGCTACCTGTATTTTATGATTCAAAACCTTAATAACTATATGGGGTGAATAGTGTCATTTAGATGCCAATAGCCATCAATAGTTTTTAAATAAGCTTCTCGTTTTAATTAAAAAGCAGTTTTAAGCGAAATTACTGTCGACAAAAATGTGTTCACTGTGTTCCGTTCGACCAGAAGAACACAATGAGTACATATCATGCACAGTGTTCTGGTTTATAACTCTGCGTTTTAATTCTAGTGAAATGATGGTGGCTTTTCACCCACTATGGTAGAATTTTCAATTTAAAAAAAATTTAAAATAGAAAATCCTAAAGTAAACATCGTTAAGAGAGTGGATTTTAAAAGATTATGTTAGATTAGGCTTCAATTAAAAATCTCTGCAGATCAGATTCAAAGCAATGATAAAACCATTTAAAGCGTAATCAGCATTTGTATCTTCCTTGTGTATTATTCTTTGTGTTCTTTTTTTATCGGTGTTGGCTCGCAAGGCCCACAACCAACCCCACTATCTCGCAGTAAGACCATTGTGATTCTGCTGAATAAGGGTTCCGAGCACCACCAGGACTTTCGGCTTTTGTATTTAGAGTCTTGAGCGCACTAACAAGACGGTATCTCAGCCGCTCCTAACATTGAGAACAGACGCTGCTTTATGCCGTTCCTGACCTGGAAACAGACGCTCGATTGTAGTTCATTTCGCATTACCCACACACCACCAAAATGTCATGTAAATTTCTGTCCCCTGAGACCAACACATGCAAGCGTCCTTTAGCACATAAGAATGAGTTGAAAGAGATGAGAAAATAAATTCAATAAAACACATCTTTTGTCGAATTGCGTTTCAGGAGACATAATTTTACACGAAATCTTTGTTAACGTTCCCTAACTTTTTACAAGCAGGAATTATGTCTCGTGTAAAATTCATAATTTCTAAGTGTGCAGGCTGCATCACGGGGAGGCGAACTACCTTACCACTTTATCAGCATTAATTGTATGCGTTATAGAATATAACTTACCAATGTTTTACTGGGAATGCTTAAAACAAATTAGATTAAAAAAAAAATTACTGGCATTTTCTATGACTGTTTTAAACCTCAAAAACAATTGGTTATACAATTATCGAAATGTAATCCTGCTTTCGATTCGAGGTTGGTATTTTCATTCTGTAGGAAATCAGCGAAAGAACCCATTTATAACGTTAGCATTGACCCGTTCTACCAATTGTTAATTAGCAAATAAAAACCTTCCTCGACCAGAGAATCGCTCGGTTCTATTCTTCGTTCAACCTGTCCAACGAGAGACAGCATTCCTCAGCGGCATCCGGCCATGTCCACAGGCCGCAAGTATCAACACCCCGTGTATTATTTTTCCCCAGAACAACGCCTTCGCAGAAAACAGAAATAAAGATCAAAACACGAACATTCACCTCTTCGGTCCTTTCTCACAGTTACAGAGCCATGCACAGCTGTACTGCCACACAGGTAACATTTCCTGCCGCTGCCTTCCTCCTCACTAGACGATCATCCAAACCTACGACTTCGGAGTCATATTTATACAATATCTGCGCTCTTTGGGTTGCGGCATTTCTGCTGTTTTTTTTTTTCGTTGCGTCCCATCCTTTTCTTCGCCGGGTTGTTGTATATATTTTTTTTTTTGCCCGTGGAATACCTCAGGTCTTAAGATAGTCATACCGTAGTAGGTTGGCAAGAAGGTAGAGCAACTTCTTGTATCATGCTGTCCTCCTTCATTGCCTTCTTTCTTCCAGGCCAGGTAGCCAAGCATAGAAAACAGACCGTCGGAACAGGGCAGAAAGGAAATATAAATTCTTTTCAAGTTATTGACCCGATTGTTTGGAATATTTTCCTACCAAACCACCAGCCAGTTCCCTTTTTTCGCCACTACGAATTGCCTGATAGTAGGCAGGTGCAACGAAGGATGAATGTGATAGTAGTAGGCCTTCAATGGATGCTCTCGGCTAAAAAAAATGACAGTTAATTTTATTTGCAGAAAAACGGAGACTGGAAATGATGAACATCGATTTAGGTTCAAATTCTCACACATTAATTTCCCGGTTCACTTTCCGCCGCTGTCAGTAGAAAGCCACCCAAACACCAAGGATTGTGCAAAGTTGGATTCTCCTCCCGTGGGAAGAAATTTTGACTTTATCGCCTAACCGTTGGCATAAATTTGATTCTAGCAGCGCAAGAAGGAGGTCTTCAGATCCAATTTGCTTTTCTCCCCTTCGATAATCGAGCCATCGTCTTTGTTTTACTCATTAGCCACCCTGCCACATCAAAAGTAGAAATTCCCACCATTGAAGTGTTCATTTCCTGAGGCGCGCGCAAGAACAAGAAGACGCGCTGCTGCATAATAATGTTATCATTTTCAATTCAAATGTTGCCTATCGGGGGAGAAAATGTTTTACTTTGTGTGGAAAATACTGCCTTCATTAAGACGACAGTGAACTCTTGTCGTTCGTTCGTTCCCCTTGGATGGACTGGCGCGGTGAGTCAACTTCCTCGGGCTGAACTGTCATGTTTATGTGAGTGGCTTGCTGCGGAGGAGTTCTGCTGATTAAAAGTGCCGTTCGAATTGGGTTGCTTCTTCGAGTGCGAAATAGTTGAATGAGCCCGGTCGATACTGGGGAGCTTGCCTTATCCGGATGGGCACGTATAGGAATCCGGTTCTTGGCCAGTTCCGTCCAAACTGGTTTGGGTGGTGGCAGCGGATGGGATTTGCGTTGAGGGTACCGGTATGTGCGTTCAAAACTGCTGTGTAACCATTGGTAACTGGTTCCTCCAGTCGTGCCAAGCGCTATAAGAAGTGGTTGACAAAAGCTGTTTAAAGTTTAAAGAAACTGATAGATTCCATAATTTGTTCTAGGGGATAATGGATGTCAACTCGTTACAGGTATACTTCGATTATATGTAGAAGGCACTAAGCTCCTCCCATGACGATGATTTATCCCAAATGACCAATCAATTTAACAAACATAATACGTTATAATATCTATATATATATATATATAAAGCTTGCTTCAGATAGAATTGGAACAAAAACAATTGCCTGTATTTCAGTTATTTATTATTGAATTCAAGATCTTTTTTTATACAAATGTAGCGTTTTCTTCATACTTTTAAGAAAAAATACGGATAAAATTATTTGTCACGGTTTCGAAGGAATTCTCGAATTTTTCCTGTAACACGGCTCATTAGGCGGCGCACACCTTCTTCGTCCATCGTTTTAGCTATCTTATTCCACCAGGTCTTCATCTGATTGATGTCTTTGACAACCTTTCCCTTTGCCTTGAGTCTCCTCTTCACGATTGCCCAGTATTTCTCAATAGGGCGGAACTGGGGGCAGTTGGGTGCGTTAAGGTTTTTCGGAACAACATGGACCCCTTTCTCTGCATACCATTCTTGAACGACTTTGCTGTAATGACAGCTTGCCAAATCTGGCCAAAACATTACGGGATGGTCGTGGGATCGAATGAACGGCAAAATTCGTTTTTGAAGACACTCTTTTTGGTATAGTTCCGACGTCATTGTCTTATTTGTAACGAAAACTTTCGTTTTTTTGCCACAGCTGCAAATGCCCTGCCAAATCATGAATTTTCGTGCAAATTTGTCGGCAAAAACAAATTTAAATTTATCTGGAACATCCCCCCGAGCCGTTGCCAAGTAAAATTTTTGACCTGGGATTTGCCCGAAGTCAGCCTTGACATAGGTTTCATCGTCCATCAGAAGACACCCGTCGAACTTGGTCAGCACCTGGTCGTATAGCTTCCGAGCACGGATTTTGGCCACACTATTCTGTTTTATGGTCCGATTTGGCAGTTTGCTAGCTCGATACGACTTGATTCCTTCCCGGAGTCGAGTTCTCCTCACGGTACTATGAGCAGCACCGAATTTTCTGGCCAAATCACGGTCCGACAGATTGGGATTCCTCTTAATCGTCTTCAAAATCTTACCACGCAGTTTCCGGTCGACAGTTCCACTCCGACGATTGGCTTGAGGCTTCCGAATCGTCGTCAATGTTTCCTTATACCGTTTGATAACGCGCCATACGGTATTTCTGGGCAATTTCAGCTGTTTAGCTAGCCTAGATGCAGACCACAATGGATTTTCCAAATAACTGTGCACAATTTTTTCCCTTCTTTCGGCTTCCATGTTGATTGTTTACAAAGTACAGTCGATTGGCGGAATGTCAAAAATACATACTGACAAAATTCCCGACACGTGGGCGCCAAGAGCTTCCAAATCCGTCCACCAGGAGCGCCACAATATGAGCAAAAGTTTATTCCAGTTCTAAATGAAGCAAGCCTTAAATGAATTTCTGTCTGTCTGTCTGTATGTCTGAACCTTAAGAATCAAAAACTACTGAACCGATCGGCGTGTAATTTTGAATACAGGAGTTTTTGGGGCCGGGGAAGGTTCTTATGATAGTAAGAGACCCCTCCCATCTCTGGAAGGGGGGGGCTCCCATACAAATGAAGCACAGATTTCTGCATAACTCAAGAAGTAATCAAGCAAATGGAACCAAATTTAGCATGTGGAGGTTTGCAGGAAGCGAAAAATATTTTTATGGTGGTTTGAGACCCCTCCCCCTCTCCTAGAAGGGGTGCTGTCATACAAATGAAACTGAAATTTCTGCATAACTCTAGAACTGAGAAAGCAAATGGCAGGGCAGAGGCAAGACATGTTTCTACGGTGGATCGAGACCCCTCCTCTTTATAGTAGGGGGGGGGGTCTCTTATACAAATGGAACACAAATTTAAACCAAACATGAGAATTCTTCCTACTGTTATGAAAATGTGTATGCAGGGGTTTTTGGGACCGGAAAAAGTTCTTATGATGGTTTGAGACTCCTCCGTCTGTAAGGGAGGGCGGGAGGTGTGCTCCCATACAAATGAAACACACATTTCTGTATAACTCGAGAACTAAATCAAGCAAACAGAGCCAAATTTGGTATGTGGAGGTTTGAGAAGGCAATAAATGTTTCTAAGGTGACTTGAAACCCCTCCTCTTTCTGAAAAGGGGGCTCCCATACAAATGAAACACACATTTCTGCATAATTCGAGAACTTATTAAGTTACTGGAACCAAATTTGGCACGTAAAGGTTTTTGTAGGCAAGAAATGTTTCTATGGTGGTTTGAGACCTCTCCGCCTTCTGGAAGGGGAGACTCCCATACAAATGAATTACAATTTTTAGCATAACTCGAGAGCCAAATGAAACCAAATTTGGCATGTTGAGGTTTTTGGAGGCAAGAAATGTGCCTATGGCAGTTCAAGACCCCTCCCCCCCAAACATGAGAATTATCTCCACTGTCAAAATTTTTATGCAGGGGTTTTTGGGGCCAAAAAGGTTCTTATGATGGTTCGAGACCCCTTCCCTGTCTGAAAAGGGAGGGGGTCTGGCTCCCATACAAATGAAACACAAATTTGTGCATAGCTCAAGAACTAATCAAGCAAATGGAACCAAATTTGGCATGTAGAAGTTTATAAAGACAAAAAATGTTTCCATGGTAGTTCGGGACCCCTCCCCTCTTTGGATGGGGGGCTCCCATACAAATGAAACACAAATTTAAACCAAACATCAGAATTATCCCTGCTGTTATGAAAATTTGTATGCAGAGGTTTTTGGGGCGGGAGAAGGTTCTTATAATGGTTTGAGACTCCTCCTACACCTGAGAGAGAGCGGGGGTTCCATAAAAATGAAACACAAATTTCTGCATAACTCGAGAACTAATCAAGCAAATAGAACTATATATAGCATGTGGGGTTTTTGAAGGTAATGTTTTTTTTTTTCTATCTTTGAGACCCCTCCCTTACCTGGAAGGGATGGCTCTCATACAAATGAAACAGAAATTTCTGCATAACTCAAGAACTAATCAAGCAAATGGAACCAAATTTGGCATGTGGAAGTTTATAAAGGCAAAAAATGTTTCTACGGTGGTTTGGGACCCCTCCCCTTCTGTGGATGGGGGGCTCTCATACAAATGAAGCACAAATTTAAACCAAACATGAAAATTTACTCTATTGATTTGAAAATTTGTATGGAGTTTTGGGGCCGGAGAAGGTTCTTATGATGTTTCGAGACTCCTTCCCCGTCTGCAAGGGGGGGGGGGGGGGTGCTCCCATAGAAATGAAACACACATTTCTGCATGACTCGAGATCTAACAAAAAAAATGGAACCAAATTGGACATCTGTGGTTTTTTGGAGGCAAGATTTCTTGTACGGTGGTTCGAAACCCCTCCACTCTCAGAAAAGGAGGCTCCCATATGGCTGACCCACAATTGATACGTTTGGCGTTGCAGGAAAACTGTCAAATTCACGCAAACGCATCTGCAACGTATCAATTGTGGGCCAGCCAATACAAATGAAACAGAAATTTCTGCATTACTCGAGAACTAAT
>JAHHFK020005283.1:0-212968 GCA_024533555.2 Aedes koreicus | reverse complement strand
CCCGCAAACAGTAGCGTTTTTGCAGTCATGACGAACAAATCGGCACTAGATTAAATGGCGCACTAACCGAACGAATTTTTAATCTAATTCTTATACAAACAACTCTCTGAACTGGATTGGTTGACCATTATTTATTAGTGGGTTGCGCCAACCAGCTGGGAAAAATTTTCCTGACGGCTCGCCCTCCATGGAGGCGTTTTTGCACTTGCAGCGAACGAATCGGCACCATGATATTAGGCGCACAAACCAAACGAAATAAAAGTTTAATTCTTGTATAAGAAACTCTTTTAATTAAATTGGTTGTCCTCAAAAGGACAAATTATCAATTTATGGATTGCGCCAACCAGCTGGGTAGAATTTTTACCGACGGCTCGCTCTCCATCGAGTACCGAACTAAATTTAAGGTTAGTTCTTTAATAAACAACTATTTTATTTTAATTTATTGTCCTCAAAAGGACAGATTATTTCCCCCTATTGCTGCTCGCCTCCAAGGACGCTTTCCCACAAACAGCAGCGTTTTCGAAGTCGCGGCGAAACAATCGCCACGATGAGGTAAGATGGTGGCTTTCACAAACCGACGCGATTGTGCGCCCCCATAATCCGCCATTTTACCTCATCGCGAAGATCGTTGTTTGGGAGAGCCTTGGTACTTACCACCACCATCTGCTACGCGACCACCATCTGCCTCTGCGACCAGCTCCACTGCCGGACGAATGAAGCATCTGCGACCAGCTACCAGCTCCGCACAGCTTCAATGCTGTCAAACGAATGAGGCAATTTTTTCCTAAGTGTGCGTTTTATACCGTTCTCAGCTGCATGCGAGACATACATGGAGAGACGAATGGCATGATTGGTTAATGTCCCTCTCTAATACAAAGAAGAAGAATATGATGCAAGACGTTCCTTGCTTCGATTTGAAAACTGTGATAGGAAATTTGGTAAATTTACTCTGCAAAATGACATTCTAAGGCATTACCTTATATTTCCGTTATTTTCAATAGTTTACTATTGTTTCAGAATAATGTTTGTTAATTGAATTGGAGCGCGGTAAAATTTCCGACCGATTGAGGAAGAAATCATGTAAATCTATATTGGATTATTTGAGTTACTCGCGTACAAAACGTACGGTTTTTCGTGACGGTCGCAACATTTTAGATTTTCATTTGACACCCTACCCTTGCCGTAAGACGTAGTTTACGTCAAAATCATGAAGTTTGAGCCGTCGAAAGTAATGTGTCGGTGAAAATCTGTATTTGTCCCCTCTATATGTGATCTTCCAGCTCATCTGGGTTGTCCCAGAATGGCCAATATGGTCATTGATCAATTTCAAGGCTAGAAGTAGACTACTCAACCAAAATCATGAAGTTAAAGCCGTAGAAAGGCATGTTTCGGCAAAAACCAGAATTTTTCTCCTTCTAAACGGTTCCCTCGGGGCATAAGGATTGTCCTGGAATTGTCATTGGTCCATTTTATAGCTAGAAGTAGACTACCTATCAAAAGTCATGAAGTTTGAGCCGTCAAAAGTCATGTTTCGGAGAAAATTTGTATATGTCCTCTCCTAAACGGTTTCCCCGGGGCATCCGGATTGTACCGGAATAGATTATATGATCATTGGTCCATTTCAAGGCTAGAAGTAGACTACTTATAAAAAAAATAATGAAGTTCAAGCCGTCTAAAGGCATGTTTCTGTGAAAATCCGTTTTTATCCCCTCCTCAAGGGGTTCTTCCAGGGCATCCAGGTTGTCTCATAATTTCCAATATGGTCATTGGTCCATTTCAAGCCTAGAAGTAGACCCAAAAATCATGAAGCATGAGCCGTCAAAAGGCATGTTTCGGTGAAAATCTTTATGTGTCCCTTCCCAAATGGTTCCCCCAGGGCATCCGGATTGTCCCAGACTGGCCAATATGGTTATTGGTCTATTTCAAGGCTAGAAGTAGACTATTCATGGCAAATCATGAAAATTTGAGCCATTGAAATGCATGTTCCGATGAAAATAAGTATTTGTCACCGCCTCCCTGTTATATCATTTGTGGATTTCCTTTTCTTCTTCAAAACATTCTCCCAATTTGTTTGAACAAGCTCTAATTCAACACCGATCGTTGGTCAAAACATGCCCTTGCAAAAATGCCCTCTTCCGGCACAAAATCCTTGTAGCCAAAAGGGGCAAAAATAGCAGTACTCGCCAAAAACCTGAAATTAGGACTCTAGTAAGCATTTTGACTAAAAAAACTTAAAAATTTGGCACATATATAGTTTCCACAATGTGAGTTTGAATTCAGGGTCAATATGACCCGAAACACCTTATTCGTAACTTTTTTTTAGCAGCCCTTCAGAAATGTCAAAAAAATTAGATTCAATGCAGGAACGTCCAGATTCTTATTCTAGAAATATATTGCATTTTTTAAATCCCTTCCGGGTCATATTGACCCCGACACATAAAGAAGGTTAAAGAGGGCGGAGGGGTCTCAAACCAGCATAGAAACATTTCTTGCCTTCAAAAACCTCATCTTGCCAAATTTGATTCTATTTACTTAATTAGTTCTCGAGTTATGCAGAAACTTGTTTTTCATTCGTACGGGAGCCCCCCCCCCCCCCCCTAACAGAGGGCAAAGCGGTCTCTTACCCTCGAAACATTTATTGCCTCCAAAATCCCCACATGCCAAATTTGGTTCCATTTGCTTTATTAGTTCTCGAGTTATGTAGAAATTTCAGTTTCATTTGTATGAGAGCCCCCCTTTTCTTGAGAGAGGAAGGGTCTCGAACCACCATAGAAATATTTTTTGCTTCCAGAAAACTCGACATGTAAAATTTGGTTCCATTTGCTTGATTAGTTCTTGAGTTATGCAGAAACTTCTGTTTCATTTATATGGGAGCCTCCCCTTCCAGAAAGGGGAGGGGTCTCTTAGCACCATAGACTCATTTCTTGCTTCTAAAAACTCTCACATGCTAAATTTGGTTTCCCCCCATTTTTTTCTCCCTCCACCCCCGTATAATTTTTAAATTAATTCCAGCAGTATGTTACTCTCCCGACCCCTCCTATTAAACTCCTTTAAAAAAACATTTGTACAACAACGCCCCCTCTATGGTTCGTTTAAAAAAAAAGTTAATAAAAACTGTATAAGAACATAAAGATTTTGAAAAAGTTCTAGTGAAAGATGTTATGACCTTCATAAAACCTATTGGCTGCTATTAAAACCAGAATGTGGCCAAATGGCTGTCAAACTTCACAGTGAAATCGAGGTTGTTTTTTTTTTTTGTTATGCTTTGTTCGATTCTCTGCTCTTCAGATTTATTCAGCAGTAAAAAAAAAGGTCAAGTGTTGCGGAAAATTTTGTTTGATAGTAAAATATCCAAAACAAATTGTGTTTTCTACAGCGTATTATGCTTCAAATCCTTTGCGCAATTATTTTTGTGGTGAATATTGACACTATAAGAGCAGAAAATTAATGCGCCTCGGAAATTATGCGAATTTACAACAACATAAATTGAATTAAAACAAATACATTCGATGAATTAATCATGAATTTCCTGAAAAGTGCTTGTAATTGGATGAGATTATCTAAAAGAATGCCGAAATTAGTCTCCGATCTACAGTTTATTTGCATACCATTGAAAATTTGATGCATTTATTTTTCCACATTTCAATTTTTTCTTATATTTCAATATGGCGATTGGAAAAAAATCACAGTTTTACCATAAAGCCAATTTTTCTTCGCAATGACTACTTTAAAACTATTTGGTCTTATGGTGACTTCCTTCAATGCCACTTTGCCGTTTAATGCATTTACTGGAGGCAAAATGGTTTTAAATTGCTTTTTCAACTGACCATAATAAGATAATTTCAATGAGTCCTAAAACGGCATTTCAATACAGCACGAGTTCGTAAAGTCGAAATAAAACCTTTGATAGGAGTAAAAGGAATTTGAGAAACATGGTTTTAAGATCGTTGTAAACAAGCTGTGTAGGTTCTCATAAACCTGACTAAAATATGAACCTATTGGCACCTCTTGGTGCCATAATAAAACCAAATTGATTTCAAGTGGCTTTCATAAAACTTCAATAAAACTTAATAAAGCTGGATGGTGTTAGCAATGTTATTTGGGATTTGCATGATTAGTTCTCGAGCTACGCAGAAACATGTGTTTCATTTGTATGGGAGAGAGAGAGAGAAAGAGAGAGAGAGAGAGAGAAAGGGAGAGGTCTCTAACTATCTTAAGAACCTTCACCGGTCCCAAAAACCGCTCCATACAAAATTTCACACCGATCGGTTCTGTTGTGTCCGAGTCTATAAGGTTCAGACAGACAGACCGAAATCCATTTTTATATATATAGAAAGAAGATTGAAATGACAACCGGTATGGAAAAGATAAACGTAGTCCTACGTTAAAACAATACGTTTTCAATGCTAAGATTTTCAATTAAAAGTTAACTTATTTATGGAAGTTCATTGATGCATATGTCAAAGTAAATTGAGGCATATGTCAAAATTTTCAAATTTTTTGCTGTGTTGAGCGATGCAGAGATTTTTTTTTGCACATCGTCCGTTTTTCCGTCATAGAATATGACGCTCGCACCTAGCTAATCGTTTAAACATAAGACACATTTTCTTTGAGTCCGATAGAAACAAAATGCTGAAATAGATCACAAACTTCCGTTGAAAAAGAACATGGTAATATGTGCAAATTTAAGGTAAGTCTTGTAAGCTACACTTGAACAAGTGAGTACTCTCAGAAACGCCATTTTCTTTCAAATGCAGATCATTTCTCGAGAAAAAAAACTGTGTACCATAAAGCACACAACTTCTTTACTGCGAAACAAAAGACAAAACTCCGTCAAAAGTTTTATCCTACAGCCAAACGAAAAAAAAAAACTTCGATGAATCCACCTTCGGTGAGAACAAGGTTTCAATAACCACATGGAAATCAAATATCACTAGAGGTATAAATTCATGGATTTTAAATATCGATCCGAAATGCGATTTTCACTGAAATTCATCTCGGCGCTGATATTTCAACAAAACCGCTGAGTTTCAAAGGATTTCCGCACCTTTCTCTGGTTTAACAGCGCGAAAAAAAAAATACCATTCAAACTTTGGCTAAAGAAGCATGGACCGAACAAATTTACCGACAGGTAGGTATCTGCCACTCCCAGGAGTAATCAATTTTCTCTTTTTATGCGTCCTTGGTTGTGTACATCGTCTTTTAATGTCCACTTTTATGAGCCATCCCGCCAAATGGCGTCGCTCGGTGTTCGGCGGAGGGGTGGATTCTCCAATTCGTTGCCATCCGTGGTGTGGGCACAGGATGTTAATTTGGCCGTTCCGTCCAACTTAGTTCAGCTTGCCTTGGAACTGGAAACAACTTTGCGCTAATACGGAATTAATCTTAATAAAAAAAAAAAAAAAGAAAAGAACCGATGCGGAAGGACGAAACAAGTACGACAAAGTTGTTTATTTATTAAACGGTGCGCAATTTAAATCCGGTGGTGGGCTTTTTTACACGATTGGCTCCAAACTGTACTGTCATTTGAGAAGGGGAGTTTCTTACAAAACTTCTATTCTATAAATCAACAATTTATCAAAATAAGACAACACAGTCTACACGATGTTTCTGAAAAATGGGTCGGATCTTTCCTTAGAAAACACTCGCCCTAATGCTTGCACAGAGTTTACAGTTGGCAGTTGCAGTATGGCGCTCTTTTCTTGAAAAAATTGTACAGAAGAACGAGCAAAATCTTAAGCAATTAAGAATCCACCCTACCATGCCAATTATGAAGTATAAGCATCATCACTTGGAGTGCGTGCTCACCGCTCCTGGCACGACATTGTCTCATCTCACTCATTAATAAGACGGAAGTGGCCTCACTTGAGTAAACTGCAGCTGGCGGGAGTGGCTAAAAGTGCCTCATTAACTCATCGTTTCCGCAGGAATGATAATCCTCAACGTTGGACTTGTCTCTCTCGTTACTAATTATTTATTCTTTTTCTTAGGTTTGAAATGTACAACAATGCACTGGGTTGGGGACGAGAACGAAACACGTAATAGCTTGCGCTTTTGGTCGTCGGTAAAATAACAATAACCTTCAATTGAAACATTTTTCGCATGTCATTCTATCTAACAAAACATAAAAATATGATAAGAGATCGATGTACAACGGAAACAGAAATTTACAACTGTGTGTACGAATTTTTGAGTTCGAAAATTCAAACTACATTGTAAAACAACTAGTCCGTTTGTAGACTTTTATCCGCGCCCTTATAAACATTGCATAATGGAAAATACTTCTTGGCCATTGGGCCAGCTCAACTGTATATTTCGGAATTGCAAATTATGGAAAATTTGCTTATGAAGCCACTTCAACCATTCCCCGCCTCCAGCACTCGCAGGGCACATACTCACACATTGCAACGTTCTTTGAAGAACAAACTTCAAACCACCCACCATGCGTGCCAATCTAGTACGGTTCATACCCCCGCCCCGTTACTCCCTCGCCAGACTTCTTCACACAATGTGAGCTGCTGCGGTGAACTTAATCATCATTAGCGCGGAAGCTCCTCGTATTGCCTCCTAGGCTTTGCCGAATGATAAATGAGTGAAATGAGAAAGTTTCTGCTCACAGCCCTGAACCACCCCCGCAAACTCACGCGCTCGTTCTCCTAATTTTGACGTAGGACTACGTCATTGTTTTCAATATAGGTGTACACGTTGCGAGTACGAAAATTTGGAGCGTCACGAAATATGCTTAGGTTTTGAAAGTTAATAACTAAGTCATTTAATGACCGATTTTCAAAATTTTTGCACCGATCGATTGCAAATCTTTCTACTCATCAATTCCATTATTGAAAATTATTAATTTTAAATAAAATACTATTGAAATTCTTATAAATATAAAAATGAATCTCTATCGAACTGACCCTTATAAACATAGAAACTACTTAACCGACTGGCGTGAAAATTTGTATGCAGGGGCTTTTGGGACCGGGCAAGCTTCTTATGATGGTTTAAGACCCCCTCCCCCGCTATGGAATGGGGGGCTCTCATACAAATGAAACACAAATTTCGGCATAATTCAAGAACTAATCAAGCAAATGAAACCAAATTTGGCATGTGCATGTTTTTGAAGACAAGAAAGGTTTCTATGGCAATTTGAAACCCTTGCCACCTTTAGAAAGGGGGGGGGGAGGGGGGGCTCCCATGCAAATGAAACAGGAAATTCTAATAACTCAAGAACTAATCAAGTAAATGGAACCAAATTTGACATGTGGAAGTACTTGAAGGCAAGAAATGTTTCTATGGTAGATTGAGACCCCTCCCACCTCTAGAAGGGGGAGTGGGCTCTCATACAAATGAAACAGGAACTTCTGATAACTCGAGAACTAATCAAGTAAATGGAATAAAATTTGACATGTGGAAGTTTTTGAAGACAAGAAATGATTATTTGGTAGTTCGAGACCCCTCCTACTTCTAGAATGGGGGGCTCCCATACAAATGAAACTGGATTTTTTGCATAACTCGAGAACTAACTAAGCAAATGGAACCAAATTTGGCATGTGGAAGTTTTTGAAGGCAAAAAATGTTTCTACTGTGGTTCGAGACCCCCCCCCCCCCTCTGGAAGGGGGGATGCTTTCACACGAACGAAACTCAAAATTCAACCAAACATGAGAGTATATCATATTTATTATTCGATACATTATAAATGTTACATAATATGATTCAGTATTGCAAATCACTAAGGGTCGTTTGATGTGTGCTTATTTGCAATCACAGTCCACTGTTTGATGGCATGTGATAATTTCTGTTTGATGGCATGTGAAGTGTGAAGTTCGTTGGTAATATTATCTTCGAATTCCAATCAGTGTTTAAAAGTGTTTCTTGCGTTCTAGTGCGATGGATAGAGTCCATACCATTCGATAAGAAACAAATTATTTTGAGGAAGTGTAAGTAAAATGTCGCAGCATATGGCTGCAAACTATATACGTGAGTTGCTCAAGCTTTAAGCTTCAGCTTCATGACAAAGTGAGGTGGCTGCACTAGCTGTTCCCCTGACCCCAAAACGGCCCCTTTTAAGGCCTCCAAAATAACTGGAAAAGAGAGTTGTTCGAAATGGGCGGTTGCGAAAAATACCGTATGTCGAAGCCATAGTGTTTTCGACATTTGCACATTTTGCAGTGGTGTACACACTAGGCCTAGAAGAAATCGTATGCAATTGGTGGTGGATGAAGCCAGTCTCTTGGGTAAAAATGTCCTAAATGTCTACCCGCATAAACAATTACCATAAGAAGCACCTAACCACCAATTCGGGTTATCATCCCAACTGTAACCGGTACGATTAAACCATAGACTAACTCTAAGACCAGTAGGTCCCGAACAAATACGATGTTTTTCTTGGCTCAGTCAGTACTAGCACATCGGTCCCAAGATCGGTCCCAAGCTTAATAATACGCCCCTAATAATGAACTCACACGAACACACGCTCAAATATTCTGTCAAAATAACACAGCAAATCGAAACAAAGGCGCAAATATGTATAGCAAGGTGCTGGCTACAAGGTGTACTTCGGACCAAGGGGTTCTACAACAGTGAATCAATTTCAAATCGCTAATTGCATATTGATTGTTTGTTAAACCATCTGTAATATCGTTCTTGTATATTACATGTTTATTAGGGTAACCTGTTTAGTGTATTGCAGTTAATTTTTGAGCGAAACCAATTTCGAAAACCGTTTAAACAATTAGGCGACTGGAGATGAATTCGATTGCACATTGCTACATAGTCCTACGTTACCTTTGCGTACAACCCCATTGGGCTGAACCTTGTAGTTTTCGTTGTGTTGTTTAGTAAGTTGTTTTTGTGATTTAAACAGCCACGAATATCCATTTCCTTGACCCTTGCTAAGCAAGTTTTTGGGATTTTGTTTGTGGATTGCTATGCTTTCGGCTACATTTAGTTTCGTTGAATATATGTTCAGCTATTTTTGATTTAAAATAAAAAAACTACAATGAAATAATTCCCGCAGTTATTTTGAATTGATGGAAAATGATGCTCATTCCATGTGTGTATGGGAAAAAAAACTTGAAATTTCCAAAAAAATATAACTCAAAAACGGCTTGATGAACATTTAAAATTTCTTGATATGTTATGTAAAAATGTTTGAATTTTGATAAAAAAAATATAAAAATAAATAGTCGTTGTGGTCCAACATTTCTAAAATCATAAAAAACAAATACTTTGACCATTTTAGCAAATTTAAGTACATTAATTATTATAATCAATATTTTTAATAAAAACTAGAAATATTCTATTCAGAGAAAGACATTGCAAATCGACCCAGTGGTTCAGAAATTATGATTTTTTATAAATATTTTTTTTTGAAAAATGTCGATTTTTCTGGTAACCCTATATCGAACATGGTCATCCTAATAAAAAAATAAAAAAATACGGGTCTTATTATTTTCGCTGAAGAACATACCAAGCGATTTTGAGCGAAATCGGACAGCTTTTTTTTCAACTCTATTCTTTTCCCGTGGAATCGCTGTATATATATATATATATATATATATATATATATATATATATATATATATATATATATATATATATATATATATATATATATATATATATATATATATATATATATATATATATATATATATATATATATATATATATATATATATATATATATATATATATATATATATATATATATATATATATATATATATATATATATATATATTTTATATATATATATATATATATATATATATATATATATATATATATATATATATATATATATATATATATATATATATATATATATATATATATATATATATATATATATATATATATATATATATATATATATATATATATATATATATATATATATATATATATATATATATATATATATATATATATATATATATATATATGTTATATATATTATATATATATATATATATATATATATATATATATATATATATATATATACATATATATAAATAAATATATATATACATATATATTTATAGGTTATTTTCAGAAAACCCACAAACACCCAAAGAGTCATCCCTTACACTTCAAACCACTCTTTTCAACATAAAATGGCCACTTTTCACCACATGATCCACCGAATGTTGACCCTTCCCCTCAATAAAACCGGAAAAGCCAAAGAATTAGCATATATCTTCGAAACTGCTCGACTCAATGGTTACGAAAAGAGGACAATTCAAGCTATCATCCAAAAAAAGGAAAAACTTCTTCATAGGAAATCACAAACAACCCTTTCCGATTCACCTGAACCCCTGAAACGTGTGTCTGTCCCCTTCGATAAAGATATTACACAAAAGCTAAAAACTCAACTTAGAGAATTTGGCTTGGACTTAGTTTTCTCTAGCAGGAACAACCAATTGGCATCGTCGTTAGGCTCCACCAAAGATTCAATAGATGTATTAGGCAAAGCAGGGGTATACAAAATTAAGTGTAAACACTGCAGCAAAATGTATGTAGGTCAAACAAAGAGAACCTTGGCAACAAGGTTCAAAGAGCATCTAGCGGAGGTGACTAAGGCTGTCAAACAGACTGACAAAGGAATTTCACATAACTTCAAATCGACAGTTGCAGAAAACATCTTTACGGAAAATCACGACATAACGACGAATGACATCACAATCTTACGGACTACCTCTACACCCTGGAAATTAGACGTCGCAGAAAGCTTAGAAATTAACAAACAACAAAACACAAATCTACTAAACAAAGACCAAGGTAACGGGTACACATGGCTCTTTAACTTAATACCCAAACGACATCAAAACCGACGCAGTGGAACACCCGCTGCTACGGAATAATCAGGTTAGGTATAAAGAAAAGGCGAGGTAGATATCAAGCATAATATTTGTTTTGGACTCAGGATAGGTTAGGTACAAGAAATGTTAGCTGTAGGTACAAGTGTTTGTATTTAGAAAATAGGATAAATACGGCAGGTGGCGAAGGTTTTCTTTCAGTCGAGTATTAGTACACGACACTGAAGAAGTCTGCACATTGTAGACGAAATACGCGTATCTGTCAAGATAAGCAATAAAGGTAGTTGGAATTAAATGGAAATTACTAATCATTCTTCTTATTTTCAATTATTTTTTTTTTTTAAAAACAGAGCGAGAAGAGAAAAAAAAATAAATAAAAAAAAAAGTGGTAAATCAAAACTTAAAAAGAATTTGGGTTTTCCCAACCCAATACCTTTTGGAAAAATTGACAACCTTCTTCTTCCGGAACTTCTCCGGAACATCCAGGTGGGACTTTCCGACGAATTCCAGGCCGGGGATCTGCTTGGCGTCCGCTATAACGTACATGTCGTCGTCCATTACGATGCATTTCGGCTGCACAAACCATTCGTGGGATTTGGCCACCGTATTCTGTTTATCGGTTTGGCTAGGCGCCTTCCTTAACTTGAAGGTATGAAGTCCGGCCTTTTTCATTGTCTGCTGGACGAACCACACGGAAGAATCGACCTTCTTGGTTACGTCCCGAATCGAATGTTTTGGATTGCCCTTGAAGTAATCCCTCACATTCTTTGCGTTCACGAGAACGGTCGTCTTCGCTTTTCTTCCTCTGTCAGCTCGCCGCTGGGTCGTCTGGGTCTCCTTGAGTGATTTTACCACACGAGACACGATTAAATAGTCGATTTCCAACTGTTTCGCGATCGACTTGTGGGACTGGCCTGGATTTTCCACAACCGCGCCCGTAATTTTTTGTTGTTGGGACGGTGGGCGGGTTCACCGACTTGGGTACCACATCGATACCGCTTCATCTCCTCCAACGATCGCTTCGAGTAGTGGGCCGACGCCAGATCCGGCCAAAACACCGCGTCTTCGTCCTTGTGGTATTTCTTGATGAACGACGCAACTTCCGGCAGGCATTTCGTACTATAAATTTCCCCGTTCACGGCCAGTCCGGAGCGAAAGAAGAGCAGCTTTGACATCCCCTTCTCGCTGATTGTCAGCCACAGCAGCACCTTCTTGAGGAACTTGGTGTGTGAAATGAAATTCACTTCGGAGCTCACTTCCTTCATGGCGGAAGTAAAATACGAAGTGCCCTGCCAGTCGTTGCCATCCAGGGTCAGATAGATCTCGTTGTCCATCACCAACGCCACGTCGCGATTCGCCGAGAAAATCGAGTTGACCATCTTATTCAGCCGCTGCCGCTGCGTCATTGCCTGCAGCTCCGAAACCAGAGAACGCGACTTCCACTTCCTGACATGTATGTTCATGTTCGCCAGGTACTTATTCACTGTTTGGCCGGTTGAACCGACCTCCCGGCCAAGCGCACGCAGCGATGTAGCCACTTCTCCCTCGGTCTTCCTCTTCGGCATCATTTGGAGCTTCTTGTCGCCCAGGGTCGTCGGCCGTCCGGAACCGGGCTTTCTTTCGATGCTCTGATTGTTGTCTAATAGTGCCAAGATGTTGTAGATGCCGGAACGGGCGTATCCGGCGTCCACAATGTGCCGCACGGTGTCCGTTTTCGACGCGGCGGGGTGCCGTTCACTGTTTTTGCCATCACGATTAGACTTCGACTGATAGAGCTGTCAAAATTTGTCTGCTGACTCATGGGTTACTATGATTGATGCCGCATGGGTAGTTTCATCAGTGCGGGTGAAGGTAAACCCATGAAAAATCGACAATTTTTGTCCATTTTTTTAAAAGCAAATGTTAGTTATTTCCATTTAATTCCAACAACCTGTATTGCTTATCTTGAAAGATATGCGTATTTTATGCACAAAAGAGAGCGTTGCATTATGTTTCGAGTGCAATCTTTATTTAATAAATTTTCATATAAGTAGCTTTTGCTTCTCATAGTCTATTTTTCAACGATTGAGCAACTATTTTTAAAAATAAAATAAAAAAAAAAAGATTTTATTTTCTTTTTTTTTACAAACCCCCAAAAAAACCACCACAAAACTAAGAAACAGCATACGAAGAAAATTTTATTTTTAAAAAATGACTTATTATCTAACAATAATGAAGAATAACTACTGTTTCCATTAAACAAAACTCTGATTGACATTGACCCAAATGGGACCGGCTAGAGGTCTTCAAATCGCTTTCGCACTGTGAATTTCTAGTTGTGACTTTCCTATCTCCTCAGTGAGCACCTCGAACTGGAGCAGACAACTCGCATTTGTTTCCAAAATCTTCGATGTAACGAACGAGGGAAATGAGAAGATCATTTCAACACGCTTATTTATATTTGTCATAACTTTTGTTTTCAGCCAAGTATTGACCTATACCTGCACTGTCAACGTACTGACGAAATTTTGACGCGAAAGCGTGGCTATGTTAATTGGTTCTTGATACCTGTCTGTGTTGTCAGAGTTTTCGATATTCACGATAGGTTATAATTAAAAATATCAGATTAATGGACATATTAACACCTTGTGAAATTGGGTTTCCAACAGTACACTTGTTGCAATTCGGTCAATTTACGACAACGTGGATCAATTAACTCTTAGTCAGCTGTAATCAACTATGACAACTTTGCATCGCTTGGGCTCGGTAGTTTACACCAGACATCGTTCAGTATAAGGCTTGACTATTTGCCCTCCAGAGGAAGAAAAAGAGTCCTACAAGCTGATAAATACAAATAGTAAAATACAAACTTCTATTCAATCACCCTCTCTGCTTACTCAAAATCAAGTTAACTACGAACAGGAGAAGTTTGTGGCATATATTTCGAATCCCGCCGCAATTGATGAAGAGCCTTAGTATGGTGCCTTTAGGAAGGGAACGGTTATCACCCCATGCTCCCTCCGTCTGCACAACTAAAGAAAATGCACGAGGCGTACAGTTTAATTTAATTACCAGCGATTCATACATAGACAGACACGCACCCTTCCGCCACCTATCATATCGTTTTATTTTTTCATCAAGCAGTCATTAGCGTAATTAATGGGGTTGAATGGATACTTACCTACTACGCTACTTTAATAGAGCCTGTTTCGTTGTTTACGGTGGTAGACGGGTAGCAGCTTGGCAAATAAAGACGTTATAAAGTGGAAGGTTAGCATAGATCTTGTGGTAAAGACTTGCAATTGAATTAAGAACCTACTTGGGGTAATATGGCATGGCGCTAACCAAGGAAACATTTAGGTTTTTCAGTTGCGAGGGCAAGAAAGTTTTTAATCAGGTACATCGGCTTCTTTCGATAACGGGATGGCGAACTATAATAGGTTCAGATTCTTGCATGTTGTACACAGCCGGAAATAAGTGCAAATACAGGCGGTAGCTAGGCTAATTTTCATTTTCTAATGGATA
The DNA here is from genome assembly GCA_024533555.2 of Aedes koreicus. Lineage (NCBI taxonomy): Eukaryota > Metazoa > Arthropoda > Insecta > Diptera > Culicidae > Aedes > Aedes koreicus. Next base: position 198,640 of record JAHHFK020005283.1, on the reverse strand, counting down.
ATCATTTGAAATCTTGTACCCTGCCGATTGTTAAAACAATATAATGGTGCTTAAAAAATGCCTTGATTGATTTGAAGGCATGGCAGACCGCATTTTCTTGAAGGAAAATCATGTTCTCATTCATAACATTTTCGGCAAATGGGATGAGAACTTCTTCCAACAACTGGCAATACATTTCAGAGTTCATCCGCGACATCCATTCATCGTCCCACACCCGGTATTTCTCGACAAATGCAAATGCGGGCTTTCTTGTGACGAGGGCCGTAGTGCAGGCGTCGCTGATACGAACGAAACATTGAGATCCTCGTTTAGAACTTGACGAATCCGACGGGCAGATTTCGTTAGACTCATTTCCTTCCTAATTTCTGTCGATGACAGCTTCTCGTAGACCGCCATCCGTTTAATTCCTCTTTTGATGCGCGGTGTCAGGTTGGATGCACGTCCATATTGCTGCTTTGAGGCATACATTTTTGCCATCCGAAGGTAATTATGGACGATCCTTGTTCCTACCAATTCGGATACCGATTTCACGCAAATTCAACCCTTGTTGCCAAAGCGCACCTACTCTTCCCTTTTCAAAGTTGGTCAACAAGCTGTTTTTCGGCATATTGTCTTTAAATAGCTGTAAAAAGCCATACATCAGTTACAATGACATAATTGTACATACCTAAAGATTCTTTTTAGCAAGTACATTCCTGCTATGAATATTTGGCTCGTTTTTGTCAGAAGCAAAAATGTTAAAAACATTGCTGGGTAGAGCTTGGCGCAGCTACTCTTGAGGATGGCTGGAGAGATATTCGAACCGCCATTGGTAGCACTGCATTAGTGACACTAGGTACTTCTGCACCGAATCGAAAAAATGACTGGTTTGATGGCGAATGCAAGCAGTTAGTAGAGGAGAAGAATGCAGCACGGGCGAGAACGCTGCAACACCGTACGAGAGCGAATGTGGATCGGTATAGACAGGCACGGAACAGCGCCAGAGGGAAGATTGAGACCGCGAACAAATGGAAACACTGTACCGTGCTAACGACACACGCAAATTCTACGAGAAGTTAAACAGCTCGCGCAAAGGCTACGTACTACAAGCTGATATTTGCTGAGACCTGGATGGCAACCTTCTCACAGGAGAGTGTGAGGTGATTGAAAGGTGGAAGCAGTACTTCGACGAGCACCCGAACGGTAATGTTACAGCGAACGAAAGTGGCACGGTAATAAATCTAGGAACACGCACAGAAGATGACAGGACCCCGACCCCAACCCTTCAGGAAGTTGAGGAGGAAATTGGTCTGTTGAAAAACAACAAAGCCGCTGGTGTTGACCAACTCCCAAGCGAGCTATTAAAATACGGTGGTGAAGCACTGGCCAGAGCGCTGCACTGGGTAATTACCAAGATTTGGGAGGAGGAATGTTTACCGCAGGATTGGATGGAAGGAATAGTGTGTCCCATCTATAAAAAGGGCGACAAGCTGGATTGCTGCAATTATCGTGCGATCACGCTACAGAGCGCCGCCTACAAGTTGCTCTCCCAAATGTTATGCCGCTGCCTGTCATCAATTGCAAAGGAGTTCGTGGGGCAATACCAAGCGGGATTCATGGGTGCCCGCGCTACTACGGAGCAGATTTTCGCGATTCGGCAAGTACTGCAGGAATGTCGCGAATACAACGTGCCCACAAATCATCTTTTCATCGACTTCAAATCAGCGTATGATACAATCGATCGCGACCAGCTATGGCAAATCATGCACGAATATGGATTTCCGGAAAAACTGACGCGGTTGATCAAAGCAACGATGGATCGAGTGATGTGTGTCGTCCGAGTATCAGGGACGCTCTCGAGTCCCTTCGAATGTCGGAGAGGGTTACGGCAAGGTGATGGATTGTCGTGTTTGTTGTTTAACATTGCATTGGAGGGTGTGATTCGAAGAGCTGGGATAGACACGAGTGGCACGATCTTCAGGAAGTCTGTCCAACTATTTGGCTTCGCCGACGACGTTGATATCGTTGATTTGAAATGATGGCGGAAACGTATATCAGACTTAAGGCTGAAGCTGGTAGGATTGGGCTTGTGATTGATGCGTTGAAAACAAAATACATGAAAGGAAGAGGCTTACGAGAAGACAATGTTAGCCTCCTAGCACGAGTTCAGATCGAGGGTGATGAAATCGAGGTAGTAGACGAGTTCGTGTATCAGGGCTCATTGGTGACCGCCGATAACGACACCAGCAGAGAAATACAAAGGCGCATTATGGCTGGCAATCGTGCCTACTTTGGACTCCGAAGGACGCTAAGATCGAACAAAGTTCGCCGAACCACAAAGTTGACCATCTACAAGACATTAATTAGACCGGTAGTTCTCTACAGCCACGAAACATGGACATTGCTAGTGGAGGACCAACGCGCCCTTGGAGTCTTTGAACGGAAGGTGCTGCGTACGATCTACGGTGGAGTGCAGATGGAAGACGGAACGTGGAGGAGGCGAATGAACCACGAATTGCACCAGTTGCTGGGAGAACCTCCCATCGTACACATCGCAAAAATCGGTTGACTACGATGGGTTGGGCATGTCGTAAGAATGTCGGACGACAGCCCTGTGAAAATGGTTCTCGAAAACGAACCGACAGGTACAATAAGAAGAGGCGCGCAACGAGCAAGGTGGATTGATCAAGTAGAAGGCGACCTGCGGACCCTCCGCAGACAGCGAGGCTGGCGAGGTACAGCCATGGACCGATTACAATGGAAACAACTTCTGTGTACAGCAGAGGCCACACCGGCCTTAGTCTGATTGGTAAGGTAAGGTAAGGGTAGACGATTGACAAGGTCAAACTACCACAATGTTCTACACCATAAGCATCGAGTTTGACGTCATCGCGGGCAGCTGTTACAGGTAAAACCACTTGGGAAACATTACGAAATGAACATTAAAAGTAGTCGGGGCCGACCCCGGCGTAGTGGTTAACATCCATACCTCTCACGCCAAAGTCACGAATTCAAATCTCACCCCCGAACAAGTTACGAAAATAACCCAAATAGGTGTTTGAGTGGCTACGACGGGAGATGACCAGCCCGAGGCTGAAAATCTCGATAATACAGAAACAAAAAAAAGTAAAAGTAGTCAAAGTGCAATCATGTTCATCTACTGTTGATAAAAACCCGCAGATTTACAAAATATATTTTGAAATTGACTTGGAATCCACCCATAAAAGCAATGATGTTGAAGTAGTCTCATATAACTTTCAAACTATTAGTGTAAAAGTTTGAGTGCCAAAGAAAAAGTTGTTGGAATATCCATGAGTGTTGAAACAAACATAGTCTTGGTGATAGATAATCTCGAATAACTAATGAAAAGGGCGTGTTTCTTAAGTTTTCAGGCACTCATGAAATTAAATTCAACATATAGTTACGTTGGCACCTGCACCGAGTATTGCTGACGATCCAGAACGCCCTCAGCAACAGCTACGGAATTTCGATTGCACTCGTCCCTAAAAGTGCTGACCGACAGAATGGCCCCAGCAACGAGACCGGACGTGGTCGCCGATCGCAGCGTCAGCAGTATTCAAACGAGTAGCAAATAATAAGTAGGGACCTTTGGAGAAACACATTCATTCCACTTCGTGTACGCGAGTAGATAAGAAGACAATGCTGACTTATAATTGATTAGTTTAAAAGTAGTGATCAGTGTAATGTATTAAATTTAGTTAAATAAAACATTTTTTTTTCGAACATTCCGAGCCACGACTCGTTAATGGCGCAGCCATCCGGAGTCGAGTGATAAGTGTTAAGTGGGTAGACAGTGCTAACAGAGGAAAAACCAACTTTGTGCAGTGTGTTCCGGTAATTCTACAAAGAAGACACCATCCCCGGGCAAACTTCAACGCTCGGTCTAGGATTTGAGGACACCGCCGCATATCCACCAACATACCTGGACTAGGACCATCAAAAATCGTGAGTACTAACTTTGTTCCACATTAGTTCACAGTATTTACGTCCTCGGAGAGGCACTACAAGATAGACCTCCCGAGTAGTGAGTGCAATTAAGTACCCTCCCGCTTCAATCGCATTCAAACGCTTTCGTGATTACTCAAGAGGTGTCACATAGCAACCGAGTATTGCGCACTACAAGATAGACGTAAACTCTTTTTCATTTAAAAAAAAATCCCCCGCGCAAGCGGTAAATGTGCATTAATAAACAGCGCAACAAGCTAGAGCGGAATCGCTGATGTTGAGTGCTGGCACATAATTAAACGGCTGATGCCAAAAGAAAAACGAGCAAAAACTTCTGCCCTGAAGACGGTCAGAAGAATTTTAAAGAAATCAGACTTTCACTCTGATTCAGAAGAAAGTTTAGATTCAGAATCTTCCAACGAATTTCTACAACACATACCCGTGAAAACAGAAATTCCGAATTTAGAACCTCTTTCGTTGAAAGAAACAAAAATGGAAGACTTTACTGCAAAAATTGATCGCATCGGTGTGCTGCTAGAAGCACTCACCGAAACGAGTCGTAGACACGACGAATTGTTAAACCAACTGAACGGCAACAATCACGAAGAGGAAATAATAAACAACCACAAATTAAAGTGGACGACTTTTTCAGGATACCTGACCCTATTAAGTCGATCCCAAGCTACGATGGAAATCGTAGACAGTTAGCCTCGTGGTTAACAACCGCCGAAAACACGCTAAATATTTTTAGAGAACGTGTTTCTGGCCCACTTTTTTCGATGTATGAAACCGCTGTCATCAACAAAATTGATGGCAGAGCAAAAGATATAATATGTTTGGCGGGGAACCCACAAGACTTTAAATCAGTGAAAGAGATTCTCACAACGGCATAAGGAGACCGTCAAGAACTCTCCACTTATAAATGCCAATTATGGCGTAATTAAATGACAGAAGGAGTTAGTATTCATAACGACTACCAAAAGTCCAAAGAAATCGTGCAGAATATTAAAACAATTGCAAAACAAAATGAAAATTATCGCAATAACTGGACGGTAATTAACAGTTTTATTGAAGAGGACGCTTTAGCTGCATTTATAGCTGGCCTCCACCCACACTATTTCGGACATGCACAAGCAGCTCGTCCAAAAGACGTAGAAGATGCCTATGCTTTTCTATGTAAATTTAGGTCACAGGAAATCACAGCCGAAACCACAAGGTCGAAACCTAACCAACGAGAATGGAATAAAGAAAAACCGACATTTAAACAAAATTACCAAAATAACCAACCTCCTATTAAAACACATTATAAAGAAAGCGACAGCATTCTTCAGAATAAATCAAGCTCCTCAAATACAGGCGAACCAATGGAAATTGGTTCAACCAAATCGAGACTTACATTGAATAAAAGATTAATTAATAATAACGAAGTCAGTGAAACAACATTACCTGAAGATAACTTGGAATCAGAGTCAGAATCAGATGTCGAAATCGACGCAAATTTTCTACTAGCGTCAAGAAAATCACGAATAACTTAAATTTTCTCCCTTACGTGGAATGCATAGATCAGAATTCTAATGAAAAAATTACATTACTTATCGACACGGGAGCCAATGAAAACCTCATCAGACCGGGCCTCCTTAAAAATTGCAAGACAACCTCCGAAACAAGAGTTAAAAACGTAACCGGACATCATTACATCAATAAAAAAGGCAAACAAAATCTTTTAGGACCAGCAATTCCTGCTCAAACCTACTATGAAATGAAATTTCATGACTTTTTCGACGGATTACTGGGATCAGAATTCCTAGCAAAAACCAATTCTGAAGTAAATTATTCAAAAGGAACAGTCACTATTGCCGGTATCACAACCGCATTCAAAAAGTTTTTTCCAGAAAAATCTAATACATATAACCACATTGTAACACTAACAACTGATAATAACGGCGATTGGTTTGTGCCGACATTTTCTAAACTAACAGATGGTGTTAAAATATGCCCAGGACTGTACAGGGCAAATGACAATAAAACTACCCTGCTAATATCGACAAACAGTTACAAACCATTGATTCAAAACTCAAACTTACAGTAAATTTTGAAACACTCAGTGCAATTTCCATGGACACTGATGAACAACTCAATTCAGAAACAATTAACAATCTTATCAGGACAGATCATTTATCCGACCTTGAAAGAAAGCAACTGTTGGAATTAATACTTCTACATCGGGACACATTGCTCAGGTCAAATGAAAAACTTACAGCGACTACAGCAATCAAACACAAAATTATTACTCGTAATGAACAGCCTGTTTACACAAAATCATATAGATATCCACACACATTTAAAAATGATGTGGAAGATCAGATTAAAGAAATGATTGATCATGGTATCATACAACATTCGATTAGTCCATATTCTTCACTGGTTTGGGTCGTCCCAAAGAAAATGGATGCGTCAGGGAAACGCAAAATTAGGGTCGTCATAGACTATCGTAAACTCAATGAGAAAACGATAGATGATAAATACCCAATTCCCCAGATTGAAGAAATACTGGATAATCTTGGAAAATCCACGTATTTCACAACATTAGATTTGAAATCAGGATTCCATCAAATCGAAATGGATCCTAAACACATGGAGAAAACTGCTTTCTCAACCGCACAAGGGCACTTTGAATTTACTCGGATGCCTTTTGGGCTTAAAAACGCCCCCGCAACCTTCCAGCGGGTGATGAAGAGTGTACTCACTGGACTCATAGGTACGATTTGCTACGTGTACCTAGATGACATAATTATTATCGGGTACAACCTCGAAAACCATATTGAGAACGTTTCCAACGTGTTGGAACGCCTTTCAAAATTTAACCTCAAGATTCAACTGGACAAGTGTGAATTTTTGAAACGAGAAACTGAATTTCTCGGTCACATTATCACACCCAAGGGAATTAAACCTAATCCAGAAAAAATTCAAAAAGTCAAAGAATGGCAACCCCTCAAAAATCAAAAGGAAATCAAACAATTCCTGGGATTAACGGGATATTATAGAAGGTTTATAAAAGACTATTCCAAATTAACAAAACCACTTTCTAGATATTTAAAAAAGGGATGTACCGTCCAAGTGGATAACATAGAATATCAAGAAGCATTCAAGCATTTAAAAGAAATAATGGCTTCAGACCAAATTTTAACATACCCGGATTTTCAATTACCTTTTATTTTGACCACCGATGCCAGCAACTATGCACTCGGTGCTGTTTTGTCACAAATCCAAGATAAAGCTGACAAATCATTCGAGTTCTAGCGCATAACGCGACCGGACGTGTTTTTCCCTAGGTGCGAGGATCAAGTTCAAGTTCAGACGTTACTAAGCAGACGAAAAAGTATATACTAGGGAAGGTGCGAAGATTTCCCTCTTATTTTAGAATACTGAATTTGAAAAGAACACACAGTCGCGGTAAAGTGATTTTTTTTTTGTGTGTGTGCTAAAGACGGTAAAACGTTGAAAAGATTTTGTCAGCCATATTCCTCATCGTGTGGTTACGGCGTAGTACGCGGTGTGTATGTGTATTAGAAAAAGAAATGAGCTTCTACAAACAAACAAATGGATACGGGATCAAACATTCAGCTAAGTATTGTATTTTGAATTAGGCTTAGTGATCTTGAACGCACGCACACTACAGCGCGATTTAGATCAAAGGAGTGCAAGTAAGAAGGAACATCTTTTGTAGGAACACAAACCATCATTCCTCTGCATGTGCTAGAAAAAGAAAGGGGATTAAACGTCAAAAAGCCTAATAGTTCGGCTCCACTAAGAAATTCGGTAGTGTAAGAATGAGACACTCGAATAGTTTAGAGACTTGGTCGGTCATTGTGTGGCGTGTGGGAGCGGATGCGCTGTATATTCGGAAAGATCCAGACGGGCGGCGTTTGCGCATTTTTCTGTCTGACTCTCTCTTCTTATGCTGTGGGTTTTGTGCGTTTTGATGTAGAATTTTTCTAATCCTTGTTGAGAGTGAGATTGATTATTGGCTGTGCTACGGGGCCAGCCATTTCAGCTCAGTTTTGGGTCGTTTTTGGCTCACTTGCGTCAAGGGTGGAGTCGCTCAAATTTGAGTGGGTGTGGCTGGGATTGACAAGTCGACAAATCAAAAACATCGACTCAAATCAAATGGATGTTTTTGGTTTGTCGACTTGGCGATCTCAGTTGCGTTTGCTCGGGTTTGAGTGACTCCACTTTTGACCGGGGTGAGTCGGGAGCGACTCGGGACTGAGTTGGAATGGCTGACCGTTTAGGATTTGCGTCGGAGGGAGGGAGAGAGGCATATGAAACACTTTCTTTCAGAACAAGCACTCCCGTTTCATTTTGCTCAGTTTTTGATTGCAGTTGTATGCTGTCTCTTTTTCTCTCGCGGAGGTGTTGCTCGGTTTTCGTTGAAGAGTGGATCTACTCAATTTATGAGTAGATCAACTTTTTAGCGAAGATTGAGTAGCGTTTCCGTGGGAGGGGGAGGGATGGTGTACAGTTGTAGTCGGGAGTTGAGGGAGATGAAACGGGAGTGAGGGTTTGCCGGAATTCAACCTTTACTCTCATACATTCTCCTGTTAGTGCGCCTTCCCATTCTCTTGTTGTTTTGCATGTTCTGTGTGGAGCTTTTTGACGATTAGTCCACGCACACTTGTGCGAGTCATAAGCAACAGACAGGGCCTTGGCAACCCTATCCTATTTGCTAGCGTTTGACAGTATCCAACATATCACGGGCCTTATTTGAATAAGGCCCGTCTGACGTTTGTTACTACGGGTACTAACGCCAGTATTGTTTACAAACAATGAATCTTTTGACGTTTGGATGTTAAAGATGTTGGCTGCAGGAAAATCTCTGTCCGTCAGGTCCCTGGCAACAGAGCATTAGTTGTTTCTCGTGATTGTCGTGATGGGCGTTATAGATCGTTGCACGGAATGTATTAACCCCACTTTTTTGGCAGTTCAGGGAGCTTGTTTACAAGGTGTTAGAATTTGAACCGCTCAAACGAAATTTTTCATTGGCTTTTTCTGGATTCTGTGCGATTAGATCCAGGAAATGATGTAAAAATAAGCACTGGTGTCTGTTTTCCGCCTGTTTTACTTCAATCGTAATAAATTCTGAGCACAAAATCTCAAACCGATCTTACCGAAAATATTGTAAGTCCACGTAAACAAGCTCCCTGAACTGTCAAAACTGCCTTGATGACGCCATCGTGCAATGATCTATTGATCAGTGCTTTGAGATATGAATAATAAATACATGTTTGTGTGTTATGTGCGGACGTCTTCTTGTTGGTTGGTCAGAGTTTGCACGTTTTATGTCTTTTGTTTCAGCGTTTGGGATTCAGCTTGGTGTGTATGGATGTATGTGTGGATGGAATGTATGTTGTTGCTCATTTTAGTTAGCTCCCGTTTTTATTACTACTGTCATTTTTATGTATAGTTAATGGTTAATACTATAGTAGCTGCAACAGGCGAAGTCCTTCGACGAGAGGGGGATCAGCTTAGTTACAGATATATATTGTTAGCTGTCGTGCTCATATTTTTTTTTTTATATGATATGTTATTTTTTCCGTTATGATATGATAAGATATTATTGCATTTAAATGCATTTCATTAATTTAAATCACTGTAGCATCTATGAGATCCACTACAAATGGTTATTCCGATGCAAGCAAACGGAACATCGACATTTTAGATATACAATTCCTTATATGATATTCAATTTCAGATCATTCGTGGAATTCCAAGTTTTGTAAAATAATTTTCAACTCATTTTTTTTCGTTGCTATGATATGTGTTTACTCTCAGGATCATTATGGATATGCAAGCAGGTATAATTTCAGCTGGACAACAGTCTGCAGCCATGAAATTTCGCATGTATTTTTTTATTATTTTATATCATAATATACCTTTACTATATGGTATATACATTTCTCTGTGACATAACACACTGATTTAATTTGTGTATCACTATCATTACCATTTTTATTATTATCATTTCTATCAATACTCTGGTTCATGATTTATGTTAATATAGTTTTATTATTTTTACATCATAGATTATACATACTATTGATTAGTGTGTCTTGTATGTCCAACGATCCTTTCTTTTTCCTCTTACTACTAGGACTTGCCTGGTGCCTTGATTACAAGAAGCTGAAACTGAATTTGCGTCGCACTTATTACTGAATGTATTTTTCATTTTCTGCTACGTAAATAGACATTTTACCAACTCTGAATTAACCTCACTCATGCAGCGCCTTACTTAATCATTACTGTTGTTATCCTTAGTTTTGTCACTATTATTGTACCAATAAACGTTGATAGATAATTTATATTATTTCTTATGTCCAACTATCTTTTAACCCCTTCCCTTCTGATTTAGACGTATACGTGCCTTCAATACACGAGGCTTCGACTGAATCTGCAGCAGATATTCGTACTTATTACGAAAAGTCCGACTAAGTTTCCTTGTTGGTTTATTATTCTTCTTCACAGGTTCGACAGTTGATGTAACTAATTTCAACAATTTAGCAACCATTTCCCAGCATTCTGATATTAACTTTTAACACAGAGTGCTTTAGATTGTATTATGTTTAGAGGTTCTGACATCAACTGTTACATGTTATAGCTCTCTAGAAACAACAGAAAGGAAATTTCGACATGCAAGGCATACAATTTTGAAAAGAAAATTAAGAACAGGCTACCCATTTTACCGTTACAAACTACTTACACTTTGTATACTTATTTCCTTTTTATATTCTATATTTGATATATATTGCAAGCACCTTATTATATTTCATTGCATTAAAATATTTAAATACTGGGATAGGAGGGGATTTGTCTATCATTTATGATTGGTACATTCCACTCCAACAGTTGCAATGAATTTGACGCGCCTTTCTCTAACAAACCATCTAGAGGAAAGCTTGACTGAATTGCGTATTTTGTTATTCGTTTTTTTTGGATCATACTGCTGGAAGGAGATTCTCTTATTCCCGCAGGTTTCACGTAAGTGTCTCTGCTTACGGGCTTGCTCAACCTTTTTTGACCCTTCACACAGCAGTTTGTTGAATTTAAAATGGTAACAGAGCATGATCTTTCTGTTAAGTGGAACCGCATGCAGGGCAAGGCCCACGCTAGGATGGTGGCTTCTTACGTACATACATACATACAATGATTATTTATGATGAGGTTTAATTGCAATATGACCTTCATATTCCAGAATTACAGTCATCGGACACTGATTGAGCTGTAAAGAAGCACCAAGCGACATATTATTATCTTTTTACTGCATATTCTAATTATTTCATCATATTAAATACTATATATATAACCATATTAAAATAACAGGAGGACGAATTCCATCTATGACATATTTCAATTAAATATTCTTGTATATCCTGAAATTTCAAAGCTTATACTGACGGAAAACAAACGGCAATTCTTGCTCCTGAGAATATGCTACAGCTAATTCAGGATGTATACATAACAAATTTTTCTAACTCAAAGGTTCATTTCATTATAACTCAGAATCTTGTTGAAGATGTTGCTCTTGAGGAAAGACAAGACTCGTTTGTATAGAAGGAACATAAACGCGCCCACCGAGGCATTGCCGAAGTAGAGAGCCAAATCAGACGGTCTTATTTTTTCCCCAGAATGGTAGTAAAAATTCGGCAATTTATCAATTCATGCACAATTTGCGCTCAACACAAATATGAGCGCAAACCATATAATATTAAAATTTCACCCCGTCCAATAGAACACGGTCCGTTTCATAGAGTCCACATGGACATTTTTAGCATGGACAAATATTACTACTTGTCGCTCATTTGTGCATTTTCAAAACACTTACAACTCATCGAAATCAATTCACGAAATCTTATAGATATAAAAATGCATTATCTCAATATTTTAGAACATTCAAACCACCCAGACAAATTGTCTGGGACCATGAAGCAGCATTTACCAGTATACAGTTTCAAGATTTTGTAGCCAACCTCAGAACCACTATTGAGTTTGCTTCCTCATCAGAATCCAATGGCCAAATAGAAAAAAACTCACAGCACCGTCATAGAACTGTATAACATGAATAAACATACATTCAACAATACTAGATCACCAGAAATAATGCAAATAGTAACCGCCTTATATAATGATACAGTGCACTCTGCTACATCCTACACACCAAACGAAATCATTTTCAATCAAAGAAATGCAATAGACCCAAACGAAATAGCGGAAGGCGCAAACCAAATCTTCGAAATTGTTTCGAAGCATCTTACTAAGGCTTCTAACAAAATGGAAAAATACAATAAATCCAAAGAAGACCCACCTCATGTGAGTGAGAACAGTAACGTTTACATTAAAAAGAATACGAGAAAAAAATTAGATCCTAGGTTCTCAGCAACCAAATGCTTAGAAAACAATGACAGGAACATAAAAATACAACGAAATGTGAAAAGAAATGAAAATAAGCTAAAGCGAATACGAAACACAAACTAATATTTCATTTTTTTCTTTTTTCAGAACTCTCCCCCCTCATCCTGAAGGAATAGACAAGAAGATTTTTTTGTTTTTTCATTTCAGAAAAAAAAAATATCTTTAATCAAGCCTGCATTATTCACCCTTTCATTCTTTCCTGCTCTTTTAATTTAAGCCCTACAAGGAACCCTTGGAACCGCAATTACACTAAGGATAAGCATTTTAAACTAATTCTATAACCGATATAAGAACACACGAACTGTGAACAGCAAAATTTAAGTTAGACAATGAATTGGAAATGTTTACTATTCTTAATCAGCTTTTCAATTACAATCATTCATGGACAAAGATTAGAAATCAAAAATTTAAACGATCAACCAATCGTACAACTAGTGATGGGAAAATGTAGAATACAAACTGGAAACATTAATATTATACACCCAATCAATATTACAGATTTAGAAGTAACCGTTGATCTTTTGACTAATATAATCTATCATAAAACAAACAATTATCTGTCTCAAATTGCTAAGCATAAAACAAAAGAATTACATTCAAACCTTTTAGAGATAAGGCCTAGGAATTATCGAAGTAGAAGGAGTCTTGAACCATTTGGAACAGCGTGGAAGTGAATAGGAGGTAGCCCGGATGCAACGGACCTGAGAATTATCAATCAAACCATGAATGAACTAATCACCAGCAATAATCAGCAATATAAGGTGAACGAACAACTTGGTAACCGACTCGCAGCAATAACTAAATCAATCAACGACATAATTGAGAGCAAAACAAAAAACAAAATCTTACTTGACGACATCGACACCATTATTACCATAATGAAGATAGACATAGTCAACAAACTATTAGAAGATATTGCGGAAGCTACTATCACTGAGTGAGATATCCATCATTAAGTCAAGGAATAATAACAGATCTCCCTGACGAAGCACTCATCCTAGTTAAACCCAGTATCGCTGTCAATGGAAAGACTCTTTTGTACATTATTAAAATTCCTCAAGTTAACCAAGAAGAAGGAACTCTCTTGCGCATCGTTCCATTAGCAAGTAGAGGACAAATTATTACAGAATCACCAAACTTTCTGATAAAATTAGGAAAAGAACTGTATTCAACTACACAACCAAATGAGTACATTCAACGAAGTACATACATCAACAAATATTCGGACCATTGTATCCAACCCATAATAGAAGGAAGAGCTAGCAAATGCTCAACGAAAGAATCACTACAAACAAAAATGCAAGCTTTAACAGATGATACGATACTAATCAGTACTGCCAGGAACAGCCTACTTAAATCAAATTGTGGCCCAGATAATCGCAATATAACAGGAAATATTCTAGTATCATTTTCCAATTGCAGCATCCAATACAATAATCAAACCTTTTCGTCAAAAACAAAAAAGATAAACACAATCATGTTAGAGGCTCCCTCTAACATGATTGTGTTTATCTTTTTTGTTTTTGACGAAAAGGTTTGATTATTGTATTGGATGCTGCAATTGGAAAATGATACTAGAATATTTCCTGTTATGTTGCGATTATCTGGGCCACAATTTGATTTAAGTATTGCTCCAATGCACAACATTTTAATAGACCAGCAACCGGAGGAAAACGTCTTGGAGATTATTAACAACATGACCACCATTACAAACAGGAAGAAAATTGACCATGTCTATCTGATGCAGTTCAACAGTAAATTGTAGGATTGGAGCCTACTCGGTGAAATCTCCATCTCGACAACACTAACCATAACCATGTCAATTTTTGCTATTTTGATCTATAGAAAATCATTATATAGAATCTTAACGAAGATTGCGAGGAAAAAGGAATCCAAGTCCCCGTCACCTGGAAATCAACCAAATCAGGACGCGTGAGGTCACGCTTTTTCACCCCCCGGAGGAGTTACGTTGGCACCTGCACCGAGTATTGCTGACGATCCAGAACGCCCTCAGCAACAGCTACGGAATTTCGATTGCACTCGTCCCTAAAAGTGCTGACCGACAGAATGGCCCCAGCAACGAGACCGGACGTGGTCGCCGATCGAACTTCACACCCATTGCAGCGTCAGCAGTATTCAAACGAGTAGCAAATAATAAGTAGGGACTTTTGGAGAAACAGACTCATTCCAGTTCGTGTACGCGAGTAGATAAGAAGTCAATGCTGACTTATAATTGATTAGTTTAAAAGTAGTGATCAGTGTAATGAAAAAAATTTAGTTAAATAAAACATTTTTTGTCGAACATTCCGAGCCACGACCCGTTAATATATATCGAAAAAGGTTGCTTTAAGGGAGATCATTCATATGGGAAATTCGATTTGAAATTTGATGTTAAATTATAATCTGCCATTGAAAAGTATTTTTGAAAAATATTAATTGATTTTATTATGAAAATGTTCCAAAAGCTGCTATTTGGAAAACTTGTTTACCAAGTTTTAGTCCATGTTGCATCTACTTTTTAAGCCATGACCAGTTTGTCCAAATTTTATCATCAAAATCTTAGAATAATAATAAAATATTTTTGAAATTTGAATTTAATGTTTGAATTATGATTTTTTTCATGTAAAAAAACAATGTTTTTTTCAGTGTGTATATTTTTTCAACATGTACATTTTGGTTTCCTACCATTTTTTGCCAGACACCTTCTCTGTAAAACGAACATATGTCAAACATCGGTCAAACCCTGATCCACTTACAACTTGGGAGTTCGAATACTTATAGGATTGATTTCAGGGTTCAACATTATGGACGCATTTAAAGGAAAATGAACTTCCTACGCAATTGTTTCGATTCGAGCAAGATCATTTTCATGTATTCCATTTTGGTTCTTGCTATCGAGTCACGATGAATATTTTTCCTGTCAAACGTGACTTGTATGTTGGTCATTTTCGTTCTTTATGTTCATCAGTTCATTGGATTTTAAGCACATACTTTCGTCAATTGACGAAATGATGTACTCGAAACATGCGACCTTTGATTATTGTTTTGTTTTTACTTCAATTCGTTGTTGAATCGACTCAATCGACTATAGTCACGCGTCGCGTCGTTAGGTATTTTTTAGTTCCTACTATACGTTTGTAACGAAAAATCAGTGAAATGTACTCTACAGGACCATCCAAAACTCCGCAAAAAGTCGAAAAAAAAAACAAAGTGAAGCTGATAGCTTCAAGTACCAGGAACGTCAACATCCAAAAGTCATCAAAAATGTGAAAAAAGATGTCCTGATAGTGTCACGCTAGCGGAAAAGGCCTTGAAGTTTATCCAAAGGGATGGTGCTCAAGCGATCTGCAAATAGGGAAACTGCCCCCATATTAATCTCATTGTTTCTATATTCATCCTACGATGAATCAAACAATTGGGCAGTTGAAGGATGAGTTAGTAATGTGTGTTGTATCTATTTAACGTAAGCAAACATTATCAGAAAACGAAACCGATCCTTTAACTGCCCAATTGTTTGGACTTTAAAGAAGGCCGTGAAAGCGTGAGTGACATGCCGCGTTCTGGACGACCATCGACCTCAACTACCGATGAAAACATCGCTTCCGTGAAGAATTTAGTTATGGAAAACCGCTCAATTAGCATTCGGGAGATAGCTGCACTCCTTGATATCTCATTTGGATCGACCGAACACATTTTGACGGAAATTCTGGGCATGAAACGCATTGAAGCACGACTTGTTCCAAAAGAGCTGAATTTTTTGCAAAAACAGCATCGAGTTGAGGTCGCTAAACAGATGATTGCGAACGCAGATAGCGATCCCACATTCATGGAACGCATCATAACTGGTGATGAAACGTGGGTATATGAATTTGATATGCTCACAAGTCAACAATCGTCCGAATGGCGCGCCGAAGATGAGCCGAAACCAAAAAAATCACGACAAAGTCGCTCCAAAATTAAAGTTTCCCCCGCCTCCCGTTATTTCTGTCTTCTTTTTCCATTGGGTCTTCCCGTTTCCTCTCTCCCCTCTTTCCCCCCTTTACTGACCGTTTTCCCTCCGCCCCCCCCCTTCCCCCTCCCCTTCTCTCCCCCCCCC
This sequence comes from Aedes koreicus, assembly GCA_024533555.2. Lineage (NCBI taxonomy): Eukaryota > Metazoa > Arthropoda > Insecta > Diptera > Culicidae > Aedes > Aedes koreicus. Next base: position 182,133 of record JAHHFK020005283.1, on the reverse strand, counting down.
CCGTCTCCCCGTCATCCCCCCCCCCCCATTTGATTTTCGCGGTGTCCCCCCCGGCAATCACTGCGCGCTGCCCGAGCGTGTTTCCCGGTTCCCGATTTTCGGGCGGCACTCCGGACGTACGATGCGAAACCCCGAATGAGCTACACCGATTCCAATTTTTGAGGTTTCCAATAGTCCCAATTTAACGAATGGTTATTCTCGTCCATTCTGAATTCCTTCCAGAAGATCGAACTGTTCAACCAAAGAGTACCCCCCCCTCCCTCCCCTCTCCCTCTATCCCTTATTTACAACCCTTCTTCCCCCCCCTCCTCCCCTTCCCCCCCCCCCCCCCCCTCTCTCCCCGTTATGAGAACGTTTGCGTGAAGCAATTCGAAACAATAGGCCAGAATTGTGGACGCAATAATTCGTGGATTTTGTAACACCACGATAACGCTCCATGCACAGCACCGCGCTCACTATTTGTGAATTTTTGGCCAAGAACACAATGAAGCCCGGCGGGCGGCCGCCGCCGCCCGGGGCCCGGCGGCGTCCCCCTCCGCGGCCTCCGCGCCCGGACCATGAAACAAGCACCATATTCACCAGACCTTGCTCCGCTGCGAGCGTGGTTGTCTCTGTGCGGGTCGGTGCCTTCGGATTTGGCGGGCCTCTGATATTTTTCCTGATTTTATGCTAATTGCTTGGATTTAATTTGATTTTTATCGTTCCCGTTCCGCTTGTTTCTCTTCCCAAAACTTGACCTTCCCCTTTATTGCTGGATGCCCCCCCCCGGGTTTGCTGCTGTTGCGGGCCTGGTCCCGCATTGCCTGCGCCATATTGCTGCGTGGTATCGTTGTCCTCCGTTCGTCTGTGCCCGTCGTTCTTGTTTCAGTGTGTCCGAAGGTGTTTCTGTGTTTCAACTTATCTCTCAATACTGCAATCGAAAATTTATGTTTATTGGCAACCATGGACCTTTTTGGCGGTTAATTCACGCACACTTATGCATCATTTAAATCACATGAGTGCAAGCGAGAGGGAAACAAAAGAGTGAGAAAACAAACGACCGATTCGTGCTTTTTTTGAACGGTGAGCGACCCGGCGATATATTCCGGCTGCTGAAATCGCATGGGGTCAAGCGGAACTTTGTCTACACGACCATCAGGCGATATATTTGCGATGTATTTGCCTTATGAAATATAATAATGTTGAAAAAATAAAAAAATTGAGCAACCTGGATTCGAACCTTGAACGTTGAAGTTATGGGTTCAGTGACTTGCTAACTAGTATATATCTACACTTGTATTCGGATAAGCTTAAAAGCGTACAAGAACAACGTCGTGTGAAACAAAACCCATTCATAATTCAGCCTTCTGAAATTTCAAAGCATGGTTCATAAGTTGAACCTTATGAAATTCTTATGATTTTTTGCCTGAGTGAACGGGAACAAAATCGATTGTTACCAATGCATCATGGAGTTTTCCAACCGATAGTGCAATATCCTGTTAACTTAGGATATATGGCATCCCTGGTGATGTATTAAAAAGCAAAACAAACAGCGTGAACTCGATTCAATCTACCTATGTCATTGCAATACGGGGGTGACTTGATTTAACTGTGAAAAATGAACTGAATACGAAGGAAGCAAAAACAAACAGCATGAAAACAGATCGAAGTAGTTCTATAGATTTTGTTATGGGATATGCTCGAAAAGAAAGATTTCGTTTGATATTGATGGTCAACAGCTTCATCGTCGCATGACGATGACTTTGCCGGGCCCTGATTGAATTCATGTGTAGGTCGGGTAGTATACGCCAATCCGCTGAAATTGTGTGCCCAAAGATATGAATGCCAAAAAAAAAACATGCAAAAAGTTGATTCTTAATTTCGTAAACTAAGTTGAAATATGTTTTAAACTCCAGCAATATATATATTTACAGCAGCATGGCTAAAATGGCTAAAAAATAGTAAACTAGTCAAGATATTTTGAATTTGCAAAAATACTTATCATAACGTATGTTTTCTTTAATTAGACAAAGTAATCAAAAAGATTATAAGCAAAACTATCCAGTAATACCAACGGTACTTGTAAAAAATATATTTTTTATTTATTTTTTTTACAATGGCCTAAACCGGTGTAAGGGGTGTACCATTCAAAATCCGCACACACTAAAATTGCACTAACTTCTGATCCTTTCGTGCAAAATACCGAAACTCCAGCTGGACTACGTACGTTTAAGGTTCAGAAGACCCCAAACTGGGACGAGAAACAGAATAACGGGTGTTCAATAAAAATGAGGATGACTTCAATGCCTTTCTGTAACTAACCGTTGTGTGTATAACAAAAAAAAACACCTTTAAGAGGACTTTAACTATGGAAATATCCAACCGATTTGGAATATTTTCGCAGTTTTTGATTCAAGAACTCAACCACTTATTTAAAATTGTCTTATATGTCCGATAAACATCATCCGTCTTCGAAAATACCGGACATTCGGAACCGTGTTCCGAAAATTGTATACTTATAAAAGATTACAATAGAAAATCAGCAGTAATGTAACTAAAAGTCATTCAAATAATACACAGGAATGTGTATGACTGCCAAATTAAAATCCACTGACTTGATCCTGGAACAGTCACCCCGGAGCAGGTTCCCATGGGGTCACGGATGGCCAGAAAATTATTTGAATTGAACCCTAACAATATGGGTGTCAAAATTCTTGGAATCGTTCCAGTAGAAATTTTCTTATCGTTATCGGTACATCCGATGGCTTGGCTACGAAGTGGCCAGTCTAGATGAAAAACGCCAGTCAAGTTTTCTTTTATGAAAACTTTGCATTTGCATTTGTCTGGGTCCATATTTTCGAGGTTGAATAAACAATTAATAAGCAGAAAAAAAATGTCGGTGTGAATTCAAACAATAGACTGTTCCAGAAAGTATAAGCACACTTTCGAAATAACAAAAAAGTAATGTTTTTTTTAGTGTTAATTATTTTATTTGACAAATCATATTTGTATTTGTGTTTTATATGATATTTTACTCTCGTTTAATCAAAATATTTAATCATAGCCAAGACTCCTAACTTTTCCTCGAACATGACCCATTAGCTTCTGCACAGTAGTACTTCCCACCATTTTGACCACTTTTGGCCAATCTTTTTTTAAATTTTTGGATGTCGTCCGCTGGTTTTATGAATTTTCGAAGCTTTGCTTTGGTTAAAGCCCAAAAAGTTTCGATTGGCCGTGCCTCCGGGCAGTTCGGCGGATTCATGTCTTTCGGCACGAAACATACATTTTGACTTTTGTACCATTCTAAAGTGTCCTTTGCGTAATGACATGACGCCAAATCAGGCCAAAACACTACTTGATTTTCGTGCGGCAGCCCTAAGTTTGCACCTTTAAACTGAAGGAATGATCCATGAAAAATTGAAATTCGTTCCATAAAAAACGTATTTCTGACCCATAAAGCTCTGATGAAAATCCATAACATAATTAAAATGATCCATATAATACAGCAATGTGATCCATACTTTATGTAAGTTTTAGCAATAAAATGTCAAAAATGTGCCGTTATATATTTAGGCTATGATCCATAAAATTGTACCGATTACCCATAAACATATTGCAAATTATCCATAAAAGGTTCAATAACTTTCCTTAAACTTGTAAAATTGATCCTTAGAATGTAACGTTTGTGAACTAAAATATATGCACATGATCAATAAATTATTGAAAATATTCCATAAATAAATCGCCAATGATCCATAATAGGTTTGAAAATGAACCATAAACTTCTAAATATGGTCCATAGCAAATCAATTTTGTGCATTTATAATAATATAAATGATCCATTAATTATTCCGGAATTATTCCAATTTTGGGTTTAATTTTTTTAAATTTAACAACGGGAAAATCGATCCCTGACTGTGCTACTACTCAAATTTATTAAAATGTCCTTTCCTTTATATATGAGGTTTAAATATTGCTGTAAAAGAAGGATCACTTTGGAGAAGATTTTTAATTTTCAGAACGCTGACTTACTTTTGCGATCTCACGTTCTTTTACGACCGCAACTGTGACTTTTGTTTCCCAATAAATTTGGTTAAGAGCACTCGTGCACGTAAAGAGCTACGGCAGCCCTATGTTTGCACCTTTAAAACTGAAGAAATGATCCATGAAAAATTGAAAATCGTTCTATAAAAAACGCATTCTTGACCCATAAGACTCTGGTGAAAACCCACAAAAAAATAAAATAGAAATGTTCCGTAAAATTCATCAATTTGATCCATACTTTTAACAAAATTTAGCAATAAAATATCAAAAATTAACCGTTTTATATCAAGGGAAGAATATATAATTTTTTTCGGATTTCCCATTAACACATTGCAAATGATACTTAAAAGGTTCAATATTTTTCCTTAAACTTGCAAAATTGATCCACAGAATGTAACATATGAGCGTAAATGTTCCATAAATAAATTGCCAGGGACCCCTGATAGTTTGTACAACAAATCATAGTCTTCAAAAAATGATTCATAACAAACCAACTTTGTGAACTTAACATTATTTGATATCCCCGCAACTGCGACACATGTTTGTAAAGAAATTTGGTGAAGAGCTCTCCTGCACATGAAGTACTTCAGGTCAAATTTATGACTTGATTAAACTGTTGTTTCAGAAAATTTGATTTAAATTATGCCGGGCAGACGCTTGCTGTCCAACTCGCTGTCGCTCGTCGGACCAAACTAAAAAAAACATCCTCTGTTTGCATTATACCGGGCAAATGCTTGAATCAGCCGTTTGCCTGGAATCTAATCTACGCTATGTTAACACTTCGGATGTCGCAAACATCGACCACTTTCTCCCCTAGTTCTTCAATCCTCAACATAGCTACGCAAAAACTCCGCAATCCTTCTTTAGCAGTAATACTATATCCGAATACCTGAAAGAACGGACATGTAACTAAATTTGAAATTGGAGATCAATTTTACAATCTTTAAGGATCAAAATTTAAAAAAAAGTGCCCCAACCTGGAAAAATGCGAACAACACTGATTTACTATGTATCATTATTATAAGCTTATGGTTCATTATTGTAATCTTTTATAAGTATACAATTTTCGGAACACGGTTCCGGATATCCGGTATTAAGACGGATGACGTTCATCAGATTTTCAATAAGTGGTTGAGTTCTTGAATCTAAAGATGTGAAAATATTCCAAATCGGTTGGATATTTCCATAGTTATGGTCATGTTAGTTCCGTGGGTAAAAACGTTCCCTGTCGGCCTTTTACGTAATAGAAAAAATCAAAAGGCCCTTCTCGCCCCCCTCTAGCTATGACATCATTCTTTCACTCCAGGATGATTTGTATTAACGAGATATGAGATGCCACCAAGTTTAAATATCCTACTATGACAACTTAATGGAATATCATGTTTTGAAATCGAAAAATGCCACTTCGTTCACTGTTGGACACATAACGGTTAAAGTAAAGAGCCTAATTTTTTTCTCTCTCCAAAAGAATTTCTCTCTGGACTCCCTAGAAATGGGTGGCATGCAGGGATGCCACATATACAGATTTTTCTGTACTCATACAGATTTTTGGTAGTTTTCGGATACAGAATTCTGTACCTTCAGATTACCGATTTTTAGAAAAAATACAGATTTTACAGATTTTTGAAAAATCCTCCATTTTGTTGCATTTTTTTATCGTGTTTAAATATCCATATTTGGAAATCTGATTCAGCCGCCTACAAAGTTTCTTAGATATTCATCGATGGCCGCATCATCAATGAAATTAATCTCGGTGGACAACATACATTTCAATTCTGTGTTCGAACTTCATAAGCATCGGTTAAGTCACCTTCGGTGTATAGCATTAATCTTTACAATCAACAGGTGTGTTCTTATATGTCTTGTACGAATTTGCTATTTTTATCAATTCTACTGAATAACTTGATAAAACCACTAGAAATTCTGCAACCGCAGGTGTTAAATGATAACAGGGGGATAGACAACTTGCAGTAGTCAATCCAAGTACCCTAGGTGGACTGCACTCATCTCAAGAATTAACTGGTATGGCTACTTCTATTCATGTCTGATTCGAATATGTACTTTGATTCTAAAGTTTGATGTCAGACAATGTTATTGCAGCGATAGCATGTGCTACCGATTCTTGTATAGTATGAAAAATAACAAAAACAAACATAAAATTCATATTTTGATCGTTTTCACTCATATCTTGTTTTGGTGAGCAATGCACAAATTGAACTTATATTCTTATTAACAAACTTTAATTTCTTCCTATCACAGTTCACCAATTTAACTACCTTCTGATCTTCATTCGTTGTTCACTCTAAAACCAAATTGTACTATCAGTATTCTCAAAATATTGTTTAACACTTGTATTGAATATTTTATTACATTGCTACACACTCTATGAATATTCTACAGCTATGCGGTAATTGTTTTGTTTAGTTGAATAAATAAAAATCAGTTTGATGAGAATAATAAAAACAAACGAACTGATTTGAATAAAGATAAACTTTGCTTCAAGCGGAGCACTGCGTTATTCGAAATATGTTAAAGAATTGAATCGATTGGAAATGCCCCATTATAACATATAATGGTATAACCATAAGAAAATATTTAGTTTATTTACCACCAAGTATTGTTTTCGGCGTGTATTATGAGATTCTTGGAACTGTGAACTATATTTTCAGAAGTTCTGAGAAAATCACAGTCATTCAGTGAAAAATTGACATTTCATTATACTATCCGTAAGGTTTTTTGTTTTCACCGATCATTTCCTAAACTATATCGATTTCACAGGAGAATCTGTAAAGTTTTCGTTTAAAGATCTATTTACGTAATTTTTCACAGAATTCTGAAATCTATTTCAATTGTGGTAAGCTTCAACTTAGATTAACTTATATTACCGTCCCTATTCAGATGATCTGCAAAATGTTTGTTTGTAGTCAAGTTGATTATGATCAAGGTTAACATAAAAGCCGAACGACATTTTTAATCAGGGTAATTTAATCCGAGAGTAATATTTGTTGGTGCTCATGCTCACCACAGTAAGTGTGATAAATTAAAAATGTTGTAGAAGCAACCTGATTAGCTCTCAAAATTAATTTCAAAACTTGTTGCAGTGCTAGTTATCAAGCTAGACTGTTTTTAATATAAAAGCATTTGTAGTGTGATAAAATATGTAAGTTATTTGCATTTAGTTTGTCCGTGAAACATTCATTGAAGTGTATATTTTATGTCTATTTTCTCTGGTAAATGGGCTTCCATACACTGCTCATGTGTAAACAAAACCCAAAGGGGCCTTCAGCTTAATAGCTAGGTATGAAGTGTTATTCAATGAGAGCGGCAAAGAATTTAATCGCGTGCAGTACTTGGTTCAAATTCGATGCACGCAAAGCTATTTTTCAACCAGTAAACGGGCACCAAACAGTGGTTAAATGAACAATACAGATTTTTTACAGATTTCCAACAGCAAGATACAGATAAAAATGATTTTTGAATGTGAAAATACAGATTAACCATGAAAAAAATGTGGCAACACTGGTGGCATGTTTTTTTTTCTCGCTCTGGTGCTGTCAGTTCAATCAAAGATGGCGTCGAAACAGCAAGCACTTGGCGAGCGTGTTATACGGTTTTACGAACCATGCGGGTCATAGTGGAAACAAGTTTACGGTAGACCACGAGACGAAAACATGCCAGTGAGTACTGTTTACCGGATCCTGGCATCCCTGAGCGTGGAGTGGAAGGCCGGTAGCGGCCGTCCAGCAAAGATAATGACGAAGAAGAAGAAGGAAGCGTTGAAAAAGCTGTTCGACAACAAGGACGGAACGAGTTTGCGTGACGCCGGCCGAAAATGTCACTGCTCCCATACTTTGATTCACCGAACCCTCAAGATGGAGGACGTCATCTGTCGGAAGAAGACTCTGTCCCCCGAGTACACGGATTAGAAGATAGCAACCGTGAAATCACAGTGCTGGTGGATGACGACGTAAGTTACTTTCCGCACTCGAAGACCCACATTCCAGGAAATGACAGCTACTATTCCAGCGATAAGTCGGCCGAACCCCCCGAAGTAAAATATCAGTTAAAGCACATATTTGAAAAAAAAAAAAAGTTATGCTGTACATCGCCATATCAATCAACAAGTGTACCAGGAGGAGTGTCTTGAGAAATTTCTTCTGCCGTTCTTGAAGGAGCATCATGCGGATGGGAAGTACGTCTTCTGGCCGGACAAGGCGTCTTCCCATTACGCCATGAAGACGCTGGAGAATCTTGAGCAGAAGAAGATACCGTACGTGCCGAAAGAAAGGAACCCGACCAACTTGTCCCAGTGCCGTCCCATTGAGGATTTTTTCGGCTCACTCAGTGCCCTAGTGTACAAAATTAATTGGCGGGCCAAGGATACGAGGCAGTTGACCACGTGGATCCGGAATTGTATCCGGAAGATGGACGTCAGTGCCGCCCAGCGCTCTCGCGACTAAGTTGCGTTGTACGGCTGACCAGGGCCCCTTCTCCAATATTCATTGCCGTTTTTTTAAGAATAAACATTATGTTTTCAATAAAAAATACTGAATACGTTGAAAAACAAAACATACTTAATGACTGAAAAAAATCTCATTTTTTATGGAACACCCGTTAAAGTCGCAAAAAGCCACCGTGCCCGGTAGTTGTACGACCAGAAGTTAACGAAACCACACTGCTGCGTAATGGATGACGAGTCATATGTGAAGGCGGACCTTAACCAGATTCCAGGAAACCTGTATGTGACTGTCAAGGATAATTGTAATGTTCCCGAGCGAAAACTTTCGGACACAGAAGATGTCAAAGTTGACCAAAAAATTCTTAATTTGGCAAGCGGCTTGTACTTGCGGAAAGCGGAGTGCACCTTTCGTGACCGCAAGCACCATGAATGGACAGGTGTACTTGGAAGAGTGTCTCCAAAAGCGGCTTCTTCTTCTTCTTATGAAGGCTCACGACGGTCCAACGGTTTTCTGGTCGGATATGGCATCATGCCACTACACAAAGGACGTGCTAGAGTGGTATAAGGCGAATGATTTCGATTTCGTGCCGAAAGATCTGAACCCCCCAAATACTCCGGAACTTCGCCCAATAGAAAAATACTGGGCCATTATGAAGGAGCACCTTCTGAAACGACCAAAAGTGGTGAAAAATGTAGAAAAAATTAAGAAAGCATGGGTTAATATGAAAAAAATGCCGATTCTGAAGTCGTGCAAAACCTTATGGCTGGGGTTTATTTTTTATTTGTTTATTTGTCGTCAATCAGTAGTAGACCGTTTTGTTACAATGATATTTACATTTTATGTCTCACTTCTTAAATATATAGTACGCCTTAAGAAACTAACCTATCAAGTTTATATTTTTAATGTTTGGATTATCTAATTACAGTATTGGAGTATTGCTTCAGTTTTGTTTTAGTCATAGTGAAGTCAACATTTTCTCCATGCTTATTGTAAGTTGCCATCATCTGATTAAGAGGTCCAAATTTGGCGAAACTTGTGCGATGATTGCTTGTAGTAAATATATTTCTATTTTGTAATTGCCGGGACGGAATGTAAAAATTAAGTTTTTATAAAAGTTCTTCGGAGTCAACGCGTTGCGCAACAATATAATTTACGAATGAAACAAATGCAAATTCACGGCGCTACTTTAATGATTGGATGCTGATCAGCATACAGCGTGCTTCATAAGATGGAAGAGGTAACCTTGTCCAACCTAATTTACGAAGGACAAACAGTAAGAACTGCTTCTGTACCGATTCTATTCGTTCTTCTTGTATGACTGAAAAGGGTGACCAAACTACACTACAATATTCCAGTATTGACCTCACATATGCAGTCTACAATGTTTTTATTGTGTACGGGTCATGAAATTGTAACAAAAACGTTTTATAAATCCAAGCATATTGTTTGCTCTGTTGATGATAGTATTGTAATGTTCAATGAATGTAAGTTTGGTATCCAAGATAACCCCGAAGTCCCTTCCCCTTTTTCCTTTTTCATCTGGCTGATTCCCTAAATTGATAGTTACGTCTGGGGTGCTTCGTTTCCTACTAAAAGTTATCGAATTACATTTTTTTTACGTTCAGCTGCAAAAGACTTTTGTTACACCAGACATAGAAAACGTTTACTTCTTTCTGGAATGTCGTAATATCTTCTTTATTTCTTATTTCTAAAAATAGTTTCATGTCATCAGCATAAGCAAGAAATTTGATGTTTTTAAGTATAAAGGAAACGTCATTTACAAACAAAATATATAAGAGAGGGGCCTAAATGAGAGCCTTGGGGGACTCCAGAGGTGACATGAATAGGGTTTGATTTCTTCCCTTTGAATCTAACTATTTGTTGACGGTTAGTGAGATAGGATTCGATCCATTTGAGAATTCCTGGCTCAATGCCCATTTTTCTTGCAATTTAAAAAGAAGCATGGGTATGTCAATGCGATCAAAAGCCTTGCTGAAGTCTGTATGTAGAGCTTTTACATGGTTACCATTGTCCATTGCTATCAGGGAGTAGTTAACGAATTCCAGTAAATGTGTGCTAGTGAAATTTTTTTCATTAATAATTGCTTCAAAAAGTCTAGGAATGCAAGATAAAATGGCAATTCCACGATAGTTACGTATGTCAGATTTTTTCCACTTCTAAAAGGTTAAGGCCAAGGTTCCCGCATTCGGATATACAGGCGTAATAAATTAAATGAATCATGCTAAAACTATCTTCAATTTGTTTTTTTTTACTCCCTGAAAATTTGATGATAATCGGATAAAATCTTGAATTTTTAGAATGAAATTTGTGTGTGCGGATTTTAAACGGTACACCTTTTAGTTACCCTAATTTAAGTTATTTGTTAAGATGACCTTAACCTTCTTTAGGTGTCGGGGTCAATATGACCCAGAATGGATTTATAAAATGGTATAACTTTCTTATATAAGCATCTAGACGTTTGAATTTTCTTGACTTTTCCTAAATCATGCGAAGTTACGTTTTTGCGTTGAACCCAAATTTTTTTGACATTTCTGAAGGGCTCTACAAAAATAGTTACGAATAAGGTGTTTCGGGTCATATTGACCCGGATTTCAAACTCGCATTGTTGAAACTATATGTGACCAAATTTAAAGTATTTGCAGTCAAAATGCTTATTAGAGTCCCAATTTTCAGTTGCTGGCGATTACTGCCTTTTTAACTTTATTGGCTACAAGGTATCCCAAGTAACAATTTTAGTTTTATTCCAGCCATATACCACTTCTCCCGGCTTTGTTGATAAAACTACATTCAAACCTGTTTTGTCTACCAACACCTCCTCTATGCTCTTTAAAGCCGAAATTTGTACAAAATGGCCCACTCTATAGACGGTTATGAAAACAAGTTAATACAACTTTTATAAGAACATAAAGATTTTGAAAATGTTCCAGTGAAAGATGTTATGACCACTTGAGAACCTTAATAAAACCTATTGGCTGCCATGAAAACCAGAATGCGGCCAAATGGCCACAGCTTTTAAACTTCACTGTAATATCGAGGTTGGTTTTTGTTGGTTTGCTTAGTTCGATGCTCTGCTCTTCTGATTAATTTAGCAAAAATGAAAAAGAGGTTTAGTGTTGCGGGAAATTTTGTTGGAAAGCAAAATATCCAAAACAAATTGTGTTTTCTACAGCGTATTATGCTCCAAATTATATGCGTATTTATTTTTATGGTGAATATTGGCGCGATAAGAGCCGAAAATTAATGCGCCTCAAAAATTATGCGAATTTACAACAACATAAATCAAATTAAAAAAATATATTCGATGAATTAATCATGAATTTCCTGAAAAGTGTTTGAAATTAGATGATATTATCTAAAAGAATGCCAAAATAAGTCTCCGATTTACAGTTTATTTGCATACCATTGGAAATTTTATGCATTTATTTTTCCACATTTCAATTATTTCTTATAATTCAATATGGCGATTGGAAAAAAATCACAATTTTGCCATAAAAACAATTTTTCTTCGCAATGACTATTATAAAACTATTTGGTCTTATGGTGACTTTCTTCAATGCCAATTTGCCGTTTAATGCATTTACTGGGGGCAAAATGGTTTTAAAATGCCTTTTCAACTGACCATGATAAGATAACATCAATGAGTCCTAAATCGGCATTTAAGTACAGCATTTTACGAGTTCATAAAGTCGAAATAAAACCTTTGATAGGAGTAAAAGGAATTTGAGAAACAAGGTTTTAAGATCGTTGTAAACAAGCTGTGTAGGTTCTCATAAACCTGATTAAAATATGAAACCTATCAGCACCTCTTGGTGCCATAATAAAACCAAATTGATTTCAAGTGGCTTTCATAAAACATTAATAAAACTCAATAGAGCAGGATGGTGTTAGCAATGGTACTAGGGATCTGAGCCGGAAGGGGGCATGTTTTGCCACGATCCGTTAGTCGGCGGCAAATACAAATTTTCATCGGAACATGCTTTTCGACAATTTTTGATTTTTCATGAATAGTTAACTTCTAGCCTTGAAATGGACCAATGGCCCTATTGGCCATTCCAGGACAATCCGGATGCCCCGGGGGAATCTTTCAGCAGGAAACAATTGCGGAATTTCGCCGAAACAGGCAGTTCTATGGCTCAGACTTCATTATTTTTTATAAGTAGTCTACTTCTAGCCTAGAAATAGCCCAATGACTATATTGACCATTCCGGGACAATCCGGATGCCCCGAAGAACTGTTTAGAAGAGTACAAATACAGATTTTTGCCGAAACACGCCTTTCGATGGCTCAAACTTCGTGATTTTTTTTATAAATAGTCTTCTTCTAGCCTAGAAATGACCCAATATAAATATTGGCCGTTCCGGTACAATCCGGATGCCCCGGGGAACCTGTTAGGAGGTGACAAATACAGTTTTTTACATGATTTTTGTTGAGTAGTCTATTTCTAGCATTGAAATGGATCAATTTCCATATTGGCCATTTTGAAACAACCCGGATGCCCCGGAAGAACCAGTTAGGCGGGGACATTAAAGGATTTTCGCCGAAACATGTCTTTCGACGACTTGAACTTAATGATTTCTTATAAGTAGTCTACTTTTAGCCTAGAAATGGTCAATGACCATATTGGCCATTCTGGGACAATCCGAATACCCTGGAGGAATCATTTAGGAGGAAACAAATACAGATTTTCACTGAAACATGCCTTTCGACGGCTCAAACTTCACGATTCATCATGAGAAGTATACGTTCAACCTTCAAATGGACCAATGACCATATTCGCCATTCTGCGACAATTCAAACGAAACTTGTATGCCTATCGACGGCTCAAACTTCATGTAGGCTTTTTGTAAACAATCTACTTCTAGTCATTAAATGGACGAATAACCATATAGTATCCCGGAACAACCCCGATACTCCGAGGGAACTCTTCAACAGGAGACAAATACGGTTTTTTGCTGAAACATGCCGATGCTACTAAATTTCAGCCAGCCATAAAGATATTGACAAAGCAGCTATGGTCACTCCTTGAAGCTAAGAGTTACTGTCAAAGGAAACCATGTCAATTTCACCTCTAGTAGCACACTTGTTGCAATAAAGTAGATTCTACCCCAATGCTACTCAATTAAGTCACAATGAAGTCGCTGTAACCAATAATGACGGTTTTGTGTTGCTTTGGACATTTACTAAAGGGCGATACGGTCAAAATTTGGTCAATATCAACTTGACGTATCTTTCAATTTTGCATTTAAAAAACCTGAACACCCCTCATTTTGAAGGTGTGTGTGTGTAGAATGTTGCTCCTATTTTGATTTTGGAATTCACTCTTCAGTTGTCAAAATGCCGTCCAAGCAAGAAGAGCAGCGCATCAAAATTTTGCTCGCGCATCGCGAAAATCCGAGCTACTCGCACGCAAAGTTGGCAAAATCGCTAAAAGTTGCCAAATCAACCGTTACAAATGTAATTAAAGTGTTTGGGGAACGTTTGTCGACAGCCAGGAAGTCTGGATCGGGGGGAAATCGAAAACCGGAAGCCGCTGAGACGACAAAGAGAGTTGCCGGTAGTTTCAAGCGAAACCCTAACCTATCTCTCCGAGATGCCGCAAATAAGCTGGGTGTATCGTCTACAACCGTGCATCGAGCCAAAAAACGAGCCGGACTATCGACTTACAAGAAGGTAGTGACTCCAAATCGCGATGATAAACAAAATACGACGGCCAAAGCGCGATCCCGGAGGCTGTACACGACGATGCTGACGAAGTTTGACTGCGTGGTAATGGACGACGAAACCTACGTCAAAGCCGACTACAAGCAGCTTCCGGGACAGGAGTTTTATACGGCAAAAGGAAGGGGAAAGGTAGCAGATATTTTCAAGCACACGAAACTGTCAAAGTTCGCAAAGAAATATCTGGTTTGGCAAGCCATCTGTACCTGTGGCTTGAAAAGCAGCATTTTCATAGCTTCCGGGACTGTCAACCAAGAAATTTACGTGAAAGAGTGTTTGAATAAACGTCTGCTGCCTTTCCTGAAGAAACACGGTTGTTCCGTACTGTTTTGGCCGGATTTGGCATCTTGCCATTACGGTAAAAAGGCCATGGAGTGGTACGCCGCCAACAACGTGCAGGTGGTTCCCAAGGACAAGAACCCTCCCAACACGCCAGAGCTCCGCCCAATTGAGAAATACTGGGCTATTGTCAAGCGGAACCTAAAGAAGACCAAAAAAACTGCTAAGGACGAGCAGCAGTTCAAGGCAAACTGGCTTTCTGAGGCGAAGAAGGTGGACAAGGTGGCTGTACAAAATCTGATGGCAGGGGTCAAGCGTAAGGCCCGGCAATTCGGATTTGGAAAAGCGGAAGCCTAACTGAATATTTTTCCTGAATTTTATACTAATTAAACTTGAAAAAGAAATTTAATTTGATTTTTTAAATAAACGATTTCACCAATTTACACGCGTTTTCCCTTGACCAAATTTTGACCGTATCACCCTTTATCTTGTCAATCTCCAACATGTGCTGATTTCATTATTCATTAAATTGGTAACACCGTTAAACAAACTCAGTTAAATACATCCATGGAGCCGGCAAAGTAAATAAACATGTATTTCCTTTACGGATAACAACCGGGGTGCACCGCCCCCCTCGCCCGACCACGCTACGCCACTGCTCATAAATGAGTTAAAAGCTATGAAAATTGGATTAGTTTTTACTTGATTTTGGAAACTTACGAATTCTATACCGTGCTGTTTACCATATTTGCTAGATTTAGATAATTTCAGTAACCAGGTCGGTAATCATCGTGAGCTTCCAGAATCAGCAAAACGGATCCAGTTGGCATAGCTTTCTTTGTTTACTATTTTTACCCATTTATAAGCACGTTGGGATGTTTTAGAATATTTCAATGTGATTTGAGAACAACAATAGAAAAGCAATCAAATTTACCACAAATCAGCCCTAGGTGCCACAAGGTTCTCATCTTGGCCCATTACTGTTTATTTTACTGATTATTTTAGCCCATTAGTGTTTATTATAGCCCCACAAGAACCAAATGACTTCAAATTCGGTTCATGAGTAGTATCACATAGACACTGGTCATGTAACATAAATCTAATAATTTAGTTTCAATACGGCTGAGCAATAGCGATTGGCGACAGGAATTGGTCCACTGCCGAGTTGGCCCCGTACCCTATGCTGACGACATTTATCAAGAAGTTTTAGTCAAGGCTTTAAGTTTTCACGGAATATTTACATTTTTGCGTTCACTACACAAATATAGCCACTACAACGGTTCAAAGAAAAGTGGACACCTTCAGCCTCACTTTACACTACATATTTTTACTACGATATTCATGCCAAAATTACCAATCTTCCAATCATTCTCTATTTTTTGGATCAGGTTCATCAGTTTAGCATATACAACTGACTTTGTACTAATTTTACTAATTTTCCGAAATTTAAAATGATCAAAAAAAAAGTTGATCTTTCCAATTCTTCTTAGGGTCATAAAATCAATTTAAAAAAATCGAAAATCGACATCAAAAGGATCGATCTCGTTAAGATCAATCCAAGATCACCCAGTTCGTATGTCATTGGTCCATTTCAAGGCTAGAAGTAGACGATTCATGAAGTTTATGCAGTCGAAAGGCATGATTCGGTGAAAAATCCATTTGTTTGTCCCCTCCTATAGAGATGGTCCGGGGTATCCGGGTTATCTCGGAATTTCTAATATGGTCATTGATCCATTTCAAGGCTAGAAATAGATTATTCATGAAAATCTAGAAGTTTGCCCCTTCGAAATGCATGTTTCCGCGAAAATCTGTATTTCTCACCTCCTAAAGGTTTCCTTCGGGACATCCGGATTGTATCGGAATGGCCAATCTGGTCATCGGTCCGTTTCTAGGCTAGAAGTCGACCATTCATGAATAATCATGAAGTTTGAGCCGTCGAAAAGCATGTTCCGATGAAAATTTGTATCTGTCGCCGCCTCACAGATCGTGGCAAAACATGCTCTCTCCCAGCATAGATTCCTTGTGGCCAATCGGATTAAAAAGGGCAGTACTCACCAAAACCCTAAAAATTGGGACTCTAATAAGCATTTTGACAGCAAAAACTTTAAATTCGGTCAAATAAATTTTCCGCAATGTGAATTTGACATCCGGGTCAATATGACCCGAAACACCTTATTCGTCATAAAATGTTTACACCCAAGGAAGGTTAAAAAATCACAATGTCAACAAATCCCAATTTACGCTCCTAACCATAACAACATATCCGTCTTGTTCAGCTCGGAAGTGATGAGCTGCATCGTTCAATTGGATGATCTGATGTTCCTTGCATCCTCCCAAAACACCGTTAGATACCTACACGACATCCTAATGGCCACCAGTCTGCTCGATTTGAATTATCCCCTTGAAAAAAAAAGCAAGATTACTGCAGCTGCTACCACCCTCCCGAAATCTGGCCCACCGTCCTTAATGTCCACAAATGCCAAAGGCAGTGCACAAGATATTTAATTGCTTTCAGAAGGGTGGTAGCTTTCCACCATCATCCGAGTCGTATCTATGCAGTTTGCACCACCATCACCGCACCAGGTCCATTTGTGCAAATGGCTATTGACTAGATTTCCGATTCTCAATGGGGGGCCTGACTCGAAATGGAATATTTGAATGAACAATAAATTTTAATTAAATTATCCAAACGAAATGATACTTGAGTCGAAACTTGGATCTCTGCAGTAGGAGTTCTCTGCAGTTCCTGGCTGCCGGTCTTCCAAGGTAGATCTCGTAGGTGTAGGTGTGTTCCGATGATGGCCAAACGCTGCCAGGCTCGGCATGGAATTGAGTAATGATTTCTGCCTGGTTATAGCACAGACGTTCGGTGCTTGTGAGCTAAGTGGAGAAATTTATTTCCATTGCCAGAAAGCACGAAGCTGTTGAGATTTGAATAGTGGCAGGGTGTTTTTCAAGAAGAATCAGCCGACGCACAAGTATTCTTGATTTTTTTTTTTTTAGTTTTTGATTTTTGCGAATCTGCTACGCTGGGAAAGTTTTACGATTATGATGAGCCGACAGCTTTATTCCTGCTGACTACCATTAAGCCAAACGAGTGTTCCGGCGCGGAAAGCGGAGCAAGCATCATTCGAGCAAATGACACACTATTCCCTGGAGAAGAATGACAGGCAGTGATTGACATTGCACTATTAAATTTCCGTCCTCCGCCACTCACTGGCGAGCTGACTGACATCGGTTGGAGAAGATGCTGTTTACAGCGGAAATGGAATTCCTGAATGCCATCTCTTCGGGTCGGGTACAATGTCGCTGCCGTCAACGTTACTTTGAAACGACTGCATTGTGTGCAGCACGGCAAAGTGATTTCTTCCCGGACGCAAATTAAATCATGTCGCTTTTCAACGGGGCTTCAAGTGGTAACTGCAAGAAGGATAAACTCGGCATCTCGAGCGGTACCGAGAAACAATCCGAATGGAAAACCTCATCCTAATCCTTCTGGGAAAGGATAGCTAGAAGAATGCTTTGGAATACAGCAGCGAACAATCGCCAAACTTGAAATCAATATCGTGGATAGCCGGCTGCAAAATATTGGCCGAAGCAGCTTAGGGTTGTAGCTAATTGATTGAGTTTCGAAAAACCCCTCCAGCAGCGATAGCGATGGACTAACCACTGTGGAACAAAGAGAAAACTTTCTACCTCCCGGAGTGGGTACATATTGAAGAAGCGGTGAGAAAGGGTCACTGAAGTTTGCCTTGAGACTTAGTAGCGGAAAGTTGACGGTGAACTGGGGAGGGCAAGCTGGGTAATCGAAGTAAGTTTATTTTTTCGGTGTAGTCTTCCGAAAGGGGATTAAACGTTCAAATTGATTCAGAATAATGGAAATATGATGATACTTCTCAGATGGAATCAATATTCATTTTAAGTAATCAATGGATTAAAAATGCATTTTCAAAACATTGATGGAATTTCGAAGAAAATAATTACTATCAAACGGAGGAACATATTTTTGCATGATTTGAGAATCGCACCTACGATTCATTGTTCGGCCAAGAAACTGGGTTCCAGGCTGCTTGTATCCAATTTTTTTACTGTACTACACTTTCTAAGTTCTCCCACTTAGTTCAACAACCTAAATAACAGCTCTTACCAGCGTATTATACTGGTTACTAGAATACTGAATTCAGCATAGAATTTTGGCTGCGTGTAGTTTTCTCATCCACCACCTCCCTCCTCCGATTGTGACAATCAGATTTTGCTCACACAAGCTCTAAAGGGCGATACGGTCAAATTTTGGTCAATATCAACTTGACGTATTTCTTTCAATTTTGCATTTAAAAAACCTGAACACCCCTCATTTTGAAGGTGTGTGTGTGTGTGTAGAATGTTGCTCCTATTTTGATTTTGGAATTCACTCTTCAGTTGTCAAAATGCCGTCCAAGCAAGAAGAGCAGCGTATCAAAATTTTGCTCGCGCATCGCGAAAATCCGAGCTACTCGCACGCAAAGTTGGCAAAATCGCTAAAAGTTGCCAAATCAACCGTTATAAATGTAATTTAAGTGTTTGTGGAACGTTTGTCGACAGCCAGGAAGTCTGGATCGGGGGGAAATCGAAAACCGGAAGCCGCTGAGACGACAAAGAGAGTTGCCGGTAGTTTCAAGCGAAACCCTAACCTATCTCTCCGAGATGCCGCAAATAAGCTGGGTGTATCGTCTACAACCGTGCATCGAGCCAAAAAACGAGCCGGACTATCGACTTACAAGAAGGTAGTGACTCCAAATCGCGATGATAAACAAAATACGACGGCCAAAGCGCGATCCCGGAGGCTGTACACGACGATGCTGACGAAGTATGACTGCGTGGTAATGGACGACGAAACCTACGTCAAAGCCGACTACAAGCAGCTTCCGGGACAGGAGTTTTATACGGCAAAAGGAAGGAGAAAGGTAGCAGATATTTTCAAGCACACGAAACTGTCAAAGTTCGCAAAGAAATATCTGGTTTGGCAAGCCATCTGTACCTGTGGCTTGAAAAGCAGCATTTTCATAGCTTCCGGGACTGTCAACCAAGAAATTTACGTGAAAGAGTGTTTGAATAAACGTCTGCTGCCTTTCCTGAAGAAACACGGTTGTTCCGTACTGTTTTGGCCGGATTTGGCATCTTGCCATTACGGTAAAAAGGCCATGGAGTGGTACGCCGCCAACAACGTGCAGGTGGTTTCCATGGACAAGAACCCTCCCAACACGCCAGAGCTCCGCCCAATTGAGAAATACTGGGCTATTGTCAAGCGGAACCTAAAGAAGACCAAAAAAACTGCTAAGGACGAGCAGCAGTTCAAGGCAAACTGGCTTTCTGCGGCGAAGAAGGTGGACAAGGTGGCTGTACAAAATCTGATGGCAGGGGTCAAGCGTAAGGCCCGGCAATTCGGATTTGGAAAAGCGGAAGTCTAACTGAATATTTTTCCTGAATTTTATACTAACTGAACTTGAAAAAGAAATTTAATTTGATTTTTTAAATAAACGATTTCACCGATTTACACGCGTTTTCCCTTGACCAAATTTTGACCGTATCACCCTTTACCACGCTAAGTTTATAGTTCAACAAGATTTTCGAGTCCGCATTTTTTCGTGCTGAATCTGTATTATGGTCAAACCTGCGTTACAATGCTTCGCCACGCAACTAGGAGCTGCTTGTCGCCAGTTCGCCGAGTACACTGAAGTTTTTTTTTACGACGGTAATGGCTGACCCACAATTGATACGTTGCGGATGCGTTGACGTAAATTTGACAGAAAACCTATGGGAAAACTATCAAATTCACGCAAACGCATCCGCAACGTATCAATTGTGGGCCAGCCATAATGGTACCGCGTAAAAAAAAACGCGTTATTTAAAAAAAAACGACGTAAAAAAAACGCGTTATTTTAAAAAACGACGTCAAAAAAGTCAACGAAATAAAAATTATATTTCATATTCATATTGAAAGGATATGGTCATGAAAATGTATTGGTGGTGGAAAAACATGGTTCCAGTTACATTGGCCACCGGGAATCTGCTACAAATGCTACAACCGCTATTGTTAATTCAATGTTTGAGCAAAACAGTCCAGAGTAGTTATAGAGAGTTTTCGTCTTTGGCAAAATTTCTCTGTGTGTCATTCATCGTCTTTTGACATTATCATATTAGTTCCAAATCATGCCGCAGAGATGTCGCTGCAGTCTATATTTTCTAAATTAAGCGCTAGAGATTTGCCGTCTTCGGCAAAGTTTCTCAGTATGTTGTTTGTCGTCTTTTGATATTATCATATTAGTTCCAAATCATGCCGCAGAGATGGCGCTGCAGTCTATCTTTTCCAAATGAGGCGCTAGAGAAATGAGGTCTAAGGGTAACTTTCTCAGTATGTCATTCGTAGTCTTTTCACGAGTGTGTATTGTTTAGCAACCGTGTAAAGTTAGAGGTCATAAGCGAGTTTATTATTCTTATTGATTCTGTATCCTGCAACCAAGTGCAAATATCTAGAACTAGATTTTAGAGAAAAATACCACAACCGTGCCAAAGTGAATTTTGATTCGGTGTTGATGGCCTAGTTTGTAAATTAATCGGTGCAAGAAGAGTGTATTAGTCACAGATATCATGTTACTACCGGAAGGTTTCCGACACGTCGGCGTTGGCCGGGTTGATGTGGACGAGTGCCGACGGCAGCAGCTGCGGGTCCAGCAGGACTTGGACATCTAGGACATCGAGGAGAGCTGGTTTGAAAAGCAACAAATAATTTATTTCTACCATATTTTGAAGACAATATCCAATATCCTGTTTTCTTTTTATTTTATTTTATTTTGTCTATTTTGTTTTGTTTTGTTTTTCGTTATGCTTGTCTATTTTCAGTTACATTTGAGCGGTCTATTGCTTTTATCGGATGGTGTTGGTATGTACTTTCAGCGTATCGTTAACCAAAACGAACCCTGCTGCTAACCTTTCCCCAACTATCCAACATCCCAATGATTTCTCGAGGAAGTTAAGATGATTTCTCGGCCTCCTCCAAAGCGAGTATCATGTCAACACGTTCCTTCCCATTCCCTACTTGACCAGCATTCGGACACGGCCGGCGCCGGTATTGCTTTATGATGGGTCACCAGTTTTTACACATTGAAGACGTATGTTAGTCCCAAACATCATCAGTTTGTTCTTTGTGCAAATACTGCTGATCTGGCAATAACGGAATTGCATCCGTGGGCGGTCAATTACGCTCATGCTCATGTCATTCGTCGTCTTTTCACATTGTCATATTAGTTCTAAATTATGCCGCTAATATGGCAGCGCCATCTCTGAGGTACGATCTGGATCTAACGTGATTATTTTGAATGCTTTTATTATATACAATTAACATCTTTGCTAAAGACAGCACCTTCCTAGAGCACGATTTGGCAGTTTAGATTGCGGCGCACTAATCTGATAATGTCAAGTGACTATATTTAATATTCTCAAAAAGTTTACTGAGAATGGAAACTCTCTAAAGCTACATTTAGAAAAGATATTTTACTACGCGGTTTTTTTTTTCACGCGGTCCGTTATTTCAAAAAACGACGTAAGAAACCCGAGTTATTTACAAAAACAACGTAAAAACAGTCAAGTCACAATAGACGTGAAAAAAATTTGATTGTTGGTGTTGATTGTACATTTCCCAATTTAGCCTCTGAACAACACTGTTTAAAACAAGAAAAATTTTTGCTTACAGTTTATTATACATATGTACTTTTTTTTTAAATTCCACAAAAACTGTATGCTGTCTTTGTAAAAAATCATACTAAATTTTGAGGTTTAATTCCATACCGGTTTTTGACCTGGCTTGGGCTGACGCTTGAATCTCAGGGTGGCCACAGACTCGGGAAAATCGGGAAATGCGGGAAAAATGCAGGAATCCAAAATCATCGGGAAATATGCGGGAAAAAGTCGGGAATTTAAAAATCCATCGGGAATTTTTGTCTTATGGCAGGAACCATGATCACACTTTTTTTCAAATTGATGATTTGAACATGGATTTGATCACCATCTATTTACTTTTGGTAACGACAACTTATTCTACAAGCTACGAAGAGCAGTATCCATGGTTGGTCTAGCACAGATCCAAAGGATTCCGGTTTAGCACATTGCAAGTGGTGCAAACGTAGTATCAAAATTAATTCTATGGGCCGAGTTGCCTTCGCCAGCTTCAAATCAGTATTTTTTCCACCTCGAAGACACCAACCAGCGATGGTAATTTTAGCCATACAATCAAGTGTGATTCAAAAGTTGTACCTGCAACGCTCGATTGTGGTAACGATTTCGTCCTCGGTAATAAAGAGATCAATTTAAGTAGGTACTTTCGCTGCATTAACCCATTCTTACCCATGGTGTGTATAGAGCTCCAACATGTTCTTTTGAAAAATCCAGCACAAACAATTTGGATAATATTGTAATGCAATTTTTGGAACAGTTTTGTAAGCTTATAGCATTAATAGTACACTAAGGTTTTTTTTACACGTGGGATACGTTCCACTTTTACTATGAAACAGTGTAAAAACAGACTAAATAGAGTTGATAAATTTAGATGCATAAACACTTTAAATTGCTTCGATTTTGTTTGCAAGTGTTACCTTTCCATGCAATGGTTAAAATACAGTTTTTAAAATTTTGAGTATTTACAACAAAAGTTGTGATTTTTTTGAAAAACCGCGATATGATTACTTTTTGCTCACAATTTAATATGTGATTGGAATTTAGAGATACGACGATGGAGCGAGGATTTTCAATAAATAAGAAGTGTCTGGTGGTGAACCAAACTGAAATGGGTTTGGGTGCTCAGAGAATTGTCTACGAAGCCATAACGCTGGAACTGTTAACGACGTTGAAATTACGAAATGCCAAATACGGCGAGTCGCTGACAGCACAAAAAAGTGAAGGAGAATTTCTAAAAAATGTAGAGAGAAGCAGAAAGAACAGCAAAGAATATGACGCTTTTGGCAAATGTCGAGAGGGATGCAGCGTGCATTGACGAGTAAATAAAATGCTTCAAAATAGAGAGTAGATACCAACGGCTTTTGAAGTATAAGTATTTGTTATTGAACTTGACTTATTCAAGATTTTGTTAAAAATTGATCAAGAATAAAAATGTACATAGGTGGCAGACGGCGTCAACCTCTATTTATCCTGCCTGTTGAGGAATTTTTGTGCGCTTCCACAACGAACAGTCAATGAATACACCAAACCAGCCACCGTACTCTGAATATGATTGTTTCAGTTTTTCTTGTTCCGTTTGCACTAATTAACCTGCCCATATAGGGTGTCCTAGAAAGTCTAAGCACGATTTTGATGCGCCATTGTTGCTTCCACATGACGTTTGAATAGCTGATCATTATTGTGTATCACTGTTTAATCTATGACTCTGTGAGTCTCACGTGCCGGTACATTTATTTTTCATGAAAATGCGAAGCATCTCCCCGGCAAAGTGAAAACAGATCGTGCACAAATAGTGCACTTTTCCCAACGTTTCGCTGAGATTGCGAAAATGGAAGGTGTGAGCATCGGAGCAGTTTGTAACGCGATTTGGAAGTATGGTGAGGAGTCTTCCTTTCAGGACAAGACAAAATCTAAACCTAAACCGGGCCCATGGATCAAAACCTGGACCGGAAAATCACGCAAGCTTTCACAAAAAGGGAAAATCACGCAAGCTTTCGCAAAAGGGTATATCCGGTCGAGATGTGGCCAAAAAGCTGGGAACTACGGAAAGTGACGTCGACCAAACAAAGCCACAAAATGGACTAAGGACTTTCAACAAGCAGAAGTAGCCAAAACGAAGTGAAAAACAAGCAGCGTCTGTCACACCAAGGGCCCGTAAATTATACGATAATCAGCTGTGTAGAAAATTTGCATGATTATGGATGATGAAGCCTACGTGAAATTTGATTATAAGACCAGGTGACCACTTTTACACGGTCCGTGCTGGTTAAACTATTGACGATGCCGATATGTCAATTTTTACCGAAAAATTCGGTAAAAAAAAAACAATTTGTGGAAGTGTGAGTCTGGAATTCTTTTAAATCCATTTGTAACAACTGGTACGATGACTGCTGATGTTTACGTTTGGGGATGCTTGGAGCGGCACCAGCTCCCCATGATCCGGAAACATAATAATCCAGCATTGTTTTGGCTGGATTTGGCATTAGTGCATTACGCGAAGGACACCTTGTACAATGCCAACGGAGTCAAATTCGTACCCAAGGAGATGAATCTTCCAAACTGTCCCCAGGCAAGACGTTTGAAACTTTTTGGGCTCTGACAAAGGCATATTTGCGCAAACATGATAAGGCGGATTCCATCAAAACTTTTGAAAGTTTGGGAAAAAAGGATAAAAAATCATTGGCAAACAGTCTATGCAATGAGCAGTGTTCGATGAAAAGTTCGCTCTTTTTCGTACAATTAAATGGATCTCGGAAATGTCACGTTAAAGAAAAATATTGTAGAGAATATAAAAGTACAATAAAAACTCAATTTATTGTTATTTACAAATCGTGATTAGACTTACTGGAAAAGCTTTAAAACTCTGCTGTGTTTTATTTGCTTAACCATCAACTCGATAGTAAACTTGGTAGAGCTCGTCATTGTAGATGCATGAACCGAAAGTTTTGCACCCTGTATCTGCGTCATGATTTGACTTTCAGACCGAGTATAGTCTGCATCATTTTGTACACGAAAACCGCAAATGCCTTACTATTTTTTGTTCGATGTTTATGCTTCTAGAAACTTGAAAGATAAATGACTTATATAGAGCGATTTTTGTTCTCGTTTGGAAACTGCGAGAAAGGTTTTGCAATACGTAAGAAGCCCGATTTGCAGCTGTTATCCATCATTTTGCCTAATTGAAACAAGCCAGAAGTATTCCAGATTGAACAATTTCCCCAACAACTGCAAAAAATATCTAAAAATCCAACTTATATTCACTCATTTTCCCAGTCGGGAAAATTAGGCAAAAATGCGGGAGAAATGCGGGAAAAATGCGGGAATTTTAAAATAAAGATTGTGTGGCCACCCTGGATTTATATAGCACGAAATTGAGAGTAAGAAAAAACACAGAGGGGGGGGGATATCCCACCCCCCCCCCCCCCCCCCGCCAAACAAACAAACAAAAAAAAAAAAAAAAGGCGGGGACCCCCCCCCCAAACAACAATTTAAAAAAAAAAAAAAAAGATCCCCCCAAATTTTTTAGAAAAAAAAACCACTTTTCTTTTTTAAAAACACTAATTTAAAAAAAACTTTTTGAGCGTGTTAGTAGAACAGTCATACCTCGATATAACGTAACGTTTTTTTGCCCTTATTCTTGGCAGTTTACATTATAAACGTGATTTATCTATCTATCTATACAAACATACAAAAATAAAATTATGTCTGTCTGTCTGTCTGTCAGGCAGCCAACTGAACCAATCGGCGTGAAAATTTGTATGCAGGAGTTTTTGGGGCCGGGGAAGGTTCTTATGATATATCAAAACCCATCCCTCATCTGGAGGGGGGGGGGGGTCTCATATACAAATGAAACACAAATCAGCTCACACGATTGCACTAATACCATCACACTGCTTCGACTCTGGATCCGTTTTCGTTCGGTAATTGCGAGTCAGAGTCAGACCTGATTCAGGTTTAAAGCCGAAAACGACATAAAAGATTGCTGCAACCCAGATAGGCTTCGTTCTCCTTCACGACTTGAAAATCGATCAAGTGTCATTTGCTGAGTTGTCAGCTTTTGTCTTCTTTTTTTAATTATAATGTGTTGTTTTTAACTGGTTCAGCGTTTGACGCAACCGCATCAATGACATCTAACGAAATGGGCGCAGAAGCCGAATTTTGTCGCTTGCGCAATTCCAGGTTCTCGATCTGAACGAAGTGATAAAAAAAAAACGCCGCGAAGTGGATGTCTTTTTTCAAGTATGTCTTTTGTCTTATGTATTTGTTTGTCTTATTTTTCAACAAATCCATTTGATCCGGTCCATTTGAACTAAACACTCCCAGTACAATCCTAGTTCAAAGATGGACTTCAAGTGTCCTTCAACCTATTGCCAAAATTTAAAATGAAAGGCCAAGTCCATCGGTTGTAACATCTGAAGTACGATTGTACTAGGACGGGAAGTACGATTGAAGTAGGAAAAGGGACTTGGCTGATTCAATTGTACTAAGCTCCGCTATCTGGGAAGGTTTAGTGTAAAGTTGCTTGCGATGTTGCGTGCAATGCCTCAACATGGTTTGTATATGCCGTCAAACATCTGTTTTCTGTAGATCGTTTGTTTTTGTGTGTGTAGTAGGAAGCTAGCTGTTAAAACTTGTTTATTATTGCACAACTCATAATTCAAGAAGGTCGACTAAGTCGGAGGTTTTTGAAAAATAGATCGCGTGTAAACAAGACAAATAACATAACCGTGTTGGTTTACTACTAGCGGATAAAATAAAAATTATTCAATATCTTGGAAATGGTGTTTCGATGAATGAAATAATGAAGAAGTACAAAGTTCGGTCTGCATCTACTATATATGCCATGAAATTTGCAAAGGACATGTGTAAGAAACTTAAATTATATTCCATGAAAACAATTTAACATGTTTTGTTTTTAATTTGGCTATAAACGAAAGCGTTTCAAGAATCCTCGATACCCACAGGTTGACACAGCTCTCTACATCTGGTTTTTGCAAAAAAGCTTCAACGCTGACGAAAGTGGGCTATTTTTCAAGAAATCTCCAACATGAACATATGTTGAGACAGTCACCAAATCAAAAAAGATCGGATCACGTTCATGCCTTGATGCACCATGTATGGGTCGCTCAAATTACCGGTTATGTTGATTGGAAAGTCTCTCAGACCTCGAGCACTCAAAAATCTTAAGGAGTTGCCTGTATACTACAGGGCATCCATGAGCGCTTGGACGATGGAAAAGGAGCTCTTTAAAGAGTGTTTTTTTTTTGGGAATCTGTCCTGAAAGTAACCACCTACCTCCAGTCAAAAGAACTTCCTCTAAGAGCCGTCCTTGTGTTGGACAATTGTACAGCTCATTACCATGCAGATAAGCTAAAAACTGTCGATGGATCAATTTTTACCATCTTTCTCCCTGCAAACACCACCGCCATTCTTCAACCGATGGATCAGAATATCATTCAGATGATTAAGACGCGCTTCAGGAATCTGATGATGCAGGAAATTCAAATTCATGGAGGAGAGTTTGACGAGAGCGTGAAAAAGAACAACAAAAGGACGTCATCAAGCAAGGGAGGTAGTTCCAGCTGAATCAATTCGCAAATCTTGGAACATGCTTTACAATGCCCGTGAAATCGAGGATGAGGATGATGTACCGCTGTCCGTCATAAGAGACACGCCGAGAAGCATTGGTGAGACAATAGCACAGACCGAAGAAATCGACGAGGAGGATGCCGGATTCGAAAAGCTGGACGATGATGAGATCATCGCAAGATGATGACGAAGACATTCCTATGCCGATGACGACACAATGCAGTCAATGTCAACGCAGGAAGAAGCATCACAATCTGCGAGTTTTGGAGATGATGACGAATATGTAGACGTGTTGGATGAAGCAGACTTAAATGAGTTCGATCTGGTAATCAGATATGCGGAAGAGAACAATTGGCCACTGACAACACAGTTCTCGCTACGCCAGATACTTAAATGATATTCAAAGAACGAACTGTGCCAAAAATGCTCCTTTAAATAGAATTATGTCCTGTTTCAACACATACAGCGAAACGATTGATATCACAATGAATAAAAATACACTTAAAAAGTTTTTTTTTTTTTGTGAGGCTAACTAGTCAATAGTTAATTAAAAACTCTTAGATGTTAAGCAAAAAAGTAACAAGGTCTACGAAATGATTGACGACAAATAAAACATCGATACGTACTAATGTCATGGACATCGTAATTCACAAACAGCAGTAAGAAGGCTTCAGTGTAGGAATATTGTTTGGCTATTTTGTACTGGTTTGTGAATTGTTGTGAATTTGAGTTCTAATTTTATGCATAAAGAATGGTAATATCAGGAGATAAGTCACTCTGCCACGTTGTGTTTGTGTTTCAGGGTGTCGGAAGGTGCCATAACTACAATCGAAAATTTATCCTTACTGGCAATTTTGGCTACCATTTTGACTTTTAATTCACCCACATTCAAACATCATCTGAATCACATCAGCGCAAGCGAGAGGGAAACAAACAGTGTAAAAACAAATAATCAATTCGCGTAAGTGGTGCCAGAAATAAATATATCTTCGGTGTGGTGAGGAGTGAGTTTGAAGTTTGCCGGATTGTGTTTTTGAGGGTGTAAACACATGGTGGCGGAGTGAATTACCCCCTGGGTAGTATGGAATAAGCTGTAAGCAAATTTTGGTGCATTTTTATTTATACATCATAAAAAGAATACTGCTAAAAGAAATGTTCTAAGATTTAAAAAATATAAGAAAAAAAATATTTAAAAAAAAAGTAAAGTATCAACGAACAAATAAAAAAAAGAATATAAACATTTTTTAAAAAAAATTTGAAAAACGTAGGTAAGAAGGGCTGGAACACCCTGCTGGGTGAATAACATTGATTTTACGTTAATTCTTTTATAGAAAAAAAGAGATAAAAAAAAATTCTGAAAAAATTTGTTTGCTTCTTATATTGAACTTATATCGTAACTTCGATATAACGTAACGAAAATAAAAATTGAGTTACGTTATATCGAGGTATGACTGTATTGTGATTTGGAAACTAGGAGAATTTAAAATTAACACTTCATATGATCACTTTAACAAAAATAAAAATAAAATATTGAAGCACTTTTTCAAAATTATCACTAGTAAACGCGAGCAAATTCCTTTAATGTTCTCTAGTGCTATAAGTGATCATATGAAGTGTTAATTTTAAGTAACAGTGTTCACGTTGTTACAATATGAATATGAAATATAATTTTAACGTAGCACTACGTTTCTCGTTTCTATACCGGGTGTCATTTCAAAATTTTGAAAAATGAGAGCGTTACGCAAAAGTGAAAGGTTTTTGAACGCTAATAACTCTTGTTTGACTGAACAGAATGACTTCATTTGTACACCGTTTGATCAAGATTTTCAATTAAGTGCTGTTAGAATAAGTGGTTCAACTTTTTACTTTAAAATTACCTACTTTTGCTCCCATACAAATCGACATATGAACCGGTTGAAAAAAGGGTTTTCCCTTTCCGGGTGCTCAGAAACGGGTGACAAATGGTTCCAATTGTCTTCTTCTTTTTATTTCATTATTCATTCTCATTCCATGTTTAATACAGCCATAGTCTCACCTCTCAGTTGCAATTTTTTTTTTTTTGCTTTGTTCTGCTGTCTGGTTTTATAACTGAAGCCCGTCCTCTCTTATGAAATTTGCTTCGTACTGCATTTTCGTGCCTCTCTTCTGTGTCGGCAATGCTTTAAACGCCAGTATAAAGCGCACGATTCGAACCAAAATGATTTCATTGGGATTTTCAAGTTCGATTGAGGTTGTTTTTCTATCTCGTCAATTTTCTCGCGATTACGCGATCGATCTGGCACGCAAATTATCGCCTGCGCTTGCTCATTTACAAACCAAAAAGAAGCGCTGCCAAGGTTTGCAAGTTTCCCCGCTCGACCTATTGCCGTGGCAAAGGGTCGTAAAAATCCACGCGGGTGGCATCCGCTTCCGAAACCATACCGGAGCTAGGCACCTCCCAGCGGAAAACGATGTTTGTGACAACTAGGTTACTAGAATCATCCCAAGTATTTTGCCGTCCGCCATTCACAGCGACGGGGAGTTTAATAAACTACCATGCTGTATTGAGTACAGCACATGATGGTATCCTGCTGGTCAAATAAGCTGAAAATATAAATTAGTTTCTAACGCGTATCGTAACCACCGTCCTTTTCAGTACGACCAACTAAATTTTACAATAAAAGAGCGTGTTTAAGTGAAATGTTTGTGATTTATCCTAAACAATCATTGCATATGATCAAAAATAGTTCATTTTGGATTGTTTGAGGCATTAAGTCGTGAGTGGTAAATTCGGCAGAGATTTTTCACTAAGCCTGAACTGGCAAACGTAAGCAATGTCTATGGTATGTAGAAAATTTCATAACAATGGACACACCAACGCGGTCCTACGTTAACCTTGCGGTTATATGCCTAATATAACCCACATCTAATTTTTTATTTGCTTGACTTTTTTTACGTCGTTTTTTTAAATAACGCGGTTTTTACGTCATTTTTTGAAATAAAGCGGTTTTTTTACGTGGACCGCAGAAAAAAAAACCGCGTAAAAAAAACTTCAGTGTATACCAGTATGTTTATTACCAACGTGCTCGGGATTCGAGATAAACCCCATTTTTTGTGGGATTGTTGTCCGGCATTCTTACAACATGTCCCGCTTATTGTAACCGTACTGCTTTAGCGACTTTCAGATCGACATGAAGTTGCGCCAGCTTGTGGTTGATTCCTGCCCTCCGTAAACCGTTTTTACGTACAATACCAATGGTGTTCCTGAGTTTACGATCTTTTGAAAACTCCAAGTGGTTATTGGTTCTTATCAGCGCACAGAATTGGTCTTATCAGCGCACATAATTTCCAAGTTATTTTGAGCCGCTGATTTCAAATTATTTATTTATTTACATGGCATAACGTCATTATAACATCCCTCCAACGTGCTCGACTCATGGCTGCTCCTCTTCAATCTCGTGGGTACCTTGTAGTTCCTTGATCTTGCTCAACCTGGTCTAACCATCTTGCTCGTTGCGCCCCTCGTCGCCTTGTGCCAACCGGATTGCTATGGAACACCGTTTTCGCAGGATAGTTGTCCGGCATTCTCGCAACATGTCCTGCCCACCGTATTCGTCCAGTACTGTTCGGCAGTGCTTGCATGGCAGAAAAATGTCTGCAGCTGTCATGTTTTCAAGTCAAGTCGATCATCAATCAGTTCGGACGAGTTTTAATTTAAGTTTTAAAACTTCTTGAAACACAACATTTCGTGTAAACCAAACATCGTTATCTTCGCAGCCTTGTCCTTCCGTACTCTTGATACAAATTTAGATGAATTCGGGATTTTTTGAGCGTGAAAGTGCCACATACAACCGCCAGTGCCAATGCAACTGTATCTTTACGTATCTGAACGATATTAGCAATTTGACGGTAGCTTTTTCCGCACTTGTGATGCTCTATGATATGTTTTCGGATATTCAGCGAAATTTGTGCGTTTTTAGGCATTTCGAAACACGAGAACTCAAATTAGAAACACTAAAGGACAACTGTATGCAATGTTTACATTCAGGACAGGAACCGCTCAATACACGGCAAAATGGTACTTATCATGTTTGGGTGGATAGACTTTTATTGCATGTTTTACTTCCCTTTTCTGTTGATCTTGGCATAGATTTTCAAGAGCAAGGTTAATTCAAGCATATTTAATGGTATAATGATAGGTACTTTATAACAACACTCAAACGCATAACAACACTCATTTTATCAACTAATATTTGAATCGAAAACAGGAAAATTGTAAATTTGAAGCAGGGGTGGATATACTTATTTTACATACTGTAATTAAATTTTTCATAAAAAGTGAGACAGCTATGAGAGAATTGTGACAACTACAAATCAATGATGGAAAAAAAGAAGGACAAGGTCTTATGCTCATTTTGGATGATAGAACTCGATGTACCTCAATCATGGCAATGATTGACCGATTCTTAATGATGACTACCTATGTATCCAAAGCATTGCTCATCATACCTAAAGGACCTCCAATGCTAACGGCCGACGAGCTTAACGTCAAAAAAAAATACCCCCCGCTCAAACCACTTGAAAAGGTCACTACGGAGATGTCTGCTGAAAAGTGCGTCACTTGTAGCAAGATCATTCCTCTTATGCACTTATTGAAAATAGTAAGTAAGGTACCGCTGGGCAAGTTGAAACGGAAGCGATAAATTTTAATATAAAAGTGCAATGGACCTATTTTTTTTTGTAGCAGAGACTTCTACTAAACGCACCTCTTGACTGTCATAACTCGCTATTTTGAACCCCTAAACGCACTCCGCGGCTTTGTTTATTTTTCGTCACCCGCGAAATTAAGTCGAACATTTTCTTGCTAAGCTTAAATCGCTCAAAAAACATTGTTGCATTTGATTTCAATTCGATGTTTGTCCTTCAGGTTACTATTTAGTATTGATTTAATGTAGTGAGTGTGAAAAATATGCGAAGAAACCATTTTTTCACGCTTAATTTTGACCGTTTCACCTTGCCCCGCATTTTTTCCACCTTGGGGCAAGTTGAAACGATATGCTGTCATGAATAGGTGGTTGAGTTTTGGATGAATCAATGCATCATACACATGTGTTATGAAAGCTTAAGCCTTAAGGGCCCGTCCATAAACTACGTAGACTCAGATGAGGGTAGGGGGGGGGGGGGTCTGGTCAAAATCTACGCTCCATACAAATTTCAAAAAATTTGTACGGACGAAAGTTTACGAGGGGGAGGTGGGGGGGGGGGTCTACGATCCCCGAAAATCAGTCTACGTAGTTTATGGACGAGCCCTTAAGGCTTAAGCTTTCATAACACATGTGTATGATGCATTGATTCATCCAAAACTCAACCACCTATTCATGACAGCATATCGTTTCAACTTGCCCCATTATGTGGGGCAAATTGAAATAACGCATATAACATTTTAATTCTTCAATATAAAATATTTTTCAAAAATAATTTTGTGATTCACTATTTTTTATCAATAGGATTTAGGTTGAGCTAATAAATGCCCCGATCGCAGTTAAAATAATAACTTTCCTGATTTTATTAGAGAAGTTCAAAGTTCAACTTTGAAAAAACCGTTTCAACTTGCCCCGCGGTACCTTATTTCAAATTGTAATGAACTTAAAAATATAAAAAATTTTTTCTTTTCAAAACCAAAACCCACACACACATCCACCCCCCCCCATCTCCCCATTCCCTCCCCCCCCCCCCTTATCCCAATCGCCATACTTCATCTTTTTCATATTTTTTTATTGAAATACAAACATGTTATTACTATTATTTATTTATTTGTCAATATCTTCAGCTAAGCTGTACAGACTGATGAAATACCCTACCCTATCTAACGAGAGTCTTGAACTTATTTCTCGTCATGTTATAATCAAAATGATGGCTTACTTCATTAATTCTTCGGAGGCATCTTTGCAGTGGATGATTTTCACCGAAGACTGTTTGGTGCCTCGGAATCCACAGAAGCTGTCGTTGTCGGGAACTGCGAGCAGGAACATAAAAGTTTATTTGTTGCAGAAGATGTGTGCAGTCCAAGCGGTTGCTCAATACATCGAATGCAAATAATCTCTGCAAGTAAATCCTCCGCTGGTGAAGAGGCTCTAGGGTTATGAGTTGACATCGGTGTTCATATCGAGGTAGTCGGAAAGGGTCGTTCCACGGCAGGTTGCGCAGGGCAAATCTGATGAAGCAACGTTGAACTCTTTCTAGCCGGTCAGCGTGTACAGCATGATAGGGAGCCCATACTTGAACTCCATATTCAAGGATACTGCGCACCAAAGAGCAGTACAGGACTTTCAGTGCGTGAATATCGCGGAAAACGGAACAGTTTCGACGAATAAATCCAAGGACGGCAAAAGCTTTAGCGGAAGTTATGGAAATATGGTCGTTGAAATTCAGCTTACTATCCATCGTTACACCTAAGTCTTTAATCGAATTGACTCGTTCAAGTTCTTTTGAATGTAGCAAATAATGGAAAGTTATATGCGAACGGCTTCGGTTGAAACTTATGATCTTGCATTTTATAGCATTCATCTCCATTCCATTGAACAAACACCAGTTTGATACAGTATCAAGGTCTTTCTGTAGAGCAGCGCAATCAACCATACTCCTGATGGTTTTGAAAACTTTTAGGTTGTCGGCGTACATGAGTCGGTGTGATTGTAAGCGGTGGCATAAATCGTTAACGAAGAGAATAAAAATTAACGGACCCAAGTGGCTGCCTTGCGGTACAGCTGCCGGAATATACAGATCCAAGCTTGATGTAGGCAAATCTACCGTAGAGATACGAGCGTAACCAGATTATCAGCCATGCAGGAAATCCTAATCATTCCAGGTTTTTCAGCGTCAACTCGTGCGGTTCCTTGTCGAAGGTTTCAGAAAAATCGATGTATATACTGTCAACCCGGCATCGGTCTTCAAGACTACTGTTGAGAGTGCTGACGTATGACATAAGGTTAGTAATGACATAAGGTTAGAAATTCGGAAATGACAAACTGAGAGGCTCTATACATTTTGTCGTGAATAATCGATTCCAAGATCTTTGAGATACAGCACAGAATTGAAATAGGACGATAATTTTCCACGCAGTGTTTGCTACCAGATTTGTGTATAAAGGGCGATACGGTCAAAATTTGGTCAATATCAACTTGACGTATTTCTTTCAATTTTGCATTTAAAAAACCTGAACACCCCTCATTTTGAAGGTGTGTGTGTGTAGAATGTTGCTCCTATTTTGATTTTGGAATTCACTCTTCAGTTGTCAAAATGCCGTCCAAGCAAGAAGAGCAGCGTATCAAAATTTTGCTCGCGCATCGCGAAAATCCGAGCTACTCGCACGCAAAGTTGGCAAAATCGCTAAAAGTTGCCAAATCAACCGTTACAAATGTAATTTAAGTGTTTGGGGAACGTTTGTCGACAGCCAGGAAGTCTTGATCGGGGGGAAATCGAAAACCGGAAGCCGCTGAGACGACAAAGAGAGTTGCCGGTAGTTTCAAGCGAAACCCTAACCTATCTCTCCGAGATGCCGCAAATAAGCTGGGTGTATCGTCTACAACCGTGCATCGAGCCAAAAAACGAGCCGGACTATCGACTTACAAGAAGGTAGTGACTCCAAATCGCGATGATAAACAAAATACGACGGCCAAAGCGCGATTCCGGAGGCTGTACACGACGATGCTGACGAAGTTTGACTGCGTGGTAATGGACGACGAAACCTACGTCAAAGCCGACTACAAGCAGCTTCCGGGACAGGAGTTTTATACGGCAAAAGGAAGGGGAAAGGTAGCAGATATTTTCAAGCACACGAAACTGTCAAAGTTCGCAAAGAAATATCTGGTTTGGCAAGCCATCTGTACCTGTGGCTTGAAAATCAGCATTTTCATAGCTTCCGGGACTGTCAACCAAGAAATTTACGTGAAAGAGTGTTTGAATAAACGTCTGCTGCCTTTCCTGAATCACCCCCCCCCCCCCCCCCCCCCCCCCCCCCCCCCCCCCCCCCCCACCCCCCCACAAAACCCAAAAAACCAAAAACCCACCACCCCACAACACCCCCCCCCGCCCAAAGCAAACACGCCCCCCCCCCCCATTAAACGACCCCACCAAATTTTTTTCCTATTTTTTACTAATATAAATTAAAAAAAAAAATTAATTTGATTTTTTAAATAAACGGTTTCACCGATTTACACGCGTTTTCCCTTGACCAGACTTTGACCGTATCACCCTTTAGGCGTTACCGCAGCCAGTTTCCATGCATCAGGAAAAACTCCTTCCGACAAAGAAAGGTTGAATAAATAGCTAACGGGTTCTGCAAGTACATTGGCACATCGTTTGACAAACACAGGAGGCAGCTTGTCCGGGCCAGGCCCCTTCGACGAGTCTATAGAGCTCAGAGCGTGTTCTACGTCTGCTGCTGATAATGTAGGCCTTGAGAACATAATCGTGTAAGATGGCAAGCTTTCCAACAGATTCTGGGAAACCGGTGGGGAACCCGAAGTATAAACGCTTTGGAAAAAGTCAGCAAATAACTTTGCAGACTCAGTAGTGTCATGAGAAGTGGCACAACCAAACGAGATTTCTGCGGGTATTGAATTGGACGCTCCCCTGTTTTTAATGAAGTTCCAGAAAGATGACGGATTGGCCTTCACCTCATCCTGAATTCGAAATACATACTCACGGAACGAAGAAGCTACATCTGCGTTGTATTCAGTCTCTAAGCCTTTGGAGAAGAATCCGGTTTGATGACGTTCTGTGCCGAAAAAATCGACGACGAGCTTTCCGAAGAATATTCCGGCGATGTCTTAAGTCAGCATTCCACCATACTTGTCTGTAAGACCGGCGAATAAGAGCTCTGCGTACGGGAGTGTGTCGGCTTATAGAATCGAAAATCTCGGTGTAAAAAAATAGAGACCGCTAAATTAACGTTGGTTCCGTTGAATAGATGCTCCCAGTTTTTCGAGCTCAAATCATCACACACAGCATTGTAATCACAGCGGTTAAAATCGTAGTCCTGTTCATTGGCTATCGATGGCTGGGGATTCTCAAATCGACGTATGTCCAACCGTAAGACGAATGGTTTATGATGGCGATCAGATTTTAAAATGGTTGAGGGGGCTTCGATCACATCCACGCTGCTGCCATTATTCACGAAGGCCAAATCAAGCAATCTTTCGTTGACGTTACGGATGTCACAAATTTGCTGAAGTCCGCTGGCCACTATGCTCTCAGTTAACGCAAGTTCATGCTCAGAAGAAGCGTTTGTTGGCAAGTAACCTCCGATATCTACGTCGAAAGACCACGACAGATGTGGAAGGTTGTAGTCGCCAACAATCACAACAGTATCACTCACAGCGGCAGCATTTAAAATCTGTAAGGCAGCTTCGGAATGCCGGATGTAGCGTTCGGGTTCGCTGTTAGGTCTTAGATATATACCACACACAAAGATTGATCGATCTGCAAGAGACACTTTCACAGCGACCTGCTCAAGCGACTCGCCTCCATTAAGTCGAACGGGAACACTTTGTAAACAGGATTTTACTGCAATCAGAACCCCTCCACCACGTTGAAGTTGACTGGTAGCGGGGCTGCGGTCACAGCGGTAAATGTTGTAATTCGGAGCCAATTCGGAATTGCTCACGTCACAACGCAGCCAGGTTTCTGTTAGAACAATAACGTCGTAATCACTAGATGCTGCGGCCAAGAAAAAGTCGTTGGTCTTCGTGCGCATACCACCCACGTTTTGATAGTACACAAGGAATGATTTATGATGTAAACCTGTTACTGGGACTTGCGAGCTACTCTCTGTGCATGTGTGCGGAGGTTGTCGATTGATAGCTGTTGGGCAATTCGATGTTGGAGGAGCTTGAGCTTGTGACGTAGGCACGGAGCAGCTAGTAAGAGCGGTTTCAGAAGTTACCTCATTGAGTCTGGAACTGCAGTCGGTGTCTCGTTTACAGCAGGCGTGCCCAACTTTGTTTGTGCTGGTCTCCAAAAAAACTGCTTTTTGGCACCATCATCTTCAAACTCTCGAAAGCGTATTCCACATGGCCACGTTTCAGTAGACAGGGCAGCTGGTTTCAAGTCCGGAGACATCCCAATTTTGTATGACACAAAGGTTAGGGATCTAACATCCTTACCACGTGGCACATGCTTGACCACCTTCAGGTCATCGGTTTTTAACTTTAGACGGGCGAGTTCGCTGACCTTGGTTTCAGGAACTTCCGGCAGAATACCTGACAGGTATAACCAAAATTTGTCGGAATCTTGTTCAGATGGCCGAGAGGCTACCATACTTGGGTCCGCCGTGCTTGTTCCGATTCCACAAAGTGTTTTGGTAGGGCGTTGAAAAACAATGTCATCATCACCGTCGTTGACGCGACGCCTTTTTAATCTAGAAGCTGATGCCGACGGAGTACGACGAGGTGGTGCTGGAGTAGACGGAACAGATTCGATCAAGGATTTAAAGTTCGATCGAATTTCAGTTTTGATGTCCGCCAGAATGCTGTCGCGAATCTCAGCTTTTATTGCATCGATGACGGACTCGTTGACTTTATTGACCGATACCAAAGCGTTGGAGAATCGTGCTTTCGCAATTAGATTTTTGCAGGCGGTGCACAACCACACTAAATGCATACTAGCAGCGATGGAAGCATGTACATCTTTTGCGATTCCAGAGCATCTTAAACACACAGTAGATGAGCAAAATCCTCCACATTTCACAGACTCGGCTTCGATCGAGTTAGCACATTTTTCACACACAGCAGTCATTACGATGATTTTGGCTGCACTGGATGGATAGTTAGTCTAGTCTAGAGACATTACTAAAGTGTTAATTATTCATTTATTCCTCCTTCGTCAATGTTGAGAATTAATCGAACTACTTAAGCTAATCGATTGATTGTGAACGTTTAATCAAACTAATCGATTAACTCTACAACACTAACGAGATTAATCGTTAATCGATTAATTCAGAAAATCAGACATCGCTACACACCACCCTGTGGAATGGTCAAACGGGAGAAGTTGAATCAGCTCTTCGTCGTTGCGGATGGCTAGCTCTGATTAGTTGGCCTTCCAGAGCAGACGGTGAATGCGCTTGTCCTTACGGATGCACAGCGAGATCTGATGGTTGGTCGGACGTCACCAAATGTTTAATTATCACATTATGGCACGGTAACTGTGGCAGTATTAACCAATCAGAGCGTGGCACAAATATGATGTAATTTTCGACCAATAGCTTTGTGCGCTTAAACATTTTTCTTGAAAGTACTTTTTAATTAGTTTAAACAAATGTAATGAATTTAGTTATCAACTGGGATCCAGCTTTGATGTTCTACCTTTCGAATGAAATACTTATCATAAAAATTTCTGTAGGCCAAAAAGAAGATATTACCGTTCAAAGTCTCCAAACCCGCGTAACGCTTGCGATTTCAGAAATTTTAGAACGGCGCCCCTGTACAGGAATAGAATAGAGAGACGTATGTCTTACGTAAAAAAAAAACAAGGTATGCAAAGTTGCTTAAAATGACAAAGTCTACACACCCACAAAGTTTCATTGGATTCTGAGAGGGTGATGCCAAACACTGGATGAGTTGGCGTGAAATTCGTCAGATACAAACCTTACATATCGATGCAAAAAAATTACCACATCACAAATTATTCAGCGGAATTATGTGGAGAAGAAATAAACTTACACGGAAAAATGGCTACAAACTTTTGCCAACACTATCTTTATGTGTGTTTGTGTGAGTAATTGGCAATCTTTTGCCCGATCCTGCCCCATCCAACTTTGTACTCGCAACCTTCACCTCAATTTCTCTTGATTTCCCTTTTTCAGATTTTTTTTTCTTCCGTTTATTTCATGATGTAACACAACTCAACTGCAGCTTGGCAAAACTCGTTTGAGAATCTGTTACCTGTTGTTGAATCTTTCTTTTTCGAGGGGGCATGGAGATGTCTTCATACCGTAGCTGTGGACCACTTTGGTTTTATTTAGAACATTTACAGGCAGGGTGAACACACAATCTTAATTTAAAAATTCCCGCTTTTTTCCGATTTTTTCCTGCATTTTTGCAAATTTTCCCGACTGGGAAAATGAGTTAATATAGTTATATTTGAAAATTTTGAGGAAATTGTTCAATCTGAAATTCTGACTAGTTTCATTTAGGCAAAATAACGAAAAACAGCTGCAAATCGGTCTTCTTTTGAATTGAGTAACCCTCAAAAATCGCTCCTTATAAGTCATTGATCTTTCAAGTTTCTAAAAACATAAACATCGAAGAAAAATAGTAAGGAATTCGAGGTTTTCGAGTACAACGTGATGCACGTGCGTTGCTTGCATATTGTATTAATGACATCGTGATTTCAACGTCGTTGACAGTTTGTAGACAATTCTCTGAGCTATCAAACTCTTTTCAATTTGGTTCACCACCAGACACTTTTCATTGAAAATTTGGCAGCTCTTCTGGGAATGACCAATCAGTTCATGCCAAAATTTGTCCAAACGCTGTTCTTTTCTCTGGAATCCGGAAAGCAACGTCTTTGAAGGCAGCATTGACCACAGCTGCCCAAATTCTTCTTTCACTTTGTGAGCAATTGTAGCGCTCAGATAGTCTTTATCTGCGAACGTTTCCAGACACAGCTCCAAACGCTTTTTAACTATGTCCGTGTAATGAGTTATAACATCAGGGTTAATGCAGATTACGTTACCCGTTAAAGGGTATGTTAATGGAGATTTGTTGAGTAGCTTATTCAAAACACCACAGTAAAAAGACCGACAGTCGTTGCGAAATGCCAAAACGTCTCTGTCGGAAATTTTTGTAAATTCTTTCACTATCTTGATTGCCGATTAAGAGGCAAAACCGATTTCCACATTAAGAGATGGCAGAAGATTGCTCTCCGTCAATTCTATTTCAATTAACGATTTTGCGTTGACTGTCAGACGGTCGGGCTTAACCATTTTCTCCA
Source organism: Aedes koreicus (assembly GCA_024533555.2). Lineage (NCBI taxonomy): Eukaryota > Metazoa > Arthropoda > Insecta > Diptera > Culicidae > Aedes > Aedes koreicus. The sequence goes on along the minus strand of JAHHFK020005283.1, from coordinate 141,355 downwards.
TAGCGGCTTTAACCAGTTCCATCAAATCGTCAAAAAGAAACGAAGCCCTAGGAGAATCGGTCTGGGAAACAACTCGACCATTGCTGTAGACGTGATGACAAAATTCACCTTTGGTCCCCAGCATCTTATCGTCTACCGCATCAACCACAACAGTGAACACTTTTGATCGGAATACCGACGAAAAGCTCCGTTTAAAATTCGGATGACTTTCTTTCTTGCTGCTTACTGACTTCGTCCAGAAAGCTTCTCAAATGGGGCAACATTTGTAGCGCTCTTCTAGCAACTTGATCATTTTCCACCCAACGAACTTCGCAGAATTTCAGTGGACAAATAACGAACTTGAAAAAACGAAAGGATGAGTTATGTTAGTGACATAACTGCAAAGCTGACGTAGGACTGCTTGTTAGATATGTGAAATTCAGCTCATTTTAAAAAGCGGATTTGAGCCGATCAGCTCATCGGAATAAATCGATTCTTTTGACCAGCTCTTTTGATTTTGTGACGTCAACATATGCACAAGTGTGAAAGTAACCAACTATAATCGAGATGTTTGTTTCACCACTCAATGAGATTCGACATGTATTTATTACTCAGTTAAAAAATTAACTAAAGGATTCGACTACATTTTTAAATGACTATTCGAAAATAAAATGGTTTTTAGATTCTTTACTGTAAATACTAGCACCAACACAGTCAAACTAGTAAGATTCGTCTATTTTGAAACTTACTCTTGTTTGCGTTGCGTGAGATTGTGCTTCGCAAAGTGATAGCCGGTTCGACGATTTGTGGAAAAAAAGAAAACAAAAGGGAATCAGTTCACTTTACGCAGCTCTCTTCTCTTTTTCTCTTCTGAATTTTGATTTGACAGAGTCGGTGAATTCTAGGGTTTTTATTCATTAGGGCGAATCTACAATTGAGAGACTCTCTCCGGGCTCGCTCTCTTTCATTCATAAACCAACCACCTTTACGTTTTTCATTCTAATATTTGTAGAGTATGCTAGCCAGCACTGTTGTGTTTCGATCTGTTCTTAAGAATCGCTCGAATGTTTTATAATGGCGCTGTAATGAATGAAAGAGAGCGAGCCCGGAGAGAATCTCTCAATTGTAGATTCGCCCTAATGAAAAAAAAAACCCCTAGAATTGTTTAGCTCACAGGAAAGCAAAGCGGAGAGTGAGAACGGTGAGAGAGGGTGAACTGCACGGACAGCTCAAATCAGATGGATGTTTTTGATTTGTCGGCTTGTCAATTCCAGTTACATTTACTCCAATTTGAGTGACTCCACTAATGACGAAAGTGAGTCAAAAACGACTCAAAATTGAGTCGACATGGCTGGCCGTGTGGTGAGCTGCTAATATTTTTTAAAGAGTTGGTTGTCATTTGCTCACTGAAATGAATCGATTCAGAGGAACAGCTCAGGAGCGGATTGCCCATCTCTACTGCTTGTTGATGTGACGAAATTGATGTCATCGAATTGATGAATTTCTACTATATTGTATTCAGTCTAAAGAACCATGAAACCCTGTGCTGTTGGTGTGTGTGTGGCTCCGGTTCTTCGTCCGCTATTGGTTCTTCACGAAAATTTATAGAAACTGCAGTTCGGCTCGAATTGACTGTTAATGATATTTTGTTTGTTAAATCAGCGCCAACATTAGATTCGCCCTAATTTGCTTTTGCAAACAATGGCTTTCGTAGTCTTTTGCTCTTGAAAAAGAGGTCACAAATACAAATTAAGCACTGTTTAAGGAAGAAGAGCTTTATTTCTATCCACTGATATATTCAATTTGAAGGAATTGAATTCAACTTCCGATAAATAAGCAGACAAAGTGTTTGTTTACAAAAGCAGATTCGCCCTAAGCAAATGTTGGCACTAAAAATGTCCAACGTGCTTATAAGTGTGAAATGGATCCAGTGTTTACGGAGGGAACATGGTTCGCGATTGAAATGTTCTTATCAGTTTTCTTGGGCTGCAGGACAGCCTGAGTGTTTGGCGGCCCGTGATACTACGATAAAAATGAGCATTTACACCGTCTTCAGCTCGAGATTGTACAGACTGAACAATGAACATACACCCAAAAGATGAAAAGGTTGAATTGCAAAAAATGCAATTGCAGTTTTGCAATCATATCTTGAGAAATCCGCATGATTCAGAAAAGGCAATTTTGCCCATTTTGATCCACAAAGCGTTTTATGCTACAAATGAAGCCATGCAAGTGTGTGCAAGCGACTGGCAAGCAAAAATAGCTCGAAACAAATTTATCGCTGTAGGATCCTTATTCAATCATCACCAACATATCAATATACAATATGGATGAGTCGATATCGCAAAATGTCGCAACGCTGTTGGCCACTGTTGTATTGCCGCCGTCAAGTGTTCTATTTTTGTTCTCACTGATCATCGACAAAGCATTTTATGAAATAAACAATGCCATGCAAGTTTGTTAACGACAGGATGCACATAGCTTGGTAGAAAATATGTACATTTGCTTCATTGCTTTACCCTGAATTCCTCGCCAAGTGAACTAGCTGTAGGGTTTCTATTCCCTATCTCTTAGTTTGTCAAAGGGCTGAATGGTTGCCATCAAGGGCCGCCTGGTCTGAATCTCAATCTTGTGTTATGCACATTTTAATTTGTGAGCCATCTGACATTCGGGCATTCATCTCTTACTCATCAACTAAATATCACTGCGCAAAACCTCACGCACACGTTCAACTTTTCATTGCGAATTGCTGTTGCTATTTTGCCCAGAACTAATGTTAGATTTTTCATCTAAGTTACGATCAATAGCAATGGACTCCGAAGGACGCTAAGATCGAAAAAAGTTCGCCGAACCACAAAGTTGACCATCTACAAGACATTAATTAGACCGGTAGTTCTCTACGGCCACGAAACATGGACATTGCTAGTGGAGGACCAACGCGCCCTTGGAGTCTTTGAACGGAAGGTGCTGTGTACGATCTACGGTGGAGTGCAGATGGAAGACGGAACGTGGAGGAGGCGAATGAACCACGAATTGCACCAGTTGCTGGGAGAACCTCCCATCGTACACATCGCAAAAATCGGTCGACTACGATGGGCTGGGCATGTCGTAAGAATGTCGGACGACAGCCCTGTGAAAATGGTTCTCGAAAACGAACCGACAGGTACAAGAAGAAGAGGCGCGCAACGAGCAAGGTGGATTGATCAAGTAGAAGGCGACCTGCGGACCCTCCGCAGACAGCGAGGCTGGCGAGGAACAGCCATGGACCGATTACAATGGAAACAACTTCTGTGTACAGCAGAGGCCACACCGGCCTTAGTCTGATTGGTAAGGTAAGTAAGCAAGATTGGAAGAAAGTCAAGCAAAATTGTATGACAATCATACCTTTTTTAGTTTGGGTGTAAAGCGAATTACGAACAACTTCATTTAACACCAAGTAGACAGTGTGGACATTATTGTGTTGCAAAAAGTTCCACAGGCTGGAGCGGGAATCAAACTCTCAACTTCATGACACCAACCGCTTGAACGACGGGTGACGCCGCTAACCACTTGACCACGAGGATGATGTGGGCGATTGATTTGGCCATTTTCTCCGGGACGCGACAGTTTAAGCAACGCCATGCTGAGCCGGTGCGTGGTAATGAACATTTCGATGAGCTCAAGAGAAATTTCAATCAAACATACTCTTTAATCGGTAAATTGATTTGGTCGTCCTGAAAAGGACAGATTTTAGTTGTTTTCGGAGGGATGATTTACGTCAGCGTCGACGTCGGGCTTCTACCGCTTGCCTCGTCTAGCGGACGTGCCAGCCACGCCAGGTGCCACATCAGCGTCTACTCGATTTCCAGCAGCAGGGCGTACAACTTGGAAAAGCGCTTTTTTATCACGAGAGCGGGATACACACGTCTGAACGTGTCGATGATCCAATAACGAATGATTACTGTTCTTCTTCTTTATTGTTTTAACGGGAATGCCAGGCCTGTTTTATATAATGGCATATACCATTACATGACAAGAAGGGGGTTCTCAAAGAAGGCAATGCAAATCAAATTTTACAAAAGGGGACGGGCCACAGTAGTTACGACAGACACCAGCGTGGAAATGAAATCATTTATTTTATTAGCGTGACAGGGATTTCGGCATCGTCTCAATTCAGGCAACAGAAAAACGGCCCTTGTCAGGGCCTCAGAACCCCATCCCAAGAGAGTTGAGATTTAGACACACTTGCTTCTGAAACTGCAAAACAAAAGAGTTTTTAAATATTGGCCAGAAAAATTATAACTCACATTTTAAAACTACCTGCAACTAACCTAATCTTTTATCTGCAACTAATCCACTATGTACCTATGTACAACAAGAACTGCAATGAAGCTAACCTACCCCCTACACTGAAACTGTTAATATTTCGTTTATTGAATGCTCAACGTTCTTGCTAGTTTTATCATGGCAAATAGAGATTTAAATATGGATACTAATAAAAAATGTTGCTCATTTTCTCCAGAACGTGGCTTTTCAAGCAACGCCATGTTGAGCCAGTGCGTGGTAATGAACATTTCAATGAGCTCAAGAGAAATTTCAATCAAACATACTCTTTAGTTGGCAAATTTATGTTTTCGTCCTGAAAAGACTGGGTTTTAGGTGTTAACGGAGGGAACATGGTTCGCGATTGAATTTTTCTTGTCGGTCTTCTTGGGCAGCAGGGTGGCCTGAGTGTTTGGCAGCACATAATACTACGATAAAAATTGACATTTGCAACGTCTTTCACTCGAGAGTGTACACACTGAACATTGACCATAGAGCGAATTACAACGAACAACTTAACCTAACACCCAGAAACTGGACATTTTCGCTTTGCAAAAAGTTCCACAGGCTGGAGCGGGAACCGAACCTTCACTTCATGGCAATGAATGACGGGCGACGCCGCTAACCAGTTGACCACGAAGATGATGTGGGCGATTGATTTGGCCATTTTCTCCGAGACGCGGCTTTTTCAACGCCATATTGAGCCGGTGCGTGGTAATGAAAATTTCGATGAGATCAAGAGAAATTTCTATCAAACATACTCTTTAGTTGGCAACTTGATTTGATCGTCCTGAAAAGGACGGATTTTAGTTGATAACATGGTTCGCGATTGAAATTTTCTTCAGTCTTCTTGGGCTGCAGGACACCACTCTGTGAAATGGTCACACCGGAGAAAAGTTTGTTCAGCTCCTCGTCGTTGCGGATGGCTAGCTGCGAGTGATGTGGATGATTCTTCTTGGTCTGGTCTTCTTGTTTTCACGGGTGGCGTTTTCGACCAACGTGCTCCGCAAATACGTTTGTCGCATGCGGATGCACAGCGAGAACTGATGATTTGTCAGTCGTCCCCACATGTTTGATATTCGTTGGCACGGTAACTGTGGCAGTATGAACCAATGAGAGCGAGGCGCAAACATGATGTCATTTTCTCAAGGGTGACCTCCAGAAACTTACCCATCATAGGTCTAAATTCTTCGTTATTGGTGATTTGAATGCAAAACACCGCTCATGGAATAATTCGCAAAGCAATGCCAATGGTAATATACTTTTTGATCATTGTTCCGCAGGCTACTACACTATTCAATACCCAAACAGCCCAACTTGCTTTTCTTCAGCCAGAAATCCCTCAACTATTGATTTGGTCCTAACTGATTCATGTCAACTTCGTAGTCAATTGATTACCCATGCTGACTTTGGTTCTGATCACCTTCCAGTTACATTTGAAATATCTCAAGAAATCATTTCTAATTCCATCAGTTCTACTTTCAACTACCATAGAGCTAATTGGGATCAATATCGAACATCTATGGAATACAACTTTGATCCTAATGTTCCATTGAAAACAAAAAATGAAATTAATAATGCTCTTGAATCTCTGGCTTTCTCAATAAATAGAGCAAGAGCTGCTTCAGTGCCAAAATGCGAGGTTAAATTCGATTCAGTTATAATTGATGACGATCTTCAGCTCTTGATTCGTCTGAAAAATGTTCGCAGGCGTCAATATCAAAGAACACGTGATCCCGCTATGAAAGTCATATGGCGAGATTTACAAAAACAAATTAAAAATGCTTCTCTGCCCTGAGGAACAAACATTTTGAAAATAATGTGTCAAAATTAGATCCGAGTTCCAAACCTTTCTGGAAACTCTCTAAAATATTGAAAAAACCTCAAAAGCCTATACCAGCGCTTAAGGAAGGTGATAAAATTTTGCTCACAAATGCGGAAAAAGCTCAAAAACTTGTTAAGCAGTTTGAGAGCTCCCATAATTTCAGTTTGGGTCTTACAAGTCCTATTGAGGATCAAGTTTCCAGGGAGTATCTGAATATTTTCTCACAAGAAAATATTTTTGATGATTCTTGGGGAACTGATTTGGATGAAGTAAAAACTATAACTAAAAAATTTCAAAATATGAAAGCACCAGGTGATGATGGAATTTTCTATATCCTCATCAAAAAACTCCTACTTTGTCTTTCTTGGTAAAACTATTTAACAGATGTTTTCATCTGGCATACTTTCCAGATAAATGGAAAAATGCAAAAGTCGTACCTATCTTGAAGCCAGACAAAAATCCGGCTGAAGCTTCTAGCTACCGACCAATCAGTTTGCTTTCTTCAATAAGTAAGCTTTTTGAAAAAATAATTTTGAACAGAATGATGCTTCACATCAATACAAACTCAATTTTTGCTGATGAACAGTTTGGATTTCGCCATGGGCATTCAACTACGCATCAACTTTTGAGAGTTACAAATTTAATTCGTTCAAACAAAGCTGAAGGCTGATCCACTGGAGTTGCTCTTCTAGACATAGAAAAAGCATTCGACAGTGTTTGGCATGAAGGTTTGATTGCGAAACTGAAAAAGTTCAATTTTCCGCTTTATATCATGAAATTAGTTCAAAACTACTTAACTGATAGAACTTTGCAAGTAAATTATCAGAATTCTAAATCTGATCAATTGCCTGTCAGAGCTGGTGTTCCTCAAGGTAGCATTCTTGGGCCAATACTTTATAACATTTTCACTTCAGATCTCCCTGATTTACCTCAGGGCTGTCAAAAATCTTGCTTTGCTGATGACACAGGCATTTCCGCTAAAGGAAAAAGTCTTCGTGTTATATCCAGGAGGCTACAAAAAAGCTTGGACATTTTTACAGATTATTTTCAAAAATGGAAGATTTCTCCTAATGTATGTATGTATGTATGTATGTAAGGTAGCCACCATCCCTTCTAAGACCTTGTCATGTATGCAGCTCCACTTAATAGCCAAATCAAATTGAGTTACCGGGTTGCATTAACAGTAACGCTGTATGAAGGGCCAAAAACGATGGGGGGGGGGGGGGACCCGTAAGCAGAGACACTTACGCGAAACCCGCGGGAACATGAGATTCTCCTTCCAACGATACGATCCAACAAATCGAATAACCCAATTCGCAATACTTATTAAGCTTTCTACGGGATGGCTTATTAAGAAGGGCGCGTCACTCTCACTGAAACTGTTGGAGTAGAATTCAATCACAATCGAATCGGTAGGATAAAAAAAATGATACTGTTTGTTCCCTCCTAGACGCCGGTTGTCATACCACTCCATTGTCCAATTCCAGCTTGAGTGATACTCTGATGCTCCCTCCTTTCCCAATATATATTCTGTGTCATATAGTAATATTGAAAATCTTGAGAATATTATAATTATAAAAATATAGTGAATGAATATTATAATGACAAATAATATAGTGAATGAATATAAGAATGATAATAGCACTTCCATTTGTGGACCTGAAAGGTAGACAATGTAGCTGCGAGAAAAAAAATGATATAAAATTATCTCATAAAACTTGGGATACCTATGAATGATCTGAAATTATATAGCAATAGAAAAGTAAACCTAAAATTTCGATGTGCTGTTCCGTTTCCTTGCAATAATTTATGTAGTGAGTCTCATCGGAAATAGTGATTTTAATGAAATGAATTTAAATGCAATTATGTCACATCATTTAATATCATAACATAAAATAATAAACTGACGTTATAATATAAAATAATAATACCAGCAGGCCAGTAAACTATAGTAGAATACATATATCCGTAATTAAGCTGAACATCCACTCATCGAAAGACTTCCACTTTTGAAGTTTCTATTGGATTAAGATCTACTAAGATTAGAAATTGTTTTCACAATAATAGTCAGAGAACATAATAAACGTAGGTACAAGATGTATCTGACATCTACTGGTATGTTACTGAAAATAAAAATTAGATGTGTATTAATATCATAATGAAAACAGCTAATAATAAGGCAAAATAAAATTCATATGAGTATGAATCCAAAAACTGAATCTTAATAAAACAAACATACAAAAAGATAAAAAAATGAATTTTTCGATAGCTCTTGTTCATCTGGACCCATTAATGATACTTTATGTCTGTGAAATAGGAAATGAATGATTGTAAACTGCTAGGTTGTAAAATAATATATATTTTTGATGAAGAAGGAAAGAGCATTTTTTTTAAGAAGATTTTTTCGAATATGATTTTTTCTAAAATATAAAAAAAAACATCAAAAACCTTTCTATCTTTTCAAATACATAACGTAGGTTAGATGAGCTATAACTGACAAGGATGCATATATGCGAAGCTGAAAATGACTTATAAAAAAGCATACAAAATGTAATGCATGGATGTTATAATATAACATGATAATAATTTCATTTTTATTTAAATGTCTGCAGATTGTGATCCTGCTGCAATTGTACCATGAACCTGAAAGCTAAGACAATGTAGCATAGCCACGAGAAAAAAAAATTGATTTAAAATTATTTTACAAAACTTGGGATATCCATGGATAATCTGAAATTGTATAGTATATAAGGAATCATGGGATATAAAGCATAAAATGAACCTGAAATTTCGATGTGCTGCTCTGCTAATAAATGTGATATAACCACAAAGGAATTGATTCTTAGCTTTGGGTCTTGATCCCTACTGAGTCCTTGCGGCACGTCAAGCCGGCCAGTTCAGCGCAAGGGAAAAATGGAAGATTTCTCCTAATGCTTCCAAAACTCAACTTATAATATTCCCACAAAAGGCTAGAGCTGCATTTTTGAAACCATGGTCACTATGAACGGAGTTCCAATTTCTTGGTCAAATCAAGTAAAATATCTTGGACTGATACTTGATCAAAAAATAATTTTTAAAGATCACATTGAGGGCATTCAAGCCAAATGTAATAAATATATAAAATGTTTATATCCTCTTATAAACAGAAAATCCAAACTTTGTTTGAAGAACAAATATATAATATTCAAACAAATCTTTAGACCGGCCATGCTTTATGCTGTGCCAATATGGTCTAGTTGTTGTGCTACTAGGAAAAAAGCACTTCAAAGCATACGCGTAGCCAAGGGGGGGCAGGGGAGGGCCGTTGCCCCCCCCTAACTTTTGATTTTATTTTTATTTTTTTTGTGTTTGTTTCAATTGTTTATTACTTATGTTTAATGTTTGTATTATTCCCGCTTTGCCTCAATGAAAAAGCGCGAAGTTGCCTCGATTTTGTGACAAGTTGTGGCAAAAAAGCGCCAAAAGTGGACAACAATGAGATATATTTTTAAATAGGAAAGGCTACGAATTTTAGTACAATTTTTTTCCTAGCAAACCTAACGTATATAAAAAAATATCTTTAACCTATTATGTTAACTATTAGACAAGCATTTATTGCTTTTATCCCCCACGAGCCGATAGATAAAAAAGCTATGCTCAATTCTACTTCCAGTTCTTGGCAATCAAAAAACTTAATATTTAAACCAATGTTATAGCTTTCGGAAGCCAAAAAATACTATATTAAGAAACATAATTGATAGCTAGAAAGTGTGTCAACGAAAAATTGTTATGTGGACTATTGATGATATGGGCAAACCGGTCAATGTTATCCCCTTTCACGGTACTGCCCAGGTAACCAATAAGCATGAGTATATGCAGTAAATCAACCCTAAATCTGCATTTCATTCATGCTACAAGCATTATATTAACATTATATCAGCATCTTGAATGCTATCTGTGGTAAAGTTGCATTTCAAATGCTATTTAAATGCTTGTAGTCTGAAATAAGCATTTCGAATGCAAAATAGCATTAATGAAGCATTATCATAGTATTGCAGTAAAACAGCCGTATATTGGCGCCTAAAGTGGCATTTATGTTCCATTTATGGTGACTTAATTGCTTGATTGGTTGCTGTAAATACGCTTTGGACCTGCTTATTGGTTACCTGGGTGTATTCTTACATGCAAGACACGAGCACTCCGTTGCTGTCAGATCAGCTGTTACTACACAGAGAACTAACAGATGATGTTTAGGATTAGCATACATCCTCGATGTGTGAAAACTGGTGATCCCAAACTAAGGCAATAACCAGCGCCTGCCTCGCCCACATGCAGGTCAAATAAGTAAAGGGTAGGAATGTGTGAGACTCGTTTGATTGAAAGCCGAGACAACCTCTGCCTTTCCACGAAAAATCACTGGGATATTGGATAACAAGATTGGATGAGCAGGGTTCTTTTTAGTAAACGATAAGCTGAATTCAAGCGGCGTTTAGTAAAACATTTAAATATTAGTACCGATTTATGATTTGAACCTATTTATACTAACAGAAAGATGCTATTGGAATCACTCACCATATGAGATAAATTACAAACATCAGCGTCGAATAACCGCTTGTTCAAACACATTTGAAAAAGTTATTCAGCTTTCTAGAAGATATAGCAGAACAACCACAGAGAACAGACATTGATGTCCATATACCTTTTCTGGAAAAACGTGTGTAAAAGTTAATATGGACAGCCACTTTACAAAGCAAGTGCAGAGAAAAACAAACAAAAAATTTCAGGTTATGTGCATGGATTTTTATTGATAAACATTTACCTGACAGTTATCACACAACTGCAGCGCCACCTACCAGGAGCATAACGACATACATTTGAAATGTCGGTTTAAAGTTTTACACAACTAGCAGACCGAAGATGAACGTCTGTTCTCTGTGGAACAACTTCTCCAAATTTGACTGAACAAATAGCTATTCAGCTTTGATGTTTGCTAGCTTGTGGTTTATTTGCTCCGGGATATGGTGGCATGACGAGCTTCCAACCAATATTATGGATCACAAATAATTGTGATCACCACCGCCGGGCCCCCCTTCTGTCGAACCACCACATCTCACCAGAAAACATTTTTGTTTTTTTTTTCTGTGCTTACTCGATCACTCGCATCGCCGAATTATAAATAGCCGAAACAATACAAAACGCGCCATGCCCGATAGCAAAATAGTGCGTAATAATGCATCGACACGACCTTTCACTGCCGATGCTCGAAGCAAACTCTTTGTTCGAAAACTTTCAATTTTTACAACTCTATCAATCAAGTAGAAACTTCTTAAGAATAATCTATGTGAATCCAGTGTGCGTAGATGCATTTCGTGCCTTCTGGCAACTTTATGCTCCTATTGATGTAAAGGCTCGTCTGTTTAGCACCAAGGGAGGTGACTTGGTCCTTTCATTATAGCCAATCGCTGTTTTGTGAAACATTGGACGGATTATTATAATTTGAGATATCTCAATGATGACATCTTCCAAATTTGGCAGATCGACAGGCAATCGATAAAAACTCACCTGGTACCTCATAGCAAGATGCTTAGAGGCGGACCAGAAGCTTCGATGAGGTACCTCAAAGGGGCGCCGTTCTAAAATTTCTGAAATCGCAAGCGTTACGCGGGTTTGGAGACTTTGAACGATAATATCTCCTCTCTGGCCCACAGACATTTTACGATAAGTATTTCATTCGCAAGGTAGAACATCAACGTTGAATCCCTGTTGCAAACTTAATTCATAATGTTTGTTTAAACTAATTAAAATGTACTTAAAAGAAAAATGTCTAAACGCACAACGCTATTGGTCGAAAATGACATCATGTTTGCGCCTCGCTCTGATTGGTTCATACTGCCACAGTTACCGTGCCAGCGAATTTCAAACATGTGGGGACGACCGACCAATCATCAGTTCTCGCTGTGCATCCGCATGAGACAGACTTGTCTGCGGAGCACGTTGGTAGAAAACGCCACCCGTGAAAACAAGAAGACCAGACCAAGAAGAATCATCCACATCACTCGCAGCTAGCCATCCGCAACGACGAGGAGCTGAACAAACTTTTCTCCGGTGTGACCATTTCACAGAGTGGTGTCCTGCAGCCCAAGAAGACTGAAGAAAATTTCAATCGCGAACCATGTTATCAACTAAAATCCGTCCTTTTCAGGACGATCAAATCAAGTTGCCAACTAAAGAGTATGTTTGATAGAAATTTCTCTTGATCTCATCGAAATTTTCATTACCACGCACCGGCTCAATATGGCGTTGAAAAAGCCGCGTCTCGGAGAAAATGGCCAAATCAATCGCCCACATCATCTTCGTGGTCAAGTGGTTAGCGGCGTCGCCCGTGGTTCATTGCCATGAAGTGAGGGTTCGATTCCCGCTCCAGCCGGTGGAACTTTTTTGCAAAGCGAAAATGTCCAGTTTAATCCACTGGGTGTTAGGTTAAGTTGTTCGTTGTATTTCGCACTATGGTCAATGTTCAGTGTGTACACTCTCGAGTGAAAGACGTTGCAAATGTCAATTTTTATCGTAGTATTACGTGCTGCCAAACACTCAGGCCATCCTGCTGCCCAGGAAGATCGAGAAGAAAATTTCAATCGCGAACCATGTTCCCTCCGTTAACAACTAAAACCCTGTATTTTCAGGACGAACAAATAAATTTGCCAACTAAAGAGTATGTTTGATTGAAATTTCTCTTGAGCTCATTGAAATGTTCATTACCACGCACCGGCTCAACATGGCGTTGCTTGAAAAGCCACGTTCTGGAGAAAATGAGCAACATTTTTTATTAGTATCCGTATATAAATCTCTATTTGCCATGTTAAAACTAGCAAGCACGTTGTACATTCAACAAACGAAATATTAACAGTTAATTTGAGCGGAACTGCAGCACGGCAGACCAATTATGTGTTTCACATATACAGTGTAGGGGGTAGGTTAGTTTCATTGTAGTTCTTGTTGTACATAAGTACATAATGGATTAGTTGCAGTTAATAGATTAGGTTAGTTGCAGGTAGTTTTAAAGTGTGAGTTATAATTTTTCTGGCCAATATTTATAAACTCTATTCTTTTGCAACTCTCTTTGGATAGGGTTCTGAGGCCCTGACAAGGGCCGTTTTTCTGTTGCCTGAGTTGAAAAGATGCAAATTTAACCTCGGAAACCCCTGTCGCTCTAATGAAAACTAATGACTTCATTTCAATGCTACTGTCTGGCGTAACAACTGAGGCCCGTCCCCTTTTGTAAAATTTGATACGCATTGCCTTCGTTGAGAACCCCCTTCCTGTCATGTAATGGTATGTGCCATTACAGGCCCAGCATGGCGAAAAGCTATCATTCGTTATTGGACCAGACGTTGTGTATCCCTTTTTAGACGTGTGTATCCCGCTCTCCTGATAAAAAAGCCCTTTTCCGAGTTTTTCGCCCTGCTGCTGGAGATCGAGTAGACGCCGCCTGATGTGGCTGGTGCGTCCGCTAGACGAGGCAAGCGGAAGAAGCCCGACGTCGACGCTAACGTAAATCATCCCTCCGTAAACAACTAAAATCTGTCCTTTTCAAGACGATCAAATCAAGTTGCCAACTAAAGAGTATGTTTGAAAGAAATTTCTCTTGAGCTCATCGAAATGTTCATTACCACGCACCGGCTCAACATGGCGTTGCTTAAACTGCCGCGTCCCGGAGAAAATGGCCAAATCAATCGCCCACATCATCCTCGTGGTCAAGTGGTTAGCGGCGTCGCCCGTCGTTCAAGCGGTTGTTGTCATGAAGTTGAGGGTTCGAATCCCGCTCCAGCCTGTGGAACTTTTTGCAAAACGAAAATGTCCAAACTGGTCTACTTGGTGTTAGGTTAAGTTTTTCGTAATTCGCTCTACACCCAAACTAAAAATGTAAGATTGTTATACAATTTCGCTTGATTTTGTTCCATTTTTGCTATTGATCGTAACTTGGATGAAAAATCTAACATTAGTTGTGGGCAAAATAGTAACAGAAACTCGCGATGAAAAATTGAACGTGTGCGTGAGGTTGTGCGCAGTGATATTTAGTTGATGAGTAAGAGATGTGTGTCCCGAAAGTCAGATGGCTCACCAAAATATAATATACCGTTACGAGATCAGGATACGAACCGCGAACGTCAGCGCGGCGGCTTTTGATAGCATCCATTTAGCCACTTCGATAAACTAAAGGATGGGGAATATAAACCCTACAAGTAGTTCTTTTGGCGAGGAATTCATGGTACAGCAATGATGCAAATGGATATATTTTCCACCAAGCTATGTACAACCGGTCACTAACAAACTTGCATGGCATTGTTTATTAACCAAAGCGCTTTGTCGATGATCAGTGAGGACAAAAATAGAACACTTGGCGGCGGCAATACAACAGTGGCCAATAGCGTTGCGGCATTTTGTGATATGGACTCATCCATATTGTATATTGATATGTTGGTGATGATTGAATAAGGATCCTACAGCGATAAATTTGTTTCGAGCTATATTTGCTTGCCAGTCGCTTGCACACACTTGCATTTGTACCATAAAACGCATTGTGGATCAAAATGGGCAAAATAGCCTTTTCTGAATCATGCGGATTTCTCGGGATATGATTGCAAAACTGCAATTGCACTTTTTTGCCACCTTTTCAACTTTTGAGTGTATGTTCAATATTCAGTCTGTACAATCTCGAGTTGAATTTTTATCGTAGTATCACGTGCCGCCAAACACTCAAGCTGTCATGCAGCCCAAGAAGACTGTTAAGAACATTTCAATCACGAACCATGTTTCCTTCATAAACACAGAATCCATGTCACATTTACAAGAACGTTGGACATTTCAGCGCCAACATTTGATTAGGGAGAATTTGTTTTTGTAAACAAACACTTTGTCTGCTAATTTATCGGAAGTTGAATACAATTCCTTCAAGTTGAATATATCAGCGGATAGAAATAAGCTGATCTTCCTTAAAGAGTGCTTAATTTGTATTTGTATTTGTGACCTTTTGTTCAAGAGCAAATGAATACAAAAGCCATTGTTTACAAAAGCAAATTCGCCTTAATTTAATGTTGGCGCTGATTTAACAAACAAAATATCATTAACAGTAAATTCGAGCCGAACTGCAGTTTCTATCAATTTTTGTGGAGAACCAATTGCGAAAGAAGAACCGGAGCCTCACACACCAATAGCATAGGGTTTCATGGTTCTATAGACTGTATAAAATATAGTAGAAATTTATTAATTCGATGACATCAATTTCTTCACATCAACAAGCAGTCCTACGTCAACTTTGCAGTTATGTCACTGACATAACTCACCCTTTCGTTTTTTGTTTCCCGCATTTTTCCCGCAATTCCCGATTTTCCCGACAAAAAACTTTTGGTGCTCGATGATCATGTATGATGCCGGATCGTAGAGAATAGCTGTTATTAAATTAAAGTACTTACTTCAGGCCTTTGCCCAGCTGGCAATAAATGTGAACCGATTTTTTTTGAGTAATTTGAATTTTCTTACACTTATTTGATAGTCAACAACGTATCAATTCCCACAGCCACAGCAAGCTATGACTATAAGTTAAACAATCCCCACAGGAAATCTTGAACATCCACATTCTTCTTACAAAATCACCATGAAACGTTCCAGAAAAACCCACACGGACGGTACTTCACCTGTTTTATTTTTTGTTTGCCCTTGCTGAAGGCTTGGAGGAAAATTTGGACCTCTATTGTACTCGTAAAGGGATAGATCGAAAACTTGTTCCATGAACTCAACAGAAAATATGCTTCTGTTGTAACTTTATCTCATTCTTGGAATGCGACAGACAACAAGAGCGCCAAGAAAGCGGGAGAAAGGGGTGGAAGTCAGCAAAACTTGAACCCCGAAGTTCACCTGCTTGGCCTGGATGTTTCGAAGGATTGTGCATATTCTCCGGTCATAATCGGGTTGACTCACCAGGGCCAGGCAGGAAGAGGCAGTTTCCGATGATGCTCGTTACGGGGGAAGTGTAGTGCGCCAATAGAGGATGCTTTCTATTGATTTATTCGACAAATGGAGGAAGTTTTGCTTCATACAAACTGCAAACCTACTCGTATCCATAAAACAGTCGATGCCCTGCAAAGCCAGTTTTTATTTCCACAAGCTCTTCCTGTACGGCTGGGAGGAAAGTTTTTGAGGAAAATGTGAAGAGACACTGCTTCTGGTGCTTCATATTTTCATCACTCGTTTCTTTTTTCTTCGATTATTAGTGGGAACGAGTGGGATGAGCATTCGAATGCGAAACTTTCAACCATGATGGAAAATATGTAAAATATGCAGTGAGAGTGATGAAAGTTCGGATTTCATGTTGCATTTCTATCCAGTGTTTACTGAATGCAATATTGAAGGAGGGAAATAGTTAAGAGCTCCACTTTTAAACAAATCGAGATGAGCTGTGGGAGTTGATTAGTAGTTATAAATGTAACTTTATAATGAATAAAAGGAGGGATGCGGGTGAATCATACTCATTTGTAATTAAAACTTTTGATGGAGGGGATTTTTCAGTTTTTTTTTTAGGCTTATTCTGTTTTTGTGAGGAGCCCATTATCACTTGACTTCAAGTAAAATAGTCAAAAAAAAAAACTACTAAGGACAGCCCACGGGGGTTGTACGCAAAGGTGACGTAGGACTACGAGCAATATCTAATGAATGTTAAAATCATTTTCTTTTTCAATATTTCGCGACGGTCGACATATGGAAAAATTCTATTTGGTATGGTGCTCTTGTCATTAGCTTGCACTTCAGAATAATATAGAGACCGTTTGAATTTCCGAGCTGAATTTGAAATTGTTCATAAATAATGTTGGTATGACGAAAGGCAACGATGGTGCTGGCTGTAGTGATTGTGTTGATATGATAGACCAGCTGGAAATCATTATCCTTATCGCGTTATAGATTGTTCAGGGTCTGTTTGGGAATTCAAAGTCAACACTTAAAAAAATTCAAATTCAAAATTCTTTTGTACACTCTTCAGAAAGCAATTGGTGAAGAAACAAAACGTTGTCCATGATAAGGCATTTCTTGATAGTCACTGGAACGCAACAAATATTTGCATATAGGGGTACTGCCCCCATATTAATCTCATTGTTCCTATATTCATCCTACGATGAATCAAACAATTGGGCAGCTGAAGGATTAGTTAGTAATGTGTGTTGTATCTATTTAACTTAAGCAAACATTATTAGAAAACGAAATCGATCCTTCAACTGCCCAATTGTTTGATTCATCGTAGGATGAATATAGGAAAAATGAGATTAATATGGGGGCAGTTTCCCTATATATATTTGAATAAATAAAACGATTGCCAGTTATACCTTTAGGTTGGTGCAAATATCTCAAAAAATAAATCAATCAAGAAACGATCGAATTATTAGCGTCCGGAGTTTCAATTTGTTTGTGACGGCAGTCATTTGTTAATTGTACACAATTCTCAACACTCAGCGAAATAAACTTTCGATATTCATAAGATTGCATCATGATCAATTAACCTTATGAAATATAATGATGTTGAAATAATAAAAATATGGAGCAACCTTTACTCGAACCGTGAACGTCGAACGTGACCACTAGTATATATCAACACTTGTGAATAGGAAAGCTTAAAGGCGAACAAGAACAACATCGTGTAAAACAAAATCCATGCATGAGTCAACCTTAACAAATATAAAGTATCGTTCATAAGTTGGACCTTATGAAATTCTTAAGATTATTTGGCTGAGTGAAGGTATGCAACGAAGAGAAAACTAAAATTATGACAGCCACCGCTGTCTTCCAATTGGTTAGAACTTGGAAAGAAATTTTAGATGAAGTTTGTCAGAAGCATTTCTCATCTCCATGCGAAGCGCATTACGCAAGCGCGTAATTTTAGATAAATTCAAATCATACAAACTCTCTCGAAATTGAATTCGTAGTCCTGAAAAGGACGGATTCGAAATGGTCCTCATTTGGCTACAAATAAATCACTGGCTTGCGCCTAGCAAACCATTGCTCAGAGGGGAAAATAGTGCCCGAAACGCGAAAGAATTCTATATCTCAGCTCGGAGTAGAACTATTTCTGTAAATGTTACCTTAACTTGAAGGAATATTTCCAAGAAATCGAATGGACGTGGTCTCATTGGCTGCACGGAACTGCTTGCGGAGCAAATGAGCTCATTTTACCCTGGTTCTCCTAATATGTCCTTGTTGTTCAGAAAATTCTTTGCACGGTGTTACTCAAGATCAACAAAATGATGCTAGTCCTATGTAAAATTTCTATGAGATTCGATTGAAGTAGGTTTTATTTACCGCACGGCTCTGTGAATGAAGATATGGCTGATTTTACCCTTATTCCCCTAATAGTTTTGTGTTTGTCATAAATTTCTTTGGTCGGAGTTACTCAAGATCAACAAATTAAGACTAGTTCTTTGTAAAATTTGCTGTGCAATCGATTGGAATTGGTTTACCGCACAGCTCTGTGAACGAAGATATGGTCGATTTTACACCGATTCCCCTAATATTTTTGGGTTATTCAGAGATTGCTTAGTTAGGTTTGACTCAAGATCAACAAAATAAGGCTGGTCCTATGTAAAATTGCCTGAACAATCGATTGGAGTTGATTTCATTCACTACACTGCTATGTGAATGAGGATATGGCTGATTTTACCCTGATTCTCCTAACATTTTCGTTTTTTTTCAGTAATTTTTTGTTCGGTGTTTTTCTAAACCAACAAAATAAGGTTAGTCCCATGTAAATTGGAGACTTTATTGGAGTTGGTTTCACCACTCTGTGAATGAACATATGACACATTTAACCCCGATTCCCCTAATATTTTTTGTTTTTTTTTTTGTAATTCAGAAATGTCTTTGGTCGGTGGGAGTGCAAGTCTAATGTGCTCGTTAGAACATGCCTTGAAAGTTCGTCGATAATTTTGGATTTTTCTTGCTGATGATTCGAAAATTTGTAAACGAAAATGGAGGAATGTGCATTGGAGCAGTCTGAACTATGAACTTTGACTCGTGCAAGGTGCCGTCGCGGATTACTAGTGCGCGTGTGCAATTGGTTCCTATGAGCTGAAGTTGAAGTTTTGAGTATTGCAAGGTCACGCAGTGTTAAGAATTCAGTCGAAAAACGGCTTTCAACTGAGCTGTTTGGTTTAGGTGTTTTTTGCTAAATATTTTTCCTCCTTCCTGCGTAAGTTAGACAATCCGTCTGCCCAAGGTTGGCCAGGTGGCTCGGCATATGATCAGCGTGGCCAGTGGATTGTAATGCGTGAACGGCCGCTTATGCTCATTCCCCGAGCGAATTAGAAGCGCCTTGGTGGTGTCGGGCACTGTTGAGGAACCCAGTATAGCTGAGAATAAAAATCAGCACATCACAGGTTGAGACATATAGATCTAAAGCAGCAATCAATACTGGAATATCGGTGAGCTTGTCATATTTTTCTTTTTTTATTTGTGGCTCCTGTTAAGACCGTTCGCGGTCCATCTCGATCTAGAAATTACGTTGTAATCCTATATGAACTGAGATATATTAAGACTGATCTGAGATATGGTAAGAGTGGATAGAGATTGATTAATTGCATTAGTCATATGATAGAGGGTCAGTGTGAATAAAGGGCGACATTATTTTTCTCTCCCTGACACACAGACGCACACCAAAAGCTTCATTCCGTGCTCAGCTGTAGTGCATGCTTAGGAATCCACAATACATCCAGTAACGTGTGATTCGTGGGTCAATTGAAGGAAATGGTAGAGGTATTGCATTTGCAAGTTATTCCGTTCTTTCTCAGGAAACGATCGGGATCGCAGACATGGGCGCTGATTATCATATTCCATGTAGCGCCACAAAGAGTGTAAGTAGACGTGCGTTGCGGGTGCAACTAAAATATTGGTTGCATGCACGATTTGATCGTTGAAAAAACGTTAGTTTCTGCCAACAGTTTTTATCCAAGACACAGACCATACTATAAATGAGAAAAGTATGCTATAAACTAGTTGAAAGCGCACACACCAAGCAACATTTTTTTTTCTCGTTTACAATATTTTACACTGTTAACATAACCAGCATGAATTAGTGTGAGTGTAAACATAAATTAGAATGTCATCGCTACATGTTCATAGCGAATTCATTTTTGAACCTAGGTTGGAACCAGTTCCTGCGATACCCGAAATAATTGCCAGTGCAAACTTCAACCCGATACGAGTTACAAATAAAGTTCAACACACAACAAGCTGACCTTATCGTGATACCTGATCCAGGTTGGAATTGCATCAAAAAACAAATTCGCTATTGTTTTGCAACACCCCGTATTTCGCAGTTTATAAAATTTAATAAAACTATTTAATACGTTTCACCCTAGTGGGTACCCGAGTAACAAATGTGCATGCTTTTATGTTGAGTAAGCTTCTTTATAACTAAATCTGGTCATATAAAAGTATTTTCAACCGTTATAAAATATGTGTGTTGCTTGGGTATAATTTAAAGGGATTATTAGGTGATGCCGGATCTTATATTGTTTCCAGGTGCAATTAGCTCCTCGTTGAAGGGGCAACGGATCTGCGTGAGTTGTTCCAGGTATTTTTTTTTTCCGATTGAATGATTGAAAGAGATCGGTATCATATGGGAGTATAGCCAGGAATCTAAAGGTGGTCGATTCTTTAGGTACTAAGGAATTACTGTCGCTTTGCTCTGTTCGGAACATAAAATCAATACAACCAACTTCTTAGCTTGTAGCTTAGCTAAGTATGACAGGGTTTTATGGCAGAAATAAATTTAAGAAATGATTTGGTGGCTCGCGATATAACGGTAACAAGAAATAAACAATGATACATAAAGTTGTATATTAAAGTAACGCAATGTTGTTGCTGCAATCCAAGAAATCTGACAAATTCTTTTTCACCACTCATTCGTATATTGTCAGGCATTCTTCTCTTTTCAGAGAGCGTGTAATGGCGCTGTTACCATAGGCCATAGGGAGCTAGGACTATAGTTAATGCTTAAGTACCAACCGTTTGAATAGAAATGGAGTATCACTTAACCTTTTTAGACTAGATGCTCCCAACGACCATTTTTAAATAAATTTTTGTTCTGTAAACCAAACAGGGCATTCTGTTCAACTATTCTCTCCGACTGTTCATTTCCTTTTTCCTTTGATATCTGCTGAAGGCTACGTGGGTTCCCCGTGTCTTCTTAAGGTAGATATCAAATCCTCCCTATCTCCAACGGTTGCATGGACGTGGCCAGGTGAGCGATCGAGGAGTGTTTTCGTGGAGATTATTGCGTGAAGAAACGTTTCATGGTGGCATGCAATGTCTTCAACGAATTATTCCTCATCATAGCTCCATCCACGAGGTGTGCAAACGTCAATGCTAATGCTAATGTATTTGAAATTGTTCATAAATTGAAGGTATGCAACGATGGGAAAGCTGAAACTATTTCGGCCCCGCTGGCTGCTAATTGACAATAATTTGGAACGGTATATTAGATATATTCCAATCAAACAAACTCTTTAGCTGGGAAAATCAAATTGGTCGTATTTTTAAATAAACCGATTTCCAATGATCCATGTCTGATCGATCTTCATATGGCCCATTCACATATTTATTAAATTTGTGCGACAATTCATTAGCCAGCAATGCTAACGTCATGTAAGTAATAGTCGTTAGCAGATAATTGGAATCTAGTATCTGTTAATTACTGCTAACTGGTCATGCTAATGATGCTAGTTAATGCATTGTCTACACCTAATAGTGTTGATGATGGTGGCTGGCTTATACCGTTCATACCACTCAACCCTACCGAATGATGGCTGCCAACTAGAACAAGCACCTCGTAGCTGCACCAACCGGCTGGCTACAAAGTCACGACTGGCTTGGTTAACCGACTGCCTATCCAGTGACTGCCTAACAACGGTTGCCTAGCCAAAGGCGATAGCGGCAGCTGCTCAGCCAATGGTTGCTCGCCTGTGCACCCTCCATGGTGCTTGTCACCGCCAGCTGCCAATTCAATACCGGCTCCATGCCGCTGCACAACTTCGTTACTACCGAGCGATTTATGATTTTTTTTTTTTTTTTTTTTTTCCTCTTTTCTATTTTAAATTTCTCTTTTTCTTTATATATTTTTTGTGTTAACACACACACACACACACACACACACACACACACACACACACACACACACACACACACACACACACACACACACACACACACACACACACACACACACACACACACACACACACACACACACACACACACACACAACTCTCCCAGCCTTCCGTATTTGAGTACCGGGAGTATGATTTGCTTGTAGGCAGTAAGCTTGTTTATCAGGGATAATGTAGACCTTCTGTTGATCAATGGGTACAGTAACTTCAACAAAACGTTACACTTTGTGGCAGTTCTGTCAACCTGCTCCCTGAAAATCAGCTTGCTGTCTAGGGAAACGCCAAGGTAGACAGCTGAATTGGTCCATTCCACCGGTGTGTTGTTCAGGTTTATTTTACAATCCTCAGGCGGAACAAGTCTAGGAAAATAGGAGTGTGGGAAGAGGATGACCTGGGTCAGGATATAGATCTTCCATTCGGTGAAGTATTCTGACAGGACATTCTGGCTTCGCTGCAGTTTTGCGGTTTTACACTCTTGTTACCCTAACATTGTGGACGACTGCGGTATCATCGGCAAACAACGACAGAGATCCATTTGCAGGGAGCGGGGTTGTGTCCGAGGTGAAAAGGTTGAACAGAAGTGTACCTATATTTCTCTGCGGAACAGAGAAAGAAACTTCTAGCACACTACACCATGCAGCGAAACACCGAATGTCCTGTCCGACAAATAACTTTAATTATCTCCACCAGGAAGATGGGAAGATTGTATCGTTTTAGCTTGAACACCAAGCCATCATGCCATACATTATCAAAGGTCTTTTCGATGTCGAGAAGCGCCATGGCAGATGGTTAAGAAACAGACTTGTTCCACCTGAGGATATTAATGACTCGATTAAGTTGGTAAACTGTTGAACGACCACGTCGGAAGCCAAATTGTTCGTCGAGCAAGATGTTGAGCTCGTCGGCAGATGAAAGAAGCCGATGGTAGATCGCTCTCTGAAACAGCTTAGATAATCCTGAGAGAGAGAGAGAGAGAGAGAGAGAGAGAGAGAGAGAGAGATGGGCGTATTTCTGTCGAATTTCTGTTTTTTTTCCCGCATTTCTGCTCTTTTTCCAAAAACCAGCATAACTTCCTCATTTTTAACTGATTTTCACCATTAAACCCTTATTTTCTTTGTTTTTTTTTTTTTGGCTTAAAGTAACATATGCAATATATTTTTTGTTAACTTAATTTTGGTATTAATCATACGTTTGGTACATTTTTTTTACAAATCTCAAAAATAAATTAGTTTTGCTTCACTTTATGAGAAAATTTATGAAATTGGATCACACACGTTGGAGATATTCTATTTTAAGTAAATATGTTTTTGTTCATTTATAAAAAAAATCAACTATCCATACCTCGAAAACTGTTCCATTCTCATAGTTTTTTGACGGCATTTTTGAATTCTTCATAATTTCACATTAGAAATGATGGTCAGTTTACCAGGCAGGCGATCCGCGAGTGCGGACGGTACAGCAAGCCGTTCGTTACAACCGGCACCATAAACGGGCAGATTTATCGAGAGGAATGCTTGCTGCCCTTCCTCCGCTCTCACCGTGGTCCCACGCTGTTCTGGCCGGATCTAGCTTCGGGCCATTACGCCAAGCCTGTAATGGATTGGTTCGAAGCGAAGGACGTTAATGTGGTCCCGAAGGAGGCGAACCCTCCAAATACACCAGAACTTCGTCCGATCGAAAAATTTTGAGCGATAATGAAGAAGAAGTTGAAGAAAAGCGGAAAAACATTCAAAACCGATTCAGCTTTGAAGAAAAACTGGGAGAAATTGTGTAAGGAAGATGGAAAAAGCCTCGCCCAAGATCTCATGAGCAGTGTGAAGAGAAATGTACGAGCATTCAGCTTGGGGGAGAAAATTCAATAAATAAATTATGCCAAAACATAGATAATATATAGTTATTTAATCCCTGAAAATTTGAGAAGTATCCGATTTAAAATGAATTTTTGGCGATCATTTCTGTGTGTCTCATTTTTTCCGAGTCTAGTCTTTAGTAAACGACACTGAAGAAGTCTGCACAACGTAGACGAAATACGCGTATCTGTCAAGATAATCAATAATGGTAGTTGGAAAAAAATGGAAATTATCAATCATTCTTATGAAGTTTAGCTTTATTAAGTTTTATTAAAGTTGTATGAGAGCCACTCGAATTCAAATTGGTTTTATTATGGCATATGTTTCATATTTTAGTCGGGTTTATGAGAACCTACACTGCTTGTTTATAACGCTCTTAAGACCTTGTTTTCTCAAATTCCTTTTACTCCTATCAATGGTTTTATTTCAACTTAATGAACACGCAAAATGCTGTTTTGAAATGCTGTCTCAGGACTCATTCATGTTATCTCATTATTGTCAGTTCAAAAAGTATTTAAAACCATTTTGCCTCCAGTAAATGCATGAAACGCCAAATTGGCGTTGAGGAAACTCATGTGGTTTTAAAACGGAAAAAAACATAACCAAATAGTTTTATAGTGGTGATTGCGAAGATAAATTGTTTTTTTTGGCAAAACCTTGATTTTTTCCAATATTAAAATATAAGAAATAATTGAAATGTGGTAAAACAAATGTGCCAAATTTTAAATGTAATGCAAATGAACTGTAAATCGGAGAGTAATTTCGGCAATCATTTTGATAACCTCATTGAATTCCATCAATTTGCAAAAAAAACCATGATTCATTTATCGAATATAGGGTAACGGGATGTAACGTTAGCCAAGCTCCTTCATTCGGGATATGTACCAAATATGTTCATTCAGTACCAAATATTTATTCAGCTATAATCAGAGTTGTTTACCTTTTCGTGATGTATACCATCAAACATCTCATAAAACATATCTAAGAAAGTGTATAGCTAGATAAATATTGCTTACAGCTAATTACTTCATGAGTTATATTTAAAAAAAATCAATCGATCATTGCATATTAGGCTGAGTCAAGGGACACATACCGTCTTCTTTTTAATTTGGTTTTTGTTGTTGTAAACTCGCATAATCTCCGAGGCGCATTTTTCTTTCTGCCCTATTCACCCCAAAAAAAAAAACATATATATTTTAGCAATAGACGAAAAAAAACAAATTTTTTTTTATGTTTTTTTATAAAACAAAAAATTCCCCCCCACACTTATTTTTTTTCAAAAATATTATATACTAAAAAAAAAAACAGCAGCGCAGAGAAAAAAACAAAGAACAACAAAAAACAACCCCCACAATATAAAAGAAGTTTGACAGCTGTGGCCATTTGGCCGTATGCTAATTTCCATAAAGACTGTATTCGATGAAATTTGGACACACAAAATAGATCACCAAAAATTTTCCTTGAGCCCGATTCTTTTCCAACTTTCTGGAAATAAATGGTTAAGTTTTGACATCATTGGTTTATTGAACCTCTTCTCCCAACCCAGATGCCCGCACCTTTGCCTTGACCCCTTTCATCAAATTATGGGCAATGATAGGACCGACTTGCTTACTTACTTTTAACCACACTTTCTTTAGTTCAAGTTCATTTTCTATCAGTTTTGGAGTTTTAACGAGCTTTGCCTTGATGATTGCCCAACATTTTTCAATTGGGCGAAGTTCCGGAGTGTTTGGAGGGTTGACGTCTTTTGGTACAAAAACTACATTATTATCTTTGTACCAGTCTAAGACGGGCCGGGCATAGTGGCAAGATGCCAAATCCGGCCACTACAGTGTCGGGCCATTGTGAGATCTCAAGAAGGGCAGAAGTCGTTTTTGGAGGCATTCGTCCTTGTAGATTTGTCCGTTGACGGCCCCAGAGGTGATGAAGGGCTGACTCATTTTGCCACAACCGCAGATCGCTTGCGAGACAAGGAATTTTATTGCGAATTTCGACAGTTTCTTCTTCCGTACACTCTCCGAAACGGCCAACTTAGAGGTGGCGACGTAGTGTTCCTGTCCTGGCATTTGTTTGGTGTCGGCTTTAATGTAGGTCTCATCGTCCATCACAATGCAGAACGGTTTTGTGAGCCACTCCCTGTACAGTTTTCTTGCACGAGTTTTGGCCACCGAGTTCTGTTTATCGCTCCGGTTCGGTGCCTTCTGGACCTTGTACACATGTAATCCAGAACGCTTCATTGTGTTCTGCACAAAACAAACTGAAACTTTCGCCTTTTTCGCAACATCCCTGATCGAAATGTTGGGATAACGCTTAAATTGGTTCAATACCATCCTGGCCCTCTCCGGATTTGATGTGCCACGTTTTTTGCCACTACCATTTTTCCGCTTGGTTGTCTTACGGTTCTTGAACGTTTTGATCACATGAGATACGGTTGAATGTGCGATTCCGAGCTGTTTTCCGATCCATCGATGAGAAGCGTTTGGGTTTTCGAAGTGAGTGCCCAAAATTTGTTGGCACACTATTTCTTCATTCGAAGCCATCACTGAAATCACTCGACCGATTTTCACGATACTCATTACACAATTGACACAACACAATGAAATACATTCAGTTGAAATTTCAATAATTTTTACCCACACGCTAAAAATCTACGAACAATTGCGTGTGTCCAAATTTCATCGAATACAGTCTTTAGAAAAAAAAAAAAAAAAAATAAAGATAATTAAGTAGTAATAAAAATTTTTTATTAAAAAATTATAAAAAAAAAATAAATTTAAAAATTTTTTTTTTTTTTTTTTTTAACACCATCCAACGAAGGGATAAATTTTTAAAAAAATATTTTTAAAAAAAAAAAGAAAGAAAAAAAAAAAAAAAAAAATATAGAAGAATATTTTTTTTAAAATAGCGTCTTTTAAAGACCAAAAAAAAAAACCCCCCCCAAAAGCGAGTAGTTATAACACTCTGGTGGTCTTTTTGGTGGCGCTCCCCCCCCAAAAACACAAGTTTTTTATTACCCCCTTTCCCCACGGGGGGGGAGGCTTATATCAGCCTTGGTAAAAACACCAGACCGCTCTGCACGAGAGCTGAACTTGACTGCAAACACAACACCATGTGGCTGTAATTTACCACTTAATTTTCGTGCTTACAGATGAACTCGCAACGCAATCGACGCGACACGAGTGTACAAGCTCGTGTTTTGCTTCTGACACCGTGTTAGACCTGTGCGCCGATCTGTTTTGAATCGGCGGCGGCGTGTATGGTATTTTCAAACGGTGTCCTCGGCGGCGGCGGTGGCGGTGAGGATCGGCGCGAGGCATAAATTATCCCCTCAACATTTCCTTATGCTTATCCCTTTTAACTGTTTGGCTTTCTCGTGCACTGTAAAGACTATAGGATCACTCAAAGTCTTATATTTTGATAGAAGGCCCGGATATCCATAGAGTTGTATGACTCAGGTCGATGAATTGACGTGTGTATGTGTGTATCTGTATGTATGTGTGTACAAAGATATGATACTTAACATTATAGAAGTTGTTCATAACAAGTCGACGCGGAATTCGTCTTATGTCTTTATTACTAAACTTAAACAAAAATGTTTTTTCGGCGTTCAGAGTTCAATTGCCAAGAGACGCTCTGCACATTTCGTAATTATCGTGTAGGAAAATAGTTTAGTTTAGATCTTCACGAAGATGGCGAGTCAAGTTTTCAGCGCAAAAATCGAATACGATTTCAAGGGGAATCAATTTATAATAAATTAACGAATGATGATGTAATCAATAAATAATATTTTACTAAAGACATATTACAACAGAAAAGTAGATTATAAGGCTCTGATAAGACATTTTATTAATTTTGTACCCTGATTTTTAATGTACCGTAGAAAAGAAAACTCTTGTAATATAAAAAACGCAATGGATGGAGCTACCAAAACATCTTTCAATTGCAATAAAACTTAAAACTGCAATAATTCATTTATTCTGAATATCTAAAAATTAAATAATCTAATGTATTAATAAAAAAAAATTAATATCTTATTTTAAAATCGTAATACCCAGTTCCATCCAGCTCCAGTAATCTAAAAGTCTAAAAATCTTAAAATCTAAATATCTAAAAATCTAAAAATCTAAAAATCTGAAAAAAAAAAAAAAAAAAAAAAAAAAAAAAAAAAAAAAAAAAAAAAAAAAAAAAAAAAAAAAAAAAAAAAAAAAAAAAAAAACACAAAAACACAAAAAAAAAAAAAAAAAAAATAAAAAAATCTCAAAATCTCAAAATCTCAAAATAAAAAAAAAAAAAAAAAAAAAAAAACAGACCCTAAAAAAATAAAAAATTAAAAAATTAAAAACTTTAAAAATTAAAAAACCCAAAAACCCAAAAATTCAAAAATCTGAAAATCTATTAGGTGTATTTTTAGAAAATGTTTTTTTTTTTTGCAAATTTGATGCTTTATTGTGAAAAAATGGTTATACATTTATTGTTCAAAGTATTGGCCATCGCTAGCTATAACTTTTTCCCATCTTTGTGGTAGTTGACGGATACCCTCTCGGAAAAATGATGCTGGTTTGGCGGCTATCCACGAATCGATCCATTTTTTGACTTCGTCATAATTACGGAAGTGCTGGTCAGCCAGGCCATGTTGCATCGATCGGAAGAGATGGTAATCGGATGGCGCAATGTCCGGACTATATGGCGGGTGGGGTAGGACATCCCACTTGAGCGTTTCCAAGTATGTTTTCACCGGCTGTGCAACATGTGGCCGAGCATTGTCATGTTGCAAAATGACTTTGTTGTGTTTTTTAGCGTATTGCGGCCGATTTTCACGCAATGCACGGCTCAAACGCATCAGTTGTCGCCGGTAGACTTCGCCCGTGATGGTTTCTTTTGGTTGCAACAGCTCATAGTAGACCACACCCAGCTGGTCCCACCAAATACACAGCATGATTTTCTGGCCATGAATATTGGGATTGGCCGTCGATGTTGTGGCATGACCGGGGTATCCATACGTTGCCTTACGTTTTGGATTGTCGTAATGGATCCACTTTTCGTCACCAGTCACAATTCGATCCAAAAAACCCTTCCGTATGTGCCGTTTAAGCAGCTCTTCGCATGTGAAAAAACGGCGCTCAACGTCTCTCGGCCGCAATTCGTATGGCACCCAATGACCGACCTTTCGAATCATTCCCAATGCTTTCAAACGCTTACTAATGGCTGGTTGGTTAACTCTCAATGCTGCTGCAAGTTCTTTTTGCGTTTGTGAGGGGTCTTGGTCGAGCAAAGTTTCCAATTCGACGTCTTCAAACTTTTTGACCGGACCGGGGCGTTCCTTGTCTTCAGTGACAAAATCACCACTTTTAAAGCGTGCAAACCAACGTTGACACATTCGAACGTCGATTTTGTAGTCCGGGTATGTTTCGGAGAGCAATTCACATGCTTGAGATGCATTTTTCTTCGAATTAAACAGGAAAATTAAAACTTCCCGCAAATGCTGCTTTGATGGCTCGAATTTCGACATTTTTCGGCTTCACAAAAACTTGTTTACTTTCACTAATGATGCGTAACTTACACTGAAATAACTAGAGAATAGAATGAAGTTTCGGATGTGATAGCTGTCAATGTCAAAATTCATGTCAGAACAATAGATATGAAGTTGTCTGCAAATACGACATTTTCTAGGAATACCCCTAATAGTAAAAAAAAAAAAAAAAAAAAAAAAAAAAAAAAAAAAAAAAAAAAAAAAAAAAAAAAAAAAAAAATAAAAATATAAAAATCCACACAAAATCAAAAAAAAAAAAAAAAAAAAAAAAAAAAAAAAAAAAAAAAATATAAAAACAAAAAAAAAAAAAAAAAAAAAAAAAAAAAAAAAAATTTTTTTTAAATTTTAAATTTATAAAAATTTTTAATGTTAATATCTTAAAAAAAAAAAATCAAAAAATCACAAAATAAAAATATATTTATATTATTTTAAAAAAATAAAAAATAAAAAAATTAACCTCCAAAAAACAAAAAAAAAAAATATATAAAAAAAAAAAAACACGAAAAAACCAAAAAAAAAAAAAAAAAAAAAATTTTAAATAAAAAAATCTTCATATTTGTTAAAAAAATCAAAAATTAAAAAATAAAAAAAAAATGTAGAAGTTTAGTTATCTTCAAATACAAAATCCGGAGACTTAAAGTAAATTTTTGAAACATGGCCCCAAAATTCTTCTATTTACACTCAATGAATATTTTGGTTGGTCCTTCCTTAGCTCAGTCGGTAAAGGCGCAGCTACAAAGCAACACCATGCTGGAGGTGGCTGGGTTCCATTCCCGGTCTGGTCTAGGGCATAGGGTATGTTTGTACTTGCCACACAATCATACTTATGCAAAAAAGGTACCTGGCATAGAAAGCCCTTAATTAATAACTGTGGAAGTGCATTTAGAAAACTAAGTTGAGAGCAAGCAATAAGTTAATGGCGAAAGCAATAAGTTTGAAACGGTAGGAAAGAAGAAAGAATCTTCTGGCAAAATATGAGCGCAAACAGTTTAAAAAAAAAACCCTGATAATAATAGAAGAGAACCCGCCAAAGCCATGATTTCTTCTATCTTAAAATCAGACAATAAAAAAATAAAAACAAATATTTAAAAATGTTGAGATTTAAAAAATTTAATAATCTTAAACTATCAAACCCTTAAAAACTAAATATTAAAAAAATCCAAATTGCTTTAAATTTCATATATATAGGAGCTTAAAGAAAGTTAAATCAATTATTAAAAAGTTCAAATTAAGAGCAGTGAAATAGACCGAACTATCAATATTTTTTCAACATTACTACAATCACGTATAAAAAAGAATCCACTGTGCACTGATTTACCGGTTAATTCAACGGTTAATTGCTAATAAGGTCTTTCGGTATTAATATCACCGATATATATTAAATCTAATAAACACCCCTTATTTTTTAACTTACACTGATCGTTATAGATTGTTTTTGAACTTTTTCACACCTGACAAATGCTATCAAGTTGTGAAAATAAGCTCCCGTTCAAACTACGAGCTATATTACTTGATATAACGAATCTTGATATGCGACGTCAGATGCATTATTTCCAGTGAAAACTAGATGTACGAACATTGATGTCAAGCTACTTTATATCAAGTAATATAGCTCGTAGTCTGGACGGCACATTACATTTCCTATTATTTTTGACAAAATTATGAAATACCATTCAACAAATTTACCGATTCGTTAAACATGAAGAAAATTTGAAAGTTTATATTTTCAGATTTCTAAACTTTGCCCTACCATATTTAATACATTTCTTAAGCATGTATAGATAGTTGTGTTTTATTCGCCAGTATTGACTACAATTTTAGTTTATTTCTCAATTAAAGGTAGTCTCATACCACGGGATGCTTTTTCGTTTCGTTAATCCCAGTGCATGTTAAATGTGGCCGGATTTTTTATTTTCCGTGTCGAAATTCCGTCAATCTGACCCTTTTTAAATTACATTAGAAAAAAATCCTTGGACAAGATTCCCGAGGGGATAGGCTACCTTAACCATTTTTAATTTCAGGACAATTGGAGTTTTGAATAAGAAAAAAGTACGCATAGGCATGCAGCCTGACCTTACCTTCTGTACCTTAGAGATTCTAAGAAAAATTCATCAATTTCATTAACAATAAAACTTACTTGCCGACTGTTAACGACCTATCGATAGCAGGATCGTTCTCAATATCTCGATCCCTGTCTTCGTGCCAGCCTTTTGTTTTGCTTCGATTAGACATGCATTGCAAAACACCTGATGTGTAAAACCATTTTTGACATAATGATTGCAAATGATGTGTAAAACCATTTTTGACATATTTTAGTGCACTATTTTTTTTCCACACATCACCAGTTTGATTACCATTATTTGTGGTATCAAGATGTACACTCTCGATGGAAATTTTCTGATCCTTTAAGGTGGATATTTTATTATATTTGATTTGAAACTCACTCGCTAAATTGCCGAAAGTCGAAACACGAAAATGTACACTGCTGTTGCTAGAACGAAACGACAAAGCTGATCACCGTCTCATATGCACCCCTCTGGATGGCACATTGCATCGAGATGTCATCATTTGTAATAAAAGCAGATTTTTAAAGGGCTAATGAACATAACTGAAGGGATGCAAACGCGCTGAAAAATTTCATCGGCGTGCCTCAAATTGCCCGGCGGCGCGGACAAAAAAATGCAGCGGCGCGCCGGTCGAAAATAGTGGCGCGGCGGCGCAGTAAAATCGTCACCGTGTTTGATATTTGGTAAAATGCCCGAGCCGAGTGATTACGATCACAAGAAAGCTCTCTACATACACCCAGTATGACACTGGTTACCACGGACAGCGCAATGCTCGTCGGATGATTCTAAAAAAATGATGATTTGACTTATAGGTTTCTTTTGTTGGCTGTAGGTTGACGGGCGCATAAGTTGATTGAGTTTAACAAGCATGACACGGACCGAAGTTTACCACGCGTGTATTCCACAATCGGACACAAACGGAAACACTCGGCTGTTGTGTTTGTCGAATTATCATACATGTCTGAAGCCAAAACACGAGCACTGACATTGGTGTTGTACCCACCGCGTTGCGGAATTCTCGTTCGTTCTGGAAGCACTAAGTCAAAATGGTGAATTTAATACACGCGCCAGCGTGGTAAAATTTAGCTCTTCGTGCAGTGTAGTGTTTGGACATGGCTAGCTTATATTGTCTTCTCGTGAACCTCTTCAATCAGCCATCTACTGGCGACACTCCTTAAAAACGTATAGGGACTTGTGTCACATTGAGAAATGACTGCATGTAAATTTTCACATTGAGAGAGGATTATTCGTGGCAGTATACTGGAGGCGTAAAGACATGCTGATCAAACAATAACGTTACAGTAAAACATAGCAATAATATAAGAACGAGTGTGCAAGCTCCATTACCTCTTTCAGTTTGAGAATGGCTCAAACGTCGACAACATCCCCTACTTGAGCCAACATTTCCTTGAAGTTTGTTTGCTCACTAACAAAGTTCAATTGTTTCCACTGAATGCTTTCCGGAAGAATAACGTTCTATGTTCATCACTCAAACAGCAGTTTTGCAATTTCTCACTTGAACCGAGCTCAAGTAAGATGCTTACATATGCTCCTATGTCCCGTTACGTGATTCCGATCCCTCTCGAGCTGACGTTTATTTGTGCGTAGGCCATCGCAACAAACGACGTATCTCCTGCTTGTTTGTCCAACTGAAACATGAACGCTATAGGCAACTGATTGAATACATTGCTACAGGATAATTTAATTGTTTATTTCACTGTAACGATATGAGACCTCAACCTTTTGCTACCAGGAAATTGAGACACAACACTGCGCTTCCGTGAAGTGCATCTCAGCCTATAGCAGTAATATATCCATTTCAAAAAGGCTTACCTAGAAAAGGTATGTTGTTCTATTTGAAGCCCATCTGGATTTTCAATATTTCATCATAACAGTAATTTTGTAGAAACTCAAAAAAAAAATGTGTCATTAAAATTGAACAACTCTTTCGTTTGAATTATTCATAGTTACAAATGGAAAGCGTTGCCATTGGTGGCCAACACCCACACAGTTTTAATTTTTGTTCCGAAAAGTCGCAAAACGCAAAAGTGGCGTAAGAGAAGCGAACTTGATAGAAGCACCCAGGCATTTCGAATATATTATAACATCATGTAGGATCAGGACGTTTTCCGGGAGGAGGCGGTCGGAAAAGTTGTCAAGTTAGAAGCGTGTGTGTGCGAGCGGATGGCTCATTGATATGCAACATGGTTTCGGAATAAAATTCCGTTCACTTCTCACAAACATACACGCTGGGCGACGAGGATGACGACGACGGTGCCAAGCATCGCATCATCGTCGGTCGTTCAGTTGGACGACTTTCGATGGTCATCGCATCGATATTCCCGCGGCGAGTGGAGAAGTATTTCTTGAGTGTCGTAAAATGAAATGAACTCAACTGGAAGCAGCGACCGGGTTGGAGTGGATACAGGAAGCACTACTCGTCGGCAGATTGTTGAGCGGTGTTGATGGGCAGAGGATTTCAAGTTTCGTAATGAAGCAGTTCCCACGGATGGCACTTCGTTAGTTCTGCGTCGACTGATATGATTGGATAGGAAGGGAAAATGTTATTTCAACTGATTTGGTGGAGTGGATTTTATCCACTGGATTTGGGTTGATAGAAATCTATGGGAGAAGAATCAGTTATGGAAACTGGTGTTTCTTATAAATGCTATTAGAATGAAATACAACTCGCAGTGACATGAAAATTCCGTTCACGACTAAATTCAACACATCTTTTCATCGAGTCATATCCATCAAACTGGCGATTTAATATAAGAATGTATATGTTTTACGTACACGGAAACAAACCTGCTCCCAAAAAATGGTAAAAACAACTCATGATATCATGAGTATGAGTATCAAGTGCATTTTCACATTATGTAAATATGTGCACCATGATTTAGGCTCATGATATTCATGCTCCCGTAACGCACCCGTAGCGTTACGAATTATTCTGCTGAGAGGGAATCATGATTTGAAATCATGATATCAAGAGTCACAGCTCCCCAAATCATGATTTGAATTCTGAAAATCATTACCTTGGCTCATGATAGTGAAAATAAAAACAATTCCGGTTTTTTTTTTGAATTTTGATTCATTTTTCGAATTTTTCGAGTGCCATAAAATAAAATCATGTTATAGGCATTGTGAATCATGAAATCGGGAAGACAAAATTTAGGTATAATGTTGCAAATGAAATAATTTGTGGATTTTCATTAGAGATAGATTTATTTTAATTATCGACAGATTGTAGTAAGTACTATTTGGAAGTTCCAGGATGGACGCCGAGATTTTCAAAAGGAAGGGCTGAATAAACACCCATTGCGGTTTGCAGTCCGGAGTACCCAAGCAACACAAAGTCGTCAAACTTTGTTTCAGTAACTTGATTGTGAATCAAATCAGTTATATGGCAGTTACTTTAACCGAATTGCAACAAGTGTGCTGCTAAGGTATACTGCAGATTCAGAAAATACGTATGTTATGTGCATGCATATGCGCACAGTATGCAGAATATTGTTGCTGATCGATTTTGTCCTCTATCCTTATATAAAAAAAAAAAAAATATTATTTTTTCAAAAAACCCCCCCCTCCTTTTTTTTATTTATTATTATTATTATATTTTTTTTTTTATAAAAAAAAGAAAAAAAACATCCCCCCCCC
Organism: Aedes koreicus; assembly: GCA_024533555.2. Classification (NCBI taxonomy): domain Eukaryota; kingdom Metazoa; phylum Arthropoda; class Insecta; order Diptera; family Culicidae; genus Aedes; species Aedes koreicus. The sequence goes on along the minus strand of JAHHFK020005283.1, from coordinate 105,956 downwards.
TTAAATAAAAAAAAAACCTTAAAAAAAATATTTCTTTTCATTATAAAAAACACCCCCCCCCTTTTTTTTTTTTTCTCACATAATACATATAATACACCACCTCACCCCCCAATCTCCCCCCCCCTAAAGGAAAAAAAACTTATCAAAACCCCTTTCCCCCTTTCCACACCCAAAATTGGGTTGTTTTTTCCCCCGTACCATTTTTTTTTTATCCTTAAATACATAATAACTTATTTTTTTTTTACATAAATTTGCATTTTATTTTTTATCTCTTTTTTGTGGAAACAATAATTTTTCTTACATGTTAAGTGATACCGCTTTAAGGCTATTCATACTTTAGTTGGTTCGTTATGTTATGTTAAACTTAGTTTTGATTGGTTTTTGTTAAAATGTCTGTTGTTTAAACATCAGTTTGTTTTGTTTTAATTTCCCTAACCGAATTTACCCTTATACTACTAATCAAACTATATACACTATTTACAGAAAAAAGAAAAAAATGAAATAAAATTACATAATAATAATGATAGTAGGGAACCTATTTTAAGCATAGATGTCTCTTATTGTTTGCCATTCCGATCTAATGGTTCTGATTCGATGATTTGTTGCAAAATTTTCTAGCCTGTTAACAATTGGGACGAGATTCGCTAGGCGATGGACTTCGGTTGTCCTTGTGTGCTTTGGAGGCTTCAAGATCATTTTAAGGAACTTGTTTTGTATGGTTTGTAATTTATTAATGTGGGTCCGAGCACATCCCATCCATACCGGAGATCCATACATTAGCATTGGAAGCACCAGCTGTTTGTAGATCGCAAGTTTATTTGTGATGGAGGTTTTCGATCGTCGATTGATGATGGGATACAGCCTTTTCAGCATAATAGTGCTTTTGATCACTCGGTCATCGATATGTGGTCTATAAAGGAGCTTGCTGTCCAACAGCAGACCTAGGTATCGAACAGTGTCTACCCAGTCTACTGCGTTGTTGAGCACTTTAATTTTTGTTGTTGGCTTGAGTCGGTTTGTGTTCCTATGCGGGAAGACAATCACTTGGGTCTTAGCAGCATTCACTCGAATCTTCCAGATGTTGAGGTATTCCAGGTAAGCGTCAAGCCCTGTTTGGAGTTTGTTGACGAGCGTTCGAATGACTCGCCCGGTATAACTTAGAGCTGAGTCATCAGCAAATAGTGAAAGGGTGCCTCCAGACGAGAGCGGTGGAATGTCCGAAGTATACAAATTGTATAGGATCGGACCGAGTATACTGCCTTGTGGCACTCCAGCGGAAATCGGGTAAGAATCTGAAAGTGCTCCGGAAATACATACGTGGGACGTTCTGTCATGTAGGTAGCTGGAAATCATCTTCACCAGATAGATGGGACAGTTTTGTTGGAGCATCTTGTGCGTAAGACCTGCGTGCCAGATATTATCAAAGGCTTTTTCAATGTCTAGTAGCGCCATGACTGTTGTTTTGGAAAGATCCTTTGATCGCCTGATCTGGTTTGTTACCCTCTGTAGTTGATGGACTGTAGAGTGCCCACGCCTAAAACCGAATTGGACATCCAGCAGGACATTGTTCTTCTCAGTATGGTCCAAAAGTCTCCGGTAGATTACTCTCTCAAACAGCTTGCTTGTTGAGGAGAGTAGGCTGATTGGTCGATAGCCAGCCGGGTTGGTGGGGTCCTTCCCCGGCTTCAGGATAGGTATCACCTTTGAAGTCTTCCAGCTGGACGGGAAGTAACTGATTTCAAGGCATCGGTTAAACACGTTGGTCAGAAGGGTAATCGCTTTGAGTCCAAGGTTCTTAAGAACGATTTTGAAAACTCCATCGAAGCCTGGAGCTTTCATGTTCCTCGTGAACGTGATGTAGTTCTTCAACTCGGCTACAGTAACTCTCTGTACATCTGGAAACAAGTTTGGTTGATTTTGCAAACGGTTGACACTAGCCGCTACCGACAGCTCAATTGGGCTAACCAAGTCCCGACCTAGATTGTGCGCGGCGAGAAAGTGCTTCGAGATGGCATTTGCTTTTTCGTTGGCTGTTAGACAAACTTTATCTGTTTCCCTAATTGGTGGCACTGGTTTGGGTTTAGTTTTAAGAACTTTTGCAAGTCGCCAAAAGGGCCTTGAGTAGTTGGGTAAGTTTTAAATTTCTGTGTTAAACTGTTTATTCTTACATTTAGTAACTCTATTGGCAATAATACTGTTGAGTTTTTTGAATAGAACTTTCCGAGATGGGTTGAGGGTTCTTTGATACTGTCTTCTGACACAATTTCTCAAGGAAATGATTCGTTTTGTCATACTGTCGATATTAGTGAACTTACATGCTACTGTGATTGACGGGATGAAACGGGACTCCGCCTTGCCAATTGTGTCAGTGAGCCCTTGGAGAACACTGTCGATGTCGTTTGTTGTCGCCAGAACCGGATTCTCGTTGATTTGATCCTCGACAAATCGCTGTAACTGCGGCCAGTTCGCACGATGATAGTTTTTTCCTCCAATATAGCTGTCTTCGGTTGATTGGTTGGTGCACTTCGAATATCACCGGAAGGTGGTCAGATGATAGATCGATGATAGTGGCGAGGTTGGAGCAGCTATCAGCAGTGTTGGTGATGACGATGTCCAAAGTGGAACCGACTCCGGCCGGTGAAACGTATGTAGGTGAGTCCGGATGGAGCACGACATAGTGCCCTGCTTGAAGGTCCTCGGCCAGTACCATACCATTACTGTTATTCTTTGCATTTCCCCACAACGAGTGTCGGGCATTCAAATCACCGGCCAGAATAAACTTACCCTGTCGTCGAGTCAACTTGTGGAGTTCATTTTTCAAACGAGTGGAGGAACCATCCGAGAGCTTGCTTTGCAGCGGACAGCAGGCAGCAATGATTTCAATAGGTCCATCAGGTGTTAGTAGATCGATTCCAACCGCCTCGATGATATTCAGACGATAGTCCGGAAGAGCACGACATTCCATATTCTTGTGTATAGCGATGACTACGCCACCACCCTGCTGGTCACCAGGACGGTCCAATCTGTAGATCGAATGTTCCGGTAGGTAAAAATTCACGGACGGCTTCAGGTGAGTTTCCGTTATAATTGCGATGTCTATTCGGTTGGTTTGTAGAAAATCATTAAATTCTAGCTTTTTGGCCGCCAGAGAGCGGGCGTTCCAATTAATAACTTTGACGTTGACTGTTGAGATTCATGAACATTTGCATCATCTGCATCATCATTTTCTGCATCTCAGCAACGAGAGCGGCGAGATGTGAGATCGTACTGGATACTGATGCTGGCATGGCTTCCGGGTTGGGCTGGAAGGCATGGTCTATTGGTTCTTGATCACAGTTCAGATTGTTCCATCTGAAACCGGGTGGGACACCACCAGGAGGAGCTCTTGACGGCGACCGTGTTCGTTGCCGACCGGAAGATGGAGGTTGCATATGAACTGGATTGGTTCCCGACGGTGGTCGAGGTAGCTCAGGAAACTCTTCGAGGTTGATGATGTTTTGCTTCTTCTTCTTATGATGATTCGGCTGATTCCTTGCTGCTGCTTGCATCTGGATTCGTCGATATTCTTCGAGCTTCGGACAGCGCTTGTCCGTCGACATATGTTGTCCAGAGCAATTGGCACATGTGAACTCGCAAGCACCCTCGAGAACACAATTTTCTGTCCAAATCCAGTAGTAGTTACATCTTGGCTTCAGGTAACAGTTGCGGGTACCATGGCCAAAATTGAGACATCTCATACACTGTGTCACACTGCGGTTTGGTCCACGATACGCTTCCCACTTAATAATGCAATCGCTTAGCGAGCATACTGCTTTCAGTGCACCAAGAGTGGCGCTTCCCTTCCTGAAATGTACTAAGTACAGACAGTCACGGTACTTGGTCGCCGGATTTCTTCTGTTGATGTTGAAGACTGCCAATGGCTGCAGTTTGTAGACGTCCTTCAGTTCGAATAGTATGTCGTCAGTTTCCATTTGCGGCAGACCGCGAACGACGACCTTGAACGGTTTCTCCGTTGCTACATCGTGGGTGTAGAATTCAGCTTGTGCTTTAGAAAGGTACGTTTTCGCTTTGTTGTACTCTTGTTCCGATTTAAGGATGAGCTTTATGCCCATTCCTGTGAGTTTAAACTCAACGCGGACGCTGATCGCATGCATCGTTTTCTTAAGCTTCTCAAGCGGAACTGATTTAACTACTAACGGAGGTAGCTTTTTCGTCATCGGAAGAGGGTTCACTGACGCTCCACCGCTGTTGATGATGCTTCCTCCTGTCTGAGAGCGAGGAACGCACCCGCTCGGGGTGGCCGATGTGTGGACGGAAGAAAGATCGTCGTCGTTTTCGCTGGCACCATCATCCAACAGTCAGGGATGCCACATATACAGATTTATCTGTAATCATACAGATTTTTCGCAATTTTTGGATACAGAATTCTGTACATACAGATTACAGATTTTTAGAAAAAAAAATACAGATTTTACAGATTTTTGAAAAATGCTCCCTTGCGTTGCATATTTTCAATGTGTAAATATCCATTTTTGGAAATCTCGTTGACCCGCCTACAGAGTTTGTCAGATGTTTATCAACCGGAAGAATGGCCGCTTCGAAGGCATCAATCAAATTAATCTCGGTGGGCAACATCCATTTCAATTCTGTGTTCGAACTTCATAAGCATCGGTTAAGTTCCCTTTGGTGGATAGCATCAATCTTTACAATCAACAGGTGTGTTCTTGTACGTCCATACGGCTGAATAACTTGATAAACCCACTAGAAATTATACAACCGCAGTCCAAGTAACCTCGGTGAACAGGATTCATCTCAAGAATTAGCTGATATAGGCTATTTCTTTTCATGTCTGATTCGAATACTTTGATTCTATGGTTTGATGTTTAACAATGTTATTGCATTGGTAGCGATCAATGCACAAATTGTTCTTATAATCTTATTCCATAGATTTAGGGTAAGTTCTGAGAAAATCACAGTAACTCGGTGGAAAATTGTCCTTACACCATCTATCTGTAATGTTGTTTTTTTTTTCATTGATCTTTTAGTAAAATGTATCAATTTCACAGGAGAATATGTAAAGTTTTCGTTTGCAGATCAACTTCCGTATTTTTTTTACAAAATTCTGTGATCTCTACACACAAAATCCTAATTTTGATATTAGGCAAACAAATTACGGCTTTGATCAGTAAGTTAGAATTTTTACTGAACGATCTGTAAAATTTCTTCAATTTCCTCTAGTTATCCGTCAAAGAACTGCAAGTTTTCAGCAAATCGTTTTAAAATATTACTGAATATTTGTATTTATTTAACAGATGTACTTTGTAAATAAATGAACTTTAATTGAAAATCCGCAATTTAGTAAACGCTTTACCGATTTTCAGTAAAACCATAATAAATACTGACGCAAAATGTGAAAATCACTGATTTCACTAATCTTTACTGAACGCGAGTATGTTAATCACACCTATCAAACATCTGCCATTTTCGCGTGCTGAAGCGGTGGCAGCTGATCAAAAAAATTTTTTTTTCATTCTTTCCATTGATTTTCTGAACGAGTAAAAGGCATCAGACTTATTTGCTAGCGTTCAAACGTAGGCAACTACGCGATTTCCGCGTAAATTCACATTCTACGTGAAAATCACAAAAATGATTATTAAAAAAAAACCACCCGCTTTATGCGTTTAAAAGAGCAAAAAAAAATTAAAATAATGTTTTTGTAAATTTAACCGCAATTCAGTATTGATTGATATTCAGTAATTTTTGGTAGCTATCGTGCTTCCAATTTCACTGTTTATTACTGCACTCAAAAATATCGACACGTTGTTTTCACGTGAAATTTCTCGTAACTTCCACCTGAACACGTAACCAAATCTTCTTTGGTAAAATCAGGTGAACATTACGTGTCCAGTGAATTGTACGTGAAAAATCACGTAACATTTATGTGATCTTCACGTAGAATGTGAATTTACGCGGAAATCACGTAGCTCTTACGTGATTTCCTTGTGTTTATTTCTGATTTCGGCAGTGGACGAAAATTATGTGCGTTTCACGTGAAAACAACGTGACGATTTTGATGTGTGTGTATATTTTACTGATTTTCCATGTCGCTTACTGAGTTTTTCAGTAATTTTTTTTTCCAAAACTCTATCGTGAATCGACCAATATTTCAATTGCGTACAACAAACCTTGTTAACCAGCTCACGTTTACTCACACATTTACTTGGCAAGATGATTGGGTGTTGTTGGTTGAACTCGACTCCTGATGCCTGTAGCCGAACCAATCCGTCGGTGTCCAAAAACGGTTTCATTATTGTTATCAAACTGATAGTGGCTCTTACTGTTTTGTCTGAAGATAGTTGATTAAAAAATGTTTCTGTTAAAAAATGTTTCTGCTGAATCATTCTTTCATACTTTATTGTGTGCATGTTTCCGCTCATCCAAGGTGAGATGTCCAACAGTTCGATCCGATTTGTTAGTTAAACGGTTTCGTTTGAATCGTAAGCCATATGCCATGACTCTTAGCAGTTTGGTAAAACTGGAGTATCAATCAACCATTTTATAGTTCCGTTCTTCTACCACTTCTAGTGGTCGTTGATCAACCGACACTATAACAGTTTTTACTGATTTCCGCATCCCGCGCTCCTCTAGTAGGAAGTGGACCTGTCCATCAAATTGTAACTTCTGCTAATTTCTTAACTGAAGCACTCCTTGAGATTAGATCTTCAGGGATTTCCTTAGAGCAAATAATGGCTAGGTATAGAGTTTGGTTCAATAAGTGCGGCAAATAATTTAATCGCGTAAAGCATTTGGTTCAAATGCTATGCACGCAAAGTTATTTTTCTTCCTGTTTTAAACCAGGCACCAAATAGTGGTTAAATTTACATCACAGATTTTTTTTACAGATTTTACAGATAAAAAAGATTTTTGGATGTGAAAATACAGATTGACCATGAAAAAAATGTGGCAACACTGCCCCCCCCCCCCCCTTCGCGAGCGCCCCGGCCCCCCCGCCCGCTCTCCCTCCTTCTCCCTCGCGGGCTGGGGCGGCTTTTTTGGTGGAGGGGGGTGGGTTTTTTGTTTTCCCTCCCCCCACCCCCCACACTCTATATATTTTCCCTTTCCCCTCCCTCCACACCCCACCCCCGCCGGACACCCACCAACCACCGATTCATCCTTCACTCCAAAACACAGAACAAAGCAATATTTTTTCTCGATGCGGATTTGAATTTTTTTTTTTTTTTTTTTTTTTTTTTTTTTGTTAGAATGATTGATGAAAAAAAACAAGAACCGCCCCCCCCCTCGGTTGGTGGGGGGGGGGGGGGAAAAAAAGAATATAAATTTGTCATTCATCAGCATACGGGACATGAATCCCATAGAGAAAAGAGAGGGAACCGCAGGAGAGAGAGCACGCACCGACCTTAAGTCACCGCGTGCATTGTATCGTTGTCAATCACTAAAGTAGATAGGAGAGCAAGAGCCTAGACCGTAGATGAGGTCTCAGTTGGGATGAATCGGAATTAATCAGTCGGAAACCATTGTTCTGAAGAGTAAATATAGGGACTTGAGAAAGGTTTTGCTTAGACGGAGACCATTTTTTCTGTGGAGAGTACTTTGATTAAAGAGGCTACTTATTTATGCTAACCCAACGTCCCATTAGAACAGTATACTACGAAACTTATCAAACGGGTTAACGTAGTCTACGTCAACCGGTCGTGTGTTAAACACAACCCCACTGATTTTTATATCGTTTAAAATCGGAATGGACAAGGAGTTGAAAGATATAGCGCTGGATCCTTCAGTATGGCCGACAGCGATATTCTTCAGGGAATTTGAAAACCTACAAACAGAGCGGGATTTTTGGGGACCCGCGAAAATGCCAAGAATCGACACTGGGACACCCTCGGTGATTGTCTCATCTTTAGAAACGCAATAAATACTACTAGCCACCAATATTGTTTGCAACCAACGGAACGCACGTTAAACAGCATGATGGATGCCCCCGAGCCACCCGACGCAGTTGAGCATTGCAGTTCATCATCTTCAGCCGCTGGTTCCTGCCATCCAAGTCGTTCCGTTCCTGCGATCGGGAATGGTGAGGGGGCAATCCAACTTGCTAACTCAGGCAAGTACAATAACATTATAGCTTCAACCAACCCTGAATTCCATGGCATTTGCAGCGCTCCAACCCATGGTCGTCAAACTGATGAAAGCAGCCAGCATATTAGACATTATAATTTATCACCACGACGCATGGTTTCTACAAGTATCATTCACCTTCAAAGTTTGCTGACAACGGAACGCGCATCAAACAGCATTTTGGATACCCCTGAGCCACCCGTCACAGTCGAGCATTGTCGTTCATTACCGCTAGCCGCTGGTTCCTGCCTTCCAAGTCGTTCCGTTCCTGTGATCGGGAATGGTGAGGAGGTTATCCAATATGTTCGAGACACTGACGAAAGTTGCATCCAAACACCAAATGCGGAAGCATTTCGCTCTGATGTAATTGAGCCCATTGTCAACGCTAGCGATACTCGCGTGCCATCCATTCCATCTCGTCATCGTTCTAAAACTGCATCTGGATTACACCCCTTGGATAGCAATAAGATCGGCCCATACTCTTCAAAAGAAGGTATGTTGAACATGTATTATCAGAATGTTGGAGGGTTGAATTCGTGTCTCGACGACTACTTGCTGGCTAGTTCAGACTGCAGTTATGATATTCTTGCGTTCTCTGAAACCTGGCTCACTCAGAATACTACCTCGACTCAAGTTTTAGACGGCCAATACGAAGTTTTCCGTTGTGATCGTGGTCCGCACAACAGCAGAAAAACTAGAGGAGGCGGTGTCCTCCTTGCTGTTCGGCGAGGTATTAGAACACACTTGATCGATGAAGACGCATGGGCTGGCGTGGAACAGTTATGGTTAGCGATTGAACTCGCTGACCGTAACCTTTACTTATATGTTATTTATATTCCTCCTGATAGAACACGCGACAGCTCACTGGTCGAAGCTTATACGCAGTCACTTTCATCAATTGTGGATAGAGCATCATCAAATGACGATATCGTGATCGTTGGCGATTTCAATTTGCCTGGAATTAGTTGGCGTTCTTCTAATAATGGATTCCTACATCCTGATGCTAATCATTCGACATTCAACCAGTTCACCGCTAGTATTCTCGATTGCTATAGCACTGCCACGCTTCGTCAGATCAATCATATTGTTAACGAGAACGGTAGACGCCTCGATTTATGTTTCGTCAGCTCCTGTGACACTGCTCCATCTATATTGTTAGCTCCGGTGCCGTTGGTGAAAGTTGTTCCTCACCACCCACCTTTACATCTAAGTATCGAGAAAGGGAATGTAGTAAGGGATAGTGACAACCCCGTACGGGTACTTTACGACTTTATAAATGCTGACTATGATAGCATCATTCCCTTTTTTGAATCGTTGGATTGAGACAACATTTTTTTTAGAATCGATGTAAACACTGCAGCGTAGACATTTTCGCATATTCTTTCGTATGCGATAGATCAACACGTTTCCAAGAAGACTATATTTGTAGGCCGTCTTCCCTGGCAGACTGCTGAGCTTCGTAAACTGAAAAGTCTAAAGAAAGCCGCTCTGAGAAGGTATTCGAAGAATAAAACTGTACTGCTGCGGAACCATTACATAAGATTGAACAAGATCTATAAAAGCGTGGGAACGAGATGCTTCAATAGTTATCGGGCTGGCATACAACGAAGACTCAAATTTCATCCTAAATCCTTTTGGAATAATGTCAAACAGCAGCGTAAAGAGGATGGTCTTCCTTCGTCAATGATGTGGAATGGCACGGTAACCTCTGAGCCACAAGTCATATCCCAAGTAACATTGCCAAAACCATCCAGCTTTATTAAGTTTTAATAAAGTTTTATGAAAGCCACTAGAAATAAATTCGGCTTTATTATGGCAGCAAGAGATGCCAATAGGTTTCATGTTTTAGTCAGGTTTATGAGAACCTACACAGCTTCTTTACAACGATCTTAAAACCTTGACTTCTTAAATTCCTTTTACTCCTATCAAAGGTTTTATTTTGACTTTATTAACTCATAAAATGCTGTTTTGAAATGCCGTTTTAGGACTCATTCATATTATCTTATTATGGTCAGTTGAAAAAGCATTTTAAAACCATTTTGCCTCCAGTAAATTCATTATACGGCTAACTGGCATTGAAGAAAGCTACTAAGCGACCAGATAGTTTTATAGTAGCCATTGCTAAGATAAATTGGCTTTTTGGCAAAACTGTAATTTCTTGCAATCGCCATATTAAAATATATGAAATAGTTGAAATGTGAAAAAATAAATACACCAAAATTTAAATGTAATACAATTGAACTGGAGATCTGAGACAAACTTCGGTATTTGTTTAGATAACCTTATTGAATTCCATCAATTTTCAGGAGTTTCATGATTAATTTACCGAACATATTTCTTTCAATTTTGTTTTTGTTGTTGTAAACTCGCATAATTTCCAAGGCGCATTAATTTTCAGCTCTTATCGTGCCAATATTCAGCATAAAATTTAATGCGCATATAATTTGGAGCATGATACGCTATAAAAAAAAACTCAATTTGTTTTGTATATTTTGCTATCAATCATAATTTCCCGCAACAGTAGAACTTTTTTCTAAGCCATTATTTACTGTTGAATGAATCAGAAGAGCAACAAAGCAAAACAACAAAAACCAAACACGATAACGCCGTGAAGTTTGACAGTTGTGGCCATTCAGCCCTATGCTGGTTTTGATGGCGGCAAATAGGTTTTATGATGGTTCTCAAGTGGTCATAACATCTTTCACTAGAACATTTTCAAAATCTTTATGGTCTTAGAAAGGTTTTATTAATTTGTTTTCACAACCGTCTATAGAGTGGGCCACTTTGTACACATTTCGGCTTTAAAGATGCATAGAGGAGGTGTTGGTGGACAAAACAGTTTTGAATGTAGTGTCATCAACAAAGCCGTGAGGAGTGCTATACGGCTGGAATAGAACTGAAATTGTTACTTGGGATGCGACCTGTTTGCCTCAAAATTTTCTCGCATGTTCTCTAATGAATGGCTTACTGACACACAGATAACATCAGCATCTAGTATCACTCAATCGTCAGGCTTAGTTATGCCCGATATCACCGTTGATGATGATTCCATTTTAGCAGCAGCACGTAAACTGAAACCGTCAACGTGCTTAGAACCCGATGGAATTCCGTCGCTCTTTGTGAAAAATTGCATTAACAGCTTGCTCATCCCTCTACAAAAGATTTTCAACCACTCGCTTTTGAATGGAGCGTTTCCTCTCTGCTGGAAAAATGCGTTCATGCTTCCAGTACACAAAAAAGGTGATAAGAAAGATGTTGACAATTATCGTGGAATAACCTTATTATGCGCCGTTTCCAAACTCTTCGAGCTAGTTGTGATAGACCGACTGTTCTTCCATTGCAAGCAACACCTGAGCACGGATCAGCATGTTTTTTTTCCCCAGTCGTTCAACAAAGTCAAACCTATTGTGTCTCACTTCTTATGTGACGGATAGTATGCTTGATCGAGCACAAACGGACGTACTTTATTTGGACCTATCTGCAGCATTCGACAAGGTTAACCACCAAATTGCTGTGGCGAAGCTTGAAAGGTTTGGAATACACGGAAGACTTTTAAATTGGATCCATTCTTATTTGATTGGTCGTCACTCGCAAGTAGTCATTAGTGAATCCACCTCGGCATCATTTCCTATCACGTCAGGAATTCCACAAGGCAGTCATCTTGGACCACTCGTCTTTCTTCTTTACTTCAACGACGTGAACGCAGTTCTGGCTGGACCGAGACTTTCTTTTGCGGACGACTTCAAGCTTTACTTCAACATTCGCTCAGAAGCTGATGCGCATTTTCTGCAAAAACAGTTGGACTCTTTCGTTGATTGGTGCCAAAGGAATCGTATGACCGTTAATCCTGAAAAATGCTCGATTATTAAAGAATGTTCACACCAAAAAGTAGTCGTCGGAAATGCCCTAATGCAGTCTTCTCCGTGTACGCTTTGCTAATCCGATCACTACTACATGAATATTAATGTATGTGTGCTATGATGAAGACGTCGTTTGGCTACAGTTACCTTTATTCAGTAAAATGGTGTCGAATCAAGAACGCGTGCGCGAAGCAATTTTGCACAAAAGAGTGGAAAATCCAGAAAGTGATTAAAGAATTTAAGAAGAAACCGAATATCTCCGTTCGTGATGTGGCGAAAAAAGTGAAAATGTCTCCATCGTTCGTCCAGAAAGTGAAGAAAAGTGCAGGCTTGAAATCATTCAAAGTAGGTGTTGCTCCAAATCTTAACGACAGCCAGAACAAGAGCGCAAAATCTCGATCGAGAAAATTATATGACACTATGCTGAAGGAATACAACTGCATAATATTGGACGACGAAACATATTGCAAAGCTGACTTTAAGCAGATACCGGGACTACAGTTTTATACTTCGTTGCAAAGAGGAAATGTTGCTGATCGTTTTAAGCAAAAAAAATTGTCGAAGTTCCCAAAAACATACCTCGTATGGCAGGCAATATGTGGATGCGGTCTCAGAAGCGACATCTTCATCACGACTGGCACTCTAAATGGACAAATTTACGTAAGAGAGTGTCTGAATAAACGACTGTTGCCGTTCATTCGGGAACACAACGGTTCGGTGCTGTTTTGGCCTGACCTGGCATCTTGCCACTATGGAAAACTGGCTAAGGATTGGTACATTGCTAATGGTGTAAATATTGTGCCAAATTATTGAAATCCGCCAAATTCGCCAGAACTCCGTCCAATCGAAAAGTATTGGGCTCTGGTCAAGAGGAATCTTCGAAAAACGAATAGCGTAGCAATTGATGAGAAAAGCTTCAGGCGTAACTGGCAGAAAGCTGCAAAATTGGTGACGGATGACACTGTGCAAAAACGGATGGAAGGTGTCAAACGAAAGGTGCGGGCATTTGGATATAACAGGTCAAATTGACTTAACTGTATATGTTTTATATTTGTATTTTTATGAAGTCTTAAATAAATGATTTACTTTTGATTTTCTCATATTTTCCATTTAATACCACTAATTTCCCGTTGACTACTTTTTGGTGTGCACATTCTTTACGTTTTCCCGATTGAAGAATCCAATAGTTCACAATTATTCCTTCGCTGGAATTCCTTTGGAAAGAGTGGATCAAATTAAGGATTTGGGAGTTATTCTTGACTCCCAATTGACGTACAAGCAACATGTGTCATTCATAGTGAACAAAGCCTCGAAAAACCTAGGGTTTATTTTTCGTCTAACTAAAGAGTTCACCGACATTTACTGCTTAAAAGCGCTCTACTGTGCGTTGGTTCGTTCGACATTGGAATACTGTTCAACTGTTTGGAGCCCTCACTACCAAGATGGAATCGAGGGAATTGAATCAGTTCAACGGCGATGTATTCGATTCGCACTACGACGGTTGCCATGGAATGATCCAATTCGTCTGCCAAGCTACGAGAATCGGTGTCAACTGATTAGGCTGGATACCCTAACTACACGAAGGAATGTTGCTAAGGCTCTTCTTATCTCCGACATTTTGCAGAATCGAGTGGATTGCCCCGAAATCCGAGGACAAATAAATTTCTTCGTGTGACCTAGAGCCTTGCGGAACAATCACCTGCTGCAACCAATACATTACCGCACTAATTACGGAAAAAAACAGCGCCATTACTGGCCTACAAAGGATTTTTAATCGGGTGGCAGCGGAATTTGATTTCAACATTTCACGTGATACACCTCGGACTAGATTTTTTAATGTGTTTAGATAAGCTTTTAATGTGCCATTTGTATGTTTATGAGATCAACAACACATCATTGGGGCACAGAAGCCTGTTGATGTATAATATTAAATAAATAAATAAATAAATAAATAAATAAAATTGCAAGCCTCTAAATGTCATTGTTTTATTTCCGGCGGAATAACTTTTCATTGCTTAGTGTCAAATCTAAAGATCCTTTGGAAATGAACTGTGAAATACTGCTGGCAATGGCGTCATGAGCAAATCTTTCGTAGGAATCGACAATTTTTAAGTCCGCGAAGTGGAAGTTTGGAATAGTGTTAAAAACTGAGTTTTTTCGTATACCTGTCTCTGAAAATCTTCCGTTTTCCAGCACCATGATGTACGATTCTTCAGTGCGGTACAATGCAACATCGTATACCGTGCATTTTCTATATAGTGCAGGTGCAAAGAGCAAACCCTGCAAGGGAGAGTTGCTACGAATTACTTACTGTAGTCTAAGATGCTATTAAGTCCTAGATTCCCTCCTCGTAAGCCTCTAACTAAGTAATATATATCGCTGTCTCCGTCTTGCATACACATTTTTACGGGTGTTTTTTCCAAGTGGATAATTTCTTCAATCATTTTTAATTCTAGCACTACAATGCATTCGAAAAACCTAGCTTCAAACCGTTGATGATATAACTATTAAGCATGATTATTAAATAAACAGCAGGCGGTCGAATCAGAGCACCTCTTTATGTGCTGATAATTATAAGATATTTATTAGATCAAACTTCGAGTAATGAATCCGAAAGACAGCCAACGTTTAGAAGCTCTTAGTAAGCATATTACTGAGATCAAAGCAAGCAATGGATGCACTTTTTTCAGCACACCTCGAGTAATTTTTGAAACAGACGTACAGTACTGGACAAAATAAAGTATGCACTACTTCAACCACAACTGTGCATCTTGGCGTACAGGATGCAAATGCTTTCCTATCCCTCGAACCGCACAGAAACGTAAAAAAAATGTGTTTGTTGTTAATGTATCATATCAAGATAAAATGAAAAAAAAAACCAATTACCTTGTGATCAAAAAGTTCCGGTAATTTGAAAAAAAAACGCATTTATTTCAATTTTTAATTGATATCTTTATTATCGCCTTCAAAGTACTCGCCATTAGAGGCAACACACATATGCCAGCGCTTTATCCAATCATCCATACATTTTTTATAGGCCGATGAATGTATGGCTTTCAGTTCTTCCAGCGAATTCTTTTTATCGCATCAATCGATTCAAAACGCCTACCTCTGAGCGGAATTTTCAGTTTTGGGAAGAGAAAGAAGTCGCACGGGGCAAGGTCTGGTGAATATGGTGCTTGTTTGATGGTATTGGTGGAGTTCTTGGCCAAAAATTCACAAATAGTGAGCGCGGTGTGTGATGGAGCGTTATCGTGGTGTAAAATCCACGAATTATTGCGCCACAATTCTGGCCTCTTCTTTCGAATTGCCTCACGCAAACGTCTCATAACTTGTAAATAATACTCTTTGTTAACCGTTCGACCTTCTGGAAGGAATTCAGAATGGACGACACCGCGAAAATCAAAGAAAACGGTCAGTAAAACTTTAATTTTGGAGCGACTTTGTCGTGATTTTTTTGGTTTCGGCTCATCTTCGGCGCGCCATTCGGACGATTGTTGACTTGTGAGCATATCAAATTCATATACCCACGTTTCATCACCAGTTATGATGCGTTCCATGAATGTGGGATCGCTATCTGCGTTCGCAATCATCTGTTTAGCGACCTCAACTCGATGCTGTTTTTGCAAAAAATTCAGCTCTTTTGGAACAAGTCGTGCTTCAATGCGTTTCATGCCCAGAATTTCCGTCAAAATGTGTTCGGTCGATCCAAATGAGATATCAAGGAGTGCAGCTATCTCCCGAATGCTAATTGAGCGGTTTTCCATAACTAAATTCTTCACGGAAGCGATGTTTTCATCGGTAGTTGAGGTCGATGGTCGTCCAGAACGCGGCATGTCACTCACGCTTTCACGGCCTTCTTTAAAGTCTTTGTGCCAAACAAATGTACGATTTTGTGACATAGAGTCCTCACCAAAGGCTTTTTGCAACATTCTGAGCGTTTCCGCTGCAGAAAATCCGTTTGCAACACAAAATTTCACACAAACGCGTTGTTCCAATTTTTTATCCATGGTAAAAATCGCCGAGCGTCTATTTTTCGACTAACAAAAGCAGTTGTCAAAACAAAACTAATGGATAATTTGCTCTCACACTTTGACAGAATATCAGAACTAGTGTTGCCATCTTACACTAAAAAGATTTTACCGAAAAAATAAAGGCGGCCTTTTTAAATTGAAAATTACCGGAACTTTTTGATCACAAGGTAAAGCCTCACCACCATCCAAAAAAAAATAAAAAGGCAAATTTCAAAAAAGTTTACTTTTCATCAAGATAACGGCCCCAAGCACACCGCCCACAAAGCCACTGCGTACTTCCGTGCTTCACGTATCAAGCTATTGGAATGGCCCCCTCAAAGCCCGGACTTGAATCCTATCGAAAATTTGTGGTCTATTCTGTATCAAAACGTTGACAAAGGGGACGTGACCAATCGTGACAAACTATTCGAAGCTCTGGAGAAGACCTGGATGAATTTAAACCCTCAACACATCCGAAATCTCGTCGAGAGTACGCCACGACGA
Source organism: Aedes koreicus (assembly GCA_024533555.2). Taxonomy (NCBI): domain Eukaryota; kingdom Metazoa; phylum Arthropoda; class Insecta; order Diptera; family Culicidae; genus Aedes; species Aedes koreicus. Next base: position 89,443 of record JAHHFK020005283.1, on the reverse strand, counting down.
CGCCTGCAAGCCGTTAATGAGGCGCGAGGTGGTCATACTAAGTATTGATTTTAGCTTTAAGCAATAAAAGTCATGAATCTTTTAAGTGCGTACTTTATTTTGCCTATAAAAAAAACGAACAATCACCCAATAAACCTTGCTTTTTGTTGAAAATATTGCTCTCAAAGCTCAAATCAATCCAAATTCTGAAAATACATAGGTAATTGTAATTTTCGTCCAAAGGTATCGAAATGTAATCTTTCATAGTTGCTGGATAATAAGACTAATTTTGGAATTATGGAAGGTGCGTACTTTCTTTTGTCCAGTACTGTATCTGATTTTGTAAATAAAGAGGGGAAGTAAAATTCAAACGAAAATTTCTCAAAGGGAAATGTTATTCCTTGTGTTGGTCGTCCAAGTTTGCATCAAAGTGCTGAGGGTTTCTTGAATTTAACGTTTGAATCTTACTTCCCCACTTTGTTTACAAAATCAGTCTTTTTGAAATAAAGTACTCAAGACATAAATCAGTCCACGGATTTGTTCAGTCAAGTACACTGTAGTTCAACGGCTATTCGATAGATATACTTATTTGGCTGAACTGTTTGTTGGGATTTCACTTCCAGTTTTAAGAACTGAGAAAGAAATTTCTTAGAGTAGAAGCGCCGGTTTTGGCCATAGCACCAGTTTTGGTCATATTAGTGTTTAATTGTCAATTGTTGAACGTTTGGTCAGTTAGAGTATTTATTTTAAACATTCTCCAATACCGTTTATTCAAAAAACAATGAGTAATCAGTTTCATTCCATCACTATTGTAGAATCTAATTTTATTCCTCCTAGTTTACCATTCAATCTAGTGTTTAGGTAGTTAGCAACCAATTTTCAATTATTAATAATTTTAATTTTAAGTCCTTCAATACGCATCGGTATACACACTGGGCATAATGTACAGTTTTACAAACCATGGCTTTGAATTTTATAAACATAAAATAAGATTTTTCACCATTTTAACCATATTTAAAAAAGGTGCAAGAAACTATTAGTGTTCCCTTTTTGGACATGCCTCTAAGCAACCGCATATTTCACAGTCCTGTTTTCGCCATAGTTACACGTGTTGTTGTTTACGTTTGAGTTGATATTTATGGTTCGTTAATAATTCATCATTTTCATCCGATAAATCACAGTAAGTAACTATATTTATTCACTCTTATAATAAAATTCATAATTATTCAATAATCCCACCAATCAGCGTTCAAAAACTATGGTTTCAACGGCTAACATTGCCGAACAAACGTACAATGAACGTGCGTTACAATCATGTATACGGGAGATTACCTCCAAAACGTCTTCGGTATATGCGGCCAGCAAAAAATATGGGATTCGTCGGTCCACAATCCGATATCGCATGAGTGACAAGTGGCATAAAACCACAAAACGGGGTCCGGGAAAGATACTGTCAAAGAAGGAAGAGGAAAAGATTGTTTGCTGGCTGATTGGAATGCAACATCGAGGTTTTCCAGTGCAGCACCGTTCGTTATTATTCAAAGTTAAGGATTTCCTTGCCGAAAACCCCCGTAATACTCCGTTCAAAAATAATGGTCCAGGTAATCCCCAGTTTGTGTTATTTAATCACTAAGTTCTGTTTCTAATCGCATTTATTTAAGGCAAGAAATGGTTTTCATCTTTCATGACACGTTATCCACATTTGTCAATTCGGAGTCCAGAAGCTGTGACTTCAGCAAGCGTTCGAGTTTCCGAGGGTGATATCAGGAAATGGTTCAAGGAAGTTTCCACGTGGATGGACCAAGGATATAATGTCTGATTCAAGCCGTGTTTTCAACGGCGATGAAACCTCATTCTATCTGCATCCAAAGACTCGTGAAGTCCTTGCACAGAAAGGCTCTCGAAACGTATATGAGGTGGAGCGAGCGGATGGTAAACAGAACATTACCGTCATGTGCTTGTGCTCTGATCGTAGACCCTTTGGTTATCCTCCCAGGTCAGCGTATTAGGAAAGACGTTGCTCAAGCGTTTCCATCACCATGGGGACTTGGACAAAGTGAACGTGGTTAGATGACTACACACAACTTCAGTGAGTATATCAGAAAAATTTTCCACCCATTTCTGATGAAACATGGAATCCAGCTCCCCGTTATATTTTTTGTTGACGATCATTTCTATCATGTGGCTGTTGAGGTGGCAGATTTGTGTCTACAATTCAATACAATTCAATTTTTAAACCGTTGTAAGATCAATGAAAAAGGAAGTTGATGATTTGCGTTTCGTGCATCCTGGTGAAATTTTCACTGTGAGACAATTCGGTCCTATATTGGAAAAGGCAGTTGGCAAGGGGATAAAACAAGAAAGCATCACAGATGGCTTCCGTGTCTGCGGGTTGTATCCTTTTAACGCAGATAATGTTGACTATTCTAAGTGTAAAGCTACGACTGACTGTTCAAAAATTGTTAACACCTCCGACAGTGTGAACGGTGTATTTTCTAAAAACAACAATAATCTACAAACAACAAGAATTAACGAACATCAAGAATTAAAGTTCATCAGAACAGCCAATTCCAGCAATATCGATAGTTCCACTAGAAGAGAGTGAAAATCAATCGATGATCTCCAATCCAACGTTGTTCCCAGAAACAGCAGGTTTATCAGCAGGATCCTACACAACATTGCCAGCAGCTGATCCGTTGCCACTTACAAAACCCGATACAGCTCCGGTATCACAACTAAAATCTGCTACACACAGCATGACTTTTAGGCTATCTTCTTATGTATCAATTCACATAGATAAAATTAAGCGCAATAATGGGACCATCAACTCTGTCAAAGATTCTTGAAAGAGCAGATGAAAACACAACGCACGAGCAAAAGATCATTCGATTTTTCTACCAAGAGTTTATACAGCCTTATGTCAACATCTACACAACACCATTAGACCACAGAGAGGAACAGGATCATGTACTCCGAATGACTCTTTTAGAAAGAGACTTATGTTTGCCCTAATCGACCACTAATACTGAAACCGAAGGAACTGGTTATTCTAGCGAAACCAGTCAGCAGGAACTTATTACCACTGATCAGTTCTATTGTAATGACTCAACCGTTCTTGTAGAGCTCACTATTTCTACCGATGGGAACGTATCTTTCAATGGAGACTGTTCTCAGAAAGAGGTCATACGGTTACTGGAAGAATCTGCAAATGATATCGAAAAACTATGAATTGTGTGGATTCTTCAATTATTGGTGAGAGAGTACCAATTGATGGTTCACCATAATCTAACTCATTTTATCTTTGTAATATTTGTAGAACTGCTAGTCGAGCAATCTCAACCAGAAGCACTTCAAGATGTTATCAACAAAAGAACTGAATCTAGGATGACCAGCATTTCTGACTTCCTCAAGTTGCCACCAGCACCTGGCAGGACTGGTAAATATCGAAACTAAACGAAGAAGTTTTATCCAGTTTTGATTGCCGGCGAACGGGGGAAATTCGCAAAGTGGAACAAGAAAAGCAGGATAATGAACACAAAAGAAAAGATGAGGAGCAAAAAAGAAGAAAATGGCTGCCAAATTACAAAAACGTGAAAGAGCAAAGAGTAAGTTGAAGAAATCGAAGAAAGCTGTAAATCAAGATAAAGATAAGAAATCACTGGAGATAGGCAAACAAAGAAAGGTGATGAATAATGTTGCAGGTATTCCGAACAAGAAAAAGAAAGAAAATTGAAAACATTGTTATCCATAATTATGTTGCGTTGGAATATGATCGAAACTACTAAACTAAAAGTTCAATTTAACACAAGAAAACGAGATTTCTTAGGGTACTGGCACCGTATTTAAAGGGTGTCCACGATGAAATTGCCACACACAAAATTGATTCGCAAAATTCGAGTTTTCATCCGATTGCCATCAAATTTTCAGGGATTGAGAAATAAATATTAAACTTCAGTTTACCATTTTACTCGTATTTTATTTACAGTCCATACGCAAATGCCCGCACCTTGGCCTTAACCCCGGCCAAAGGATTCTGCACAACCTGTGAATCAACCGTTTTTTGCATGTAAACCCATACTTTCTTCAGTTCCTCGACTGTCTTCACAACCTTAGGTCGTTTAAGAAGGTGCTGCTTCATAATCGCCCAGTACTTCTCGATGGGGTGGAGCTCCGGAGTGTTGGGAGGGTTGAACATTTTCGGCACGAAATTGACCTTATTGTCCGCATACCACTTCAGCACGTCCTTGGAGTAGTGGCATGAGGTCAAATCCGGCCAGAAGATTGTTGGGACGTTGTGGGCCTTCAGGAGAGGAAGCAGCCGCTTCTGGAGGCACTCTTTTATGTACACCTGTCCGTTCATCGTGTCCTGAGTCACGAAAGGTGCACTCCGCTTCCCGCACGTGCAGATGGCTTGCCAAACCAGGAATTTCTTCGCAAATTTGGACATCTTCTGAGTGCGGACATGCTCCGGAACGCTGAACTTATCCTTGGCCGTGAAAAACAGGTTGCCGGGGATCTGTTTGAAGTCGGCCTTCACATATGTTTCGTCGTCCATGATGCAGCATTCAACTTTCGTCAGCTTTCGTTGAGGTACAACTTCCTGGCACGGGTTTTGGCGGACTTGTTCTGCTTCTCGTCCCGATTAGGGGCCTTTTGTACCTTGAACGTTCGAAGCCCAGCCTTAGTTTTGGCCTTCTGGACAAAACTTCGGCTTAGGTGCAGCTTCTTAGCCACATCCCGAACGGAGGCGTTCGGATTTCGGTTGAAGGCCCCAACTAGGCGGTTGTGATTTTTGGTGTTGTACGGAATACTTTTTCCTTCACTTCTGGGCTTCCGATCGGTGGTCAATCGTTCCTCGAACCGCTTAATCACTAGCGACACCGTGGAATTCGCGATTCCCAACGTTTTAGCGATGGAACGATGCGAGAGATCCTTGTTCTCGTGATGAATGCGCAAGATTTTATCACGCACGAGCTGTTCTTTCGACTCCATTTCCGCGAGTTTTGATCACAGGACTTCAAACTTGCAGGATGTAAATAATGCACTATGAACTAAATCCACCCAAATTTTCATTAAATTCTACCCAACGGTTAAAAAGTTAGAGCAATTTCATAGTGTGGCAATTTTATCGTGGACACCCTTTAAGTATAAATGTCTCGAGAATCGAAATGAATAAGAACCTACGTCACTTACTTCACTGTTTCTCTCACGCATTTTTCTAAAGTGAGCCAAATTTGAGTAAAGCCAAGTGCCAAGTGAGTAAAAGTTACTTCTTTGATGTACACCATTTGTCATAAGTACAAAATAGCTTCAACTGAATATCACATCACTCCCCAAAAGTTATGGTAGTGCACTATAAAAAGGTAGATGTGATGAGGTGATACCAAACATTTAAAAGCGATGCAACATTGGGGCTATCCATATACCTCGTAAACAGTTAAGGGGGGGGGGGGGATTGGTGGTCAGTTTGGCAAATGTCGACGGTCCATACAATTTTTGGAAATTTAGATTGTTCGCGCAGAGGGAGGAGGGTATTAAACATCGGTCAAATCCTGACCACATGGTACATTGGATTGATTTCTTGTGTAGGTCGGGTAGTATACGCCGATCCGCTGCAATTGTTTGCCCAAAGATATGAATTCCAAGAAAAGACAAGTAAAAAGTTGATTCTTAATTTGGTAAGGTAAATTGAAATATTTTATAAACACCAACAGTACATTTACAGCAGCATGCCTAAAATAGGAACTCTGAGTGGCCGATATAAGAACACTATGGCCAAAATAGGAAACTAGTCAAGATATTTTAATTTATCAAAAATACTAACCATAACGTATGTTTTCCTTAATTAGACAAAGTAATCGTAAAGATTATAAGTAAAACTATCCAATTACGCCAAATGACTTGTACAATTATTTTTTGCAGAAGTACAGTGATCGAAGTTCTTTGACTTATTGTTTACAATGGCCAAAACCGGTGCACTTACCCTACCAAATTCATTTGGAGCCTTCGCAGTAAGATGCGGTCTCTCGTAACTCTGTAGAAGAGCTCCAAAACGCCTTCCTGTTGCTCGCAGAACTCTTCGGCAGTGGCGATGCCGTGACTGACGATTATTATGTTGGAGTAATCGGCCAGCCCTGCACGGTCCAACAACGTTTCAAAATCACCTTCTGGAGCCTCATTGTCCGGAAGTGGATTAAAGAGCTTCTGCATGTGTTGCTACTGTAGTCAGCAATGTTAAAACTCAGTTTCGTATTAGTTTTAATTTCGCAAATTGAAAAATATAATTAAGAAAAAAAACCAAATAATGCACTTACCTGTCGGAGCGTTGACGAAACTGGATGGAAATGATTGATGCTACTGGCAGACGGGAAACGGATACTGTGTTGAGAGAAATAAAAATAAAAAAATAAAACGAGCACTTCATTATGAAATGTCGGCAGTAAACAACTCATTCTTTCATATTCTTGCTCATCCATTTTTCTCACTTACCGGTAGTTAAGCGGACACGGGATGGCGACGGAATGCACGAAAATTCCATTCTCTTTGCCGGGCAGGAACCACGGACGGTACGAAAGCAAGCACTGAGTTGATACAAAATGACGTTTTGACAGGTACGCGTAACGCTTGGTACAGGTACGCTTAACTCATGATTTCTGGCTTATGAAAATGGTTGCGCTGAATCATGATATTGGTAATTTCGGTCTTGCAGTCATGATGCAGAGACATGATTTCATAAAGGAATACAGCGTCTGGTTCTGGTAAATCTAAAATCAGATTTGTTTCCGTGTAGTGAATTATTATTAATTCGTTTTCTAGCCAAATTGTAATTTAGTGGTTGGTCAATATCAACCCGTATTCACGGCAATGAAATTCACAAATCCTGGACCAATGATTGATAGCATTCCTTGTCACATAAGCATTCATGCGTTCTGCTTCCCAAATCCTTGGTAGCAAATATTCAAACACTCATTTCAAATTAATCAAACTTTAAACTGATCCATCCAATGGAGCACGAGAGATGGTTCGCCCGTACCGATCGTGACGTGACGTTATTACATCTCCGACTGGATTTGGCGGAAATATGGTCCGGCTAAGAGATGATAAATTGAAGCACCATAAGCGCAGCAAAACCCGACAAAAAGTAGCAACTTTAAGCGTTCTTTTTGATGTGCCTCTTCTCTCGAGTGGTGCCACGTATCATCCGAAGACATCAAAAAGACTACAACCGCTCCGGTATGGAGCAACATGGAGAGGTCAATATTTGTTCTGCTCTTTGGCGGGTCCTGGTGAGTGGTTTGTCTGGAGTGGAATCAGCCACAGTCGGTGAAGAAAATGTGCTTACCAATGATGAAGAGGAGATCTAGAGCGAAGAAGAAGAAGAAGATGGTTGGTGTCTTTTTTGGTGTTCTCAGAATCAGGGAGAGAAATGAGGGTGCTAGGATTTATGGAAATTTGTTTGATTACTCGGATGGGTGGAAACAATATGATGCCATGAGAGGTACAATAAATGTTGTCATTTGAAAGATGCACGGTTCTGCCACTTGAACATGTTTGATCCGTATGAGTGGCTTCTTCCGCTAAACAGATACAAAATCTATCTATTCATAGTGATATGAACATTATTGCGTATAAAGGATGCGTTGCGGATGCGTTTCTGTGAATTTGACAGTATCCTCAAAGGTTTTCTGTCAAATTTACATAAACGGAATGCAAACGCACTCATTATTGTGGGCAAGCCTTGACACATGAGCAGAACTGCGGACGTGCAAGTTGTTTATAGAGACACCTACACCAATACACATATTTACAAATTTGGCGCAGTTCTTTTCAATTTTGCATTTAAAATGCCTTTCAGTAGTACTGAATATTACCATTTTCCACTTATTTGTAAATATGACGTTAGAGCAAGCAGAACAACGCTTCAAAATTACTCTCGTTAAATTTCGGACGCTTTTCTTTCAGTGTAATTTTTGAATTATTACATCGATCGCTGAAACGTTTCAATTATATGACAGCCAAAGCTCTCCACTTAATTTCATGGTACATTATGTTTACATTCTTGTTGCATTGGTAAAATGGCGTCGAATCAAGTGGAAGTGCGCAAACGAATTTTGTAACGGCAGCAAAATCTGACTTTCTTGCCAAGAAGCTCAAACTACCAAAGAGTAGCGTGTTTAGGGTATCTTCAATGGTGGTTCGAATCGTGGTTTGAATTTATTTTTTTAGACGAAACGCATAAACATCGCTGCACCGGTGTTGTAAATTTTATTTTATTACTCATTTATTTTGCATAGTATCCAATCTGGTATATATTTTAGTCTATTCTTGCAGTAATTCAGAACAAGAAAATTTTTTATCTATATACATAAAAATGTGTTGGGGTTTCCTTTGTCACGATTTAACTCGGAGACTGCTGAGCTGATCGGCGTGAAAATTTGTATGCAGGGTTTTTTTTTTTTTGGGCCTGAGAAGGTTCTTAAAGGCCAGTATCGACTTAAAAAGTAGAGAGGTTACGGAATTTTGTTCAATATTACCAAGCGGAATTTTGACAATTGATCTGCATGGAACGAAATGTCACCTTCACTTACGGAATAATCGAGCGGAATATTTTTCCGAAAGTAAAAGTGACAGCTCCGATTAGTTTGCGTGGAAACCTTACAAATTTCAATTTTATTTTTCGTCCTTTTCAGGTGGATACTGCAGCAGAAATTTCTTTTAAATTCTTTACTTTTACGTTTTAGTTCCGGAATTTAACATTGGTTTGGGATAGAAAAAGAAATTTCTTTCCAACACGATACCGACCTTAAGACAGTAAGAGACCCATCCCTCCTGTGAAAAGGGGGCTCCCATACAAATGAAACACATATTTCTGCATAACTCGAGAACTGATCATGCAAAGGAACCCAAATTTAGCATGCGGAAGTTTATGGAGGCGAAAAATGTTTCTATGGTAGTCTGAGACCCATCCCTTTTCTAGAAAGAGAGGCTCCCATACAAATGAAACAAAAGTTTCTGCATATCTCAAGAACTAATCAAGCAAATGGAACCAAATTTGGCATGTGGAGTTTTCTGGTGCCGAAAAATGTTTTTTTTGGTGGTTTGAGACCCCTCCCCTCTCCTAGAAGGGGTGCTGTCATTCAAATGAAACTGCCATTTCTTCATAACTCTAGATCTAATAAAGGAAATAGAACCAAATTGGGCTTGCGGGGATTTTAAAGGCAATAAATGTTTCTACAGTAGTTTGAGACCCCTCCTCTCTCTCTCTGGAGAGGGGGGGGCGGTCTCCCATACAAATGAAACACAAGTTTCTGCAGAACTCTAGAACTAATCAAGTGAATGGAACCAAATTTGACATGTAGAGGTTTTTGAAGGCAAGAAATGTTTCTAAGGTAACACGAGACCCCTCCGCCCTCTGTTAGAGGGGGGCTCTCATACTAATGAAACACACATTTGTGCATAACTCGAGAATTAATCAAGCATATGGAACCGAATTTGGCAAGTGGAGGTTTTTGGAGGAGAGAAATGTTTCTATGGAAGTTTACGATTCCTCCGCCATCTGAAAGGGGGAGGGAGGGGAGTTTCCATACAATTGCAACACAAATTTCTGAATAACTCGAGAACCAATCAAGTCAATGGAACCAAATTTGGCATGTGGAGGTTTTCGAAGGCAAGAAATATTTCTATTGTGATTTGAGACTCCTCCGCTTACTGAAAGAGGGGTCTCTCATACAAAGGAAACACGAATTTCTGCATAACTCGAGAACAAATCAAGCAAATGTAACCAAATTTGACATGTGGGGGTTTTGAAGGCAATGATTGTATAGTGGTTTGAGAAACCACCCCCCTCTGGAAGGGAGGGCTCCCATACAAATGAAACACAAATTTCTACCAAAAATGAGAATTATCCAGGTTACTTAAACACGTGTTTTTCTCTGGTAAGAAACAAGTTTTGATAAAAGTTTGAACCCCTGCTTATTCAAGAAAAAAAACTCATTTTGAAAAAAAACCAGAGGAATTAATTCATTTAGTTGCAAGCGTAGCAGCGCACGCACCGGGTTCAGCTAGTATTAAATATTTATGAGCCGGTATATTTTTGGCCAAAAATTCGCCGTCTTTAGTGCGGGTGATGCTAGCGCCGGGCAGAATGTGGTGTTGCTCGCCTCGGATACTGATAATTAACTCAAGTTCCTCACGGTGCTAGTGAACTGTCTTTTCGTTTCATTCCTGAATAACGAATGGTCTCCTAGTTTCTAACAGCCACTGCATTTTCCGGAAAACGCTGATTAGTTCGAAAAGAGGAGGTTCCCACAATTGTGACTGTTGTGGATTTTACGACTAATTTGGTGGCAAATTCAACCCCTATTAGAAGGTAGTGTTTACTATCATTTCCATCAATGCCACTCTGGTGTACCTTTTCTCATTTCCATTACTGTAATGTTGTCATTATTATAACAAAAGTGAACTTGATTAAATCAAACACGTTGTTTTTCGCTCGCTGTAAATCCGCGTTTTATTCCGGTTCCCATTTCAGGTTTTGGACCCAAAACGTTTTTGTAGTAGTGACATCAAAGTGGTCGCGTGATGGAGGAGAAGCCGGAGTGATTGTTTTTGTCTCTGTTTGACGGCACAAATTATTCTGTCTGGAAGTTCTGGATGCAGATCCTGCTGGAGGAACACGAGCTCGTCGAGTGTGTTCAGATGAATGCCAGTGAAATGGAGGACCGGGGGATACAGCCGAGATCAAGAAGAGGAAGGAATTGGCCCGAGAGAAGTGTTCGAAATCCGACAGAAAATGTAAGTCGCTTTTAGTTTCCCGGATTTATGACTCGCAGCTTGAATATATTCAAGACAAGCAGTCCCCGGAGGACGTGTTGGATGCGCTGCAGAGAGTCTTCGAGTGTCGGAGCATAGCGAGTCGGATGCACATCAAGCGGAGGATGTTGTCCCTTCGGTTCGATGGCAGAAGTTTGCAGCAGCACTTCCTGGTGTTTGAAAAAATGGTCCGGGAATACTGTACGACTGGTGCCGAGCTGGAGAAAGTCGACGTCATCTGTCATCTGTTGCTGACACTTGGGTCGTCGTTTTCCGCCGTAGTGACGACACTCGAGATGATGCCGGAAGAACAGCTTTCCGTGGAGTTCTTGAAGTGTCGGTTTCTGGACGAGAAGACGAAACGGAAAGGTGTAGAGTTGTGCACCCCCCAGCAACGAACAGACAGCTTTCGCCGGATCGAAGCAGCAGCCGCCGAAGAAGACGATGAAGTGTTTCGGATGTAAAAAGGATGGGCACTAGCTGTCCGAGTTTCCAGTCCGGAAGAAGGAGAAGAAGTCAGAAGATAGGAAGTCGAAAGCGCACCTGGCCAGTGGAGGTGGTGTGTGTTTTGTAGGTGTCAGCAGGGGAAACGCAGCTTCGGAAGAATCGAAGCGAATTCGGTGGTACATCGACTCCGGATGCTCAGAACTCACCTGGTGAACGATAAGAGTCTTTTCGAGGAGCTTCATTGGCTACGAGACCCGGTGGAGATAGCAATCGCGAAAGACGGTGAATTGACCGTGGCCAGGTACTCCGGCACAGTGAAAGTGATTTCCAGCGTCAGTGGTAAGCAAACTGAATGCACAATTAAGAACGTTTTATTCGTGCCTGAGCTTCGTTGCAACCTGTTCTCTGCGATGAGAAGCAGGTATGCGCGTTACGTACGCAGGAGGAAAAGTCAAAATCTACTGTGGTTCGGATGTCGTCAGGTGTGGTTTTCGTGCCGGAAAACTCTACCAACTCAATTTTTGGAGGGTTCGTCGCGTCGCGAGTGAATCGATGCTAACGTAATCCAAAGGACATGGAACTGTGGCACCGTCGTTATGGACATTTGAATGCCAAGAGCCTCGAGCAGCTTTTTCGTGGTGCAATGGTTACGGGAGTAAAACCGCCGGGAGACGTGAAAGGACCCAAGGACAAAAGCGTTGTCGTGTGTAAGCCGTGCTTGTTGCGCAAGCAGACCCGTAATCCGTTTTCGGTATGCGAAGCGAAGAGATCGTCGCGAGTGCTCGAGCTAATCCACTCCAACGTTTGTGGACCAGTGACGCCAGTCGGACTGGATGGTTTATAATACATCTTGACTTTTATCGACGATTGGGCACATTTCGCAATTGTGTTCTTGATCGAATCGAAGAATGAAGTGATCGAACAGTTCCGAAATTTTTAAGCTCTAGTGACCGCTAAATTTGGACAGAAGATAAGTCGCCTTCGATGCGACAACGGTGGCGAATATCGCAGCAAGGAATTCGAGCGTTTCTGCAAGCGATCCAGGTGAAGTGGACGGTTCCGTACACGCCCGGGCAGAACGGGCTGAGCGAGCGGATGAACCGCACTCTGGTGGAGAAGGCCCGCTCGATGCTAGAGGATTGCGATATTGACAAGCAGTTTTGGGGTCAAGCGATCCAAACCGCTGCGTTTTTGCTAAACCGTAGCCCGTCGAGTGCGATCCAATCCGGAAAGACGCCATACGAATTGTGGGAGGGTAGTAAGCCGAACGTATCAAAGCTGCGCACGTTTGGCTGCAGTGCTTTCGTGCATGTTCCGAAAGAGCATCGGAAGAAAATGGATGCCAAAGCGTGGAAGGGAAACTTCGTAGGCTACACCCATAACGGCTACCGCGTGTGGGACGAAAGGTCGCAGCGGATTGTAAACACACGGGACGTTGTGTTTGACGAGTCTCGAGGCTATGAACCGGAGGATCGACGGATTGATAACTCGGATGTGTTCCTGTATCCGGCTGCGGAGCACGAGTCAGCTGTTAGTGACGATGAGTCGGCCGATAGCGATGACGAAGCCGAGGACGAAGCATCTGCAGAAGAGTCTGAGGAGGAATTCGGAAGTTTGATCCAAGAGAGCGACGCTGAAGGTAGTCCTGGTGATGGGCTTGAAAGTGAGCCTCAACCACAGGAGGATTCACGGCCACAGCGGGAACGGAATGCCCCTGCCTGGCACAAGGACTATGATGTTGAATATGCGGCATATGCTCTGAACGCAACGAGGTACGTTGACAACGTGCCCAATTCCTTGGCGGAGGCTTGAAAGCGGAAGGATTGGCCGAAATGGGAGGAGGCAGTGAATGACGAGATGGCTTCGTTGAAGAAGAATCAAACCTGGACTTTGACGAAGCTACCTGAAGGTCGGAATCCCATCACCTGCAAGTGGGTGTTCCGGATCAAGCGTGGGATCAACGGACAGTCAGATCGATATAAGGCTCGTCTAGTGGCTCGTGGTTTTAGCCAACGTCGAGGCTTTGACTACGGTGAGACCTATTCACCTGTCGCTAAGCTGGACACGCTTCGCACCGTGTTGGCGGTTGCGAATCATGAAAAGATGGTCGTCCATCAAATGGACGTGAAGACGGCCTTCTTGAATGGAGAGCTTCAGGAGGAAATCTTCATGGTCCTACCCGAAGGTTTCGAAGCTGGAGCGAACCTAGTATGTCGTCTAGGGAAGTGCTTATACGGGCTCAAACAGGCATCGAGAGCTTGGAACGATCGGTTCCATGTATTTGTGGAGCGTCAACTGAAGTTTGCGAGGACCATGAACTGTCAGTGCCTGTACGTCTGGAAGATCGACAAGGAAACAGTGATCATGGTGATCTATGTCGACGATATCATAATCGCTGGTACGTCACTGAAGCTGGTGAAGGCGGTGAAGGACTGCTTGGCTCGCGAATTCGAGATGACTGATGCTGGGGAGGTAAAATGTTTCTTCGGCATGCGCGTTGGTCGTGACCTAGAAAGCGGAGTGATGCGTATCAGCCAGAAGCAGTATCTCGAAGATTTGTTGTGGCGGTTCAAGATGGAAGACTGCAAAGCGGTTTCAACTCCGATGAGAAATCGCTTGAAGCTTCCACGCAGTGAGGAGAAGGATCGAACCAGCCAACCCTACAGGGAGTTGATGGGGTGTTTGACCTACGCTGCGTTGACGACCCGTCCGGATTTGGCAGCTTCTGTAAACTTTTGTAGCCAATATCAAAGTTGTCCGACGGATCTTCACTGGACTTATTTGAAGTGGATTTTGCGCTACGTCAAAGGGACGTTAGACGTAGGTCTGGTGTTCCGAAGGAGTCCTGACACGGTTACGATGGAGGTGTTTTCCGACGCAGACTGGGCAAATGACGTCGTGGACAGGCGATCTGTAAGTGGAGGTGTGTTTAAAGTCTTTGGATGCACTGTAGCTTGGATCACCCGGAAGCAACAAACGGTATCGCTTTCATCAACGGAGGCGGAACTGGCTGCACTCTGCGTGGCTGCGTGTCACGAACAGTGGCTGGCACGACTGTTGCGAGACTTGGGGTACGATCCCGAGGAGCCGATCGTATTCCACGAGGATAATAAGTCAACGATGCGGATTGCCGAGGAGTCGAAGGATTTCGGTCGTATGAAGCATGTGGACGTTAAGTTCCTTTATGTCAGGGAGCTGGTGCGACAGAAGAAGATCTGTCTCCAGTACGTTCCGTCAGCAGATCAGCAAGCCGAAATGCTGACAAAGAGTCTTCCTGTGGCAGCTTTTCGACGACATTGCCCTGGCATTGGGCTGGCTAATTGTAGCGGTTAAGCAAGGGTGTTAGGAGGCAACCCCTATTAGCAGGTAGTGTTTACTATCATTTCCATCAATGCCACTCTGGTGTACCTTTTCTCATTTCCATTATTGTAATGTTGTCATTATTATAGCAAAAATGAACTCGATTAAATCAAACACGTTGTTTTTCTCTCGCTGTAAATCCACGTTTTATTCCGGTTATTCTGTGACCATCCGAAAACCATTTCAAATTCCTATTCCAAATGGTATTTCGGCTACTCGGGAATGAAAAATCATGAGGTCTTCAAAGTGTACAATCGGTTTATTGATGGATGGGTCATGATTAGCACTCGCAAATAGCTCATACAGATACATTTTAAAGAAGCCTGTTATATTGAAACTTCCGGCAAATTTACAGGGGATAAGGCTATTCAGGCCTATCTTCTAAGGGAGGAGATACATGTTACTATTGCAGTTTTGATAAGCATTCTGGGAGAAACTGATGATATCTTCAGGATAGATTCAATTCGTATTTCTTGGAGGAAAGTTCGAATCGTTTAGGAATCGTTTTTAAATATTTTATTATTCAATCGCTTCTCGGCCTAAAGGCTAAGATCAAAGTGTATTATATTATTCAATTGCATATTCTACAACTTTTAGACAATCCTATGCTTTTCTCAAAAGTGACATTAATAGTTCAGAACTTCTACAAGCTTTTAGAAACTGAACGATCTGTTAAACACATATTGTCTGAATTACTGTGAACATCGGAATATCTATGAGAAGAGGATGGACATATATTAAACCTGACAGAGGCTGATTAAGCTTGCCGAGAGTTGAATAAACTTATTGGAAACTCCAAGATAATCCTGAAATTTGCTCGCTCTTTTTTTTAGAAGAGAAGTGGTGGAAGTTCAGAGAAAATCATTGAATTGTGAAAAAAATTGCAACGTTTCAGGAAACTTGTATCCATCATCATACATGGAATAACAACTATATAAACAACTTTTTGAAAATCAACGGGACGTTAAGAAGCAGATGTAGCCAGAATATCAAAAATATTTAAATAATTTACAAGACATTGAAAAATATCAGGGGTGGCATTATGTAGCTCGAAACGACTTTTTGTACGAACGCTTGTGAGAAAAAGTTCTTCGTTTCGAGATCCGCAATACGGCCCCAGGTTATTGGTCAAATTGCAAATTTTTTGATGAGTAGGCGGAATTTCTGTGAAATAAAAAGCGTTACCGAGATGTTGTTATACCTTATTAAAACTTTTTAGAATCTCCAAGATAGTGATATAGCGGAAATTCCAAGAAATTGATTCAACAATAAAAAGTAGTGGATTTTTTTGATTCTTGTTTTGATTCACTACGAACAACTATTGAGTACCAAGAAGTTTAGGTTCTTATTAAAACTTAAAGCCTGTCCACGTTAAATTTCAGAAACCAAAATGATAGCAGCAAAAAAAATACACATAATTCCACAAAACTAATATTGTTTATTTCACAATAATAGAGTTATATCTACATAAGAAACAGTTGATTTAGATGTTAATGCGTCTTTCTGTAAAATTTTTGAAGTTTCTGTGGTACACTCGCCACCAGGTTTCGTACGGTATCCTCAGATACGCCCGCCGTGACGATTCTCCGTCTTCGCTTGAAATCATCGGTATCATTTGCTTTTATCTTAGTTCCGAAGAGTTTCCGCTTAACTAGAGCCCAGTACTTCTCTATTGGGCGAAGCTCTGGACAGTTTGGTGGATTGGCTGATTTTGGCACGTATTTGACCTCTTGTACCTTATACCATTCCAGGACCGATTTCGCATAGTGACAAAAGGCCAAATCCGGCCAACACAGAGTTGGGGAGTCGGGGCTTCTGATAAATGGTAGCATTCTTTTTCGTACACATCCTTATTGAAAGTGCCGGTAGATATGAAACTTTTAGATTTTCGACAACAACTACATATGGCCTGTAAAATCAAATACTTCTTCGGGAATTTCGACAACTTCTTTGTCCAAAAATGCTCTAAAACGGCGTTCCTTTGCATTGCGGTATCAAAAGCCAAACTTGGAAGCTGTTTAAAGTCTTCGAGTACGCATGTTTCATCGTCCATTATGATACAAGAAAATGTTTGCAAAAAATTGGTGTAAAGCTCCTTAGCATGACTTTTTACAGTGAAATTTTGCTTGTCATCCCGGTTGGGCACCTTTAACACTTCGTACGCCTTCAATCCTTGCCTCTGCTTTACTTTTTGTACGTTTGATTTCTCAACTTTGCGAGCCACATTTCGCACAGAATGATTGGGATTTGTCTCAATAATGGCTACCACCTTCTGGTCCATTTGTCGGGAGCATACTTTTCGATTTGTTCCACTTCCAACCTTCCGATCTACTGTTAAGCGCTGAACAAATGATTTGCAAACACAAAACACCGTACTTTTCGGTAGTGTTAGTTTCTTGGCAAGATCGCGTACCGATAAATCCGGATTTTGCTGCCGTTCATACAAAATGCGTTTGCGCACTTCCACTTGATTCGACGAAATTTTATTGAATGTAAAAAGAAAGTAAATATGTTGTACCACGAAATAAAGTGGAGAGTTTCAGCTGTCATATAAGTGAAACGTTTCAGCGATCCGTGAAATAATTCTTAATCTACACTGAAAGCAAGTGTCCGAAATTTGACGTGGACAGGCTCTAAGTACCCTGAACTATTGAAAGTTTCTCGAACTTCTTGGAAGATCACTGAACTTCTAGGAAGCTCCCTAAACTTATGGAAAATTGTTTGGATTGTTTCCTAAACTTTTGAGAATGCTCGAAAACTCCTTAGAAGTTTCATGAATTTATTGGATGTTTTCTGAAATTTTGGAAAGTTCCCCGGTCTTTGAGGATGTTCTCTACAATTCTTGGAAAATCCCGGAAGTTTTCTGAGCATCTGGGAAGCTTTTTGAGCTTTTGGGAAGTTTCCTGAACTTCTGGAAAGTTCTCTGATTTTTTAAGACGTTCTCTGATTGTCTGAAATGTTCGCTGAGCTGCTAGTAATTTTCCTGATCTTTAGGGAAGTTCCCTGATCCTTGGAGATATTTCCTGAAGTTCTGGAAAGTTTTCTGAATTTATGAGAAGTATCCTGATTTTCAAGGAAGTTCCTTGAACTCTAGCAAGTTTCATAAACTTCTGAGAAATTCTCTGGACCTCTAGAAAGATCCGAACACTTTTCAAAAGCTTCATGATTGTATGGAAAGTTCTCTGAACTTGTGAGATGTTCTATAATTTTCTGGAAAGTTCCCTGATTTTTTGGGATGTTCCCTGAACGTTTGGGAAATTCTATGAACTTTTGGGATGTTCTATAATTTTCTGGAAAGTTCCCTGAATTTCCGGTAAGTTTTCTGAAATTCGGGAAAGCTTATTGAACATCTTACTTGAACTTCTGAGAAATACCATAAAATTGTTTTGATAAGTTTTCTGAACTTCTGGAAAGTTCCCTGAATTTTTGGAAAGTTACATAAACTTCTGGGAAGAATCCTTAACTTTTGGGAAGTTCCCAGAACTCATGTAAAGCTCCCTGAATTGTATGATGTATGATATGTACTACCACCCATTGTAGCACGGAAACTAAGTCCGACAGCAATGGGCTCTCCCCTCTGTTAGACTTGATCAAGCTTTAATAACCACTGATTATCCTAATCATGCCGTTGTGTGAAGGGCCAAAAAGGGGTTGGGTGGATCGATATGCAACATCACTTATACGTATCCACAGGGATATAAAGAATCTCCTTCCAACAACAAGACTGAACAATTGGTCAAAAGAGCAAGCTATCTAACATGAGGATGCCCCAATGGGCGGGGAGAAGAGCTCGCCCTCTATTCACAAACTGTTAGCAATGGGGAGTTGGCATTCCCACTCTCCCCATCCAGAGTGCTTCAATTGGGTGCCCTGATGGTCCCTCCCATTCCCATGAAATATTTATATAATGGTGTATATATTTATGTAAATGAAAAATACTACAAGCATTCGTATCTATAATATATGATCTTCATTCGGTGGATCCTGAAATGCAAGCAATGTTGTAAAATGTTAAAGTGTAGAGTTCTGTGGTTCGCGCTTAAGCACGTTTACGTTCGTTTTCAGCGATAGCAGCATTTCACCAAAATTTTGATTTGAAGTATCCTGAAAAAGTTTATTAAATCTATTGAAATTTTACAAAACTAACATTTACACATTTTAATTTACTGTTACCATGGTCACTATTTGCTACTTGATGCTGATTCTATAACAGCAATCCGCTTTTATTTTTGCTGACCTAATAGTTATTGCTACCGAGTTAAGAATGGGAAGATTTATGTGGAAGGGAGTTAAAGATAAATGGGCTAAAAAAACAATAAGTTATGTTTAAATCATCTATGAAGTAAAATCAATAAAATAATATTACCAAATATAATGATATTGTATGTTATGATGAAGTAATGACAAAGATTGAATGTAAAATCAAACACTAGCCAAATGGCACACAGCGCTGCATGAATCAGCTCAGCTCAGAATTGGTAAAAAGTCCATTTGCAAACCGGAAATGAAAAATACATTCAGCAATAAGTGCAAAAGCCTGACACAGATTCCGTAATTTTCAAAAGCCTACCACAGCTGTAATTCTCATGTAAAGCCCCCTGAATTTATGGAAAACTCCCTGAATTTCTGGGAAATACCCTGAATTTCAGCGAAGCTGCTGAACTTCTGGGAAGAACGCTTAAGGGCTATTCATAAACCACATAGACTTTTTTGGGGTGAGGGGGGGGGGGGGCTTTGAACAAGGTATACGCTCCATACAATATTTCAAAAAATTGTATGGAGAAAAGTCTACGAGGGGGGAGGGGGTCTGAGATTTTCAAAAATTAGTCTACGTGGTTTATGAACCAGCCCTTCTGGGAAGTTCCCTGATTTTCTGAAAAGTTTCCAGATTCTCTGGGATGTTGCCTAAACATCAGGGAGAAACTTAAAACTTCATGGAAGTTTCCTAAATTTCTTAGCAATATCCTGAACTACTGATGAGTTTTCTGAATTTCTGGGAAGTTCACTGAATTTCTGGGAAGTTCACTGAATTTCTGGGAAGTTCACTGAATTTCTGGGAAGTTCACTGAATTTCTGGGAAGTTCACTGAATTTATGCGATTTATTCGAATTTTTTGGAATCATTTTCGTTCATCAGATTTTTCATCTCTTCCGGTTTTGGGGGACGCAAATAGCGTTACAATTTTTTTTAAGGGTCAGCAGGCTGGTTGATTGCCCAATCCTCACATTTTTGTCGAGAGAACTAGCTGAGAAACCGTACGCCAACATCCGTAAGGCTGCAGTGCACTTTTGTAACGAGCTCAGGCCGACTTTTCCACCTGCATCACAATTTAGCTGTAATAAGCCATCAGATGGCTCTAGGTGTCGTCTAATGTCCAAGAAAATCTCCCTTGGTATGCGAAAATGACGCAAAAAGTGCTTGTCGTCGTAGGTTGGCGTGTCGCTAAAGTAGTCCTGGAACAGCTTCTGATGATCGACACGGAAATCACGGGCGGCGTTGGGGCGTCTTCCAGGACGTGACCCTCTCCGTCTCGACTATTGTTTTTTTCTGCTGCTAAACTACAAATCAGCATTATCTCATATCGTTCAAATGACATGCATTCAATCACACACTTACCTTCAGACAAACGAAAGAGCAAGTATTCCTCGTCATCTGGCAGTAAACATTATTTGGGCAAACCAATCCATGGCAAAAAGTTAGCGAAAAATCTCCTATCTCTGAAAAAAAAAAAACGTGTACTGTCTGATGTCTGATTATGGAAGTGTGAAATGATTGACAGGATGACAGGTGTTGGCGGGTTTAACAACAAGAAGTACAACAACGGTGCGGGTAACGCAAAGTTGATCTATTTTAACTGGTTCTATTCAAGTTTTGCTGATACAGGTATACAGTTGTTCCAAAAATAGACCATCGTTGAAGATGCCCTTAGTGTTTGCAAATTGTTTGACCAGCGCTTGACTGTGGATCGAAAGGTTGTAAGCGGAACAAACCGAAAAGTATGCTCCTGCCAAATGGAAGCCATATGGTAGCCATTCCCAGAAAAATCCCAATCTTTCTGTGCGAACATTGGAAAATCAAAATCATATATGCAAAAACTAAAGCAGAGGCATGGAATGAAGTCGTGTGAAGTGAAAAGGTACCTAACCGTGATGACAAGTGATTGACGAAACGCCAAAAATTTGGCAAACTTTGACAAATACAGTTTCTTCCCGACAATCCTTCTCATCAAAATCAGTGAAACTGTCTACTCAGCAACAAAATTCTTGGAAAATTTCCCTCACCCTCCCGAGTACATCATTATCAATTCACAACGCCAATTAAATATGCAGCAAATCTTCAAAAAGAATCAATTGTGAGTTTCTGGTTTTCATTCTTCTCAATTCCTGAGAAAAAACGCTACCGACTCAAAAAAAGCTGTTACCCCCTTTTGCACTCCATGCTCCCAGAACAGTATGTCTAACGGGATCTTCCCCTTCGACAATTGCAGTGCACTGTTTTGTGTCAAAGTTTGATTCGTATAGAACCAGAGAGTTTGGAAAAGTTTTCACGTTCTTCCCCGGCCGCCATGCTTTTTTTTGCCTGAGTAGCTGACAGCAGTCATATCACGTTTGCCAAGATGAACCGAAGCCGCATGGAACTCTCGCTGTCAACTAAGTACAACGCGATGTTTGAGACAGAAAAAGAGGAAAATACTCGAAAACATGAAACTTACAATTGTTCGGGTGATTCGGCAAACATTTGTTCGGTGAACTGCTACAATGGCATGATGTGGCAGCATCGGCAGTAAAGCGGCTGTCTAAAATCCTCCCAATTGCTGTAATTTCAGCAGCCATGCTTTTTCGTCTATCGCATCATTTGGCGTGTGGGAGTCGTTGTGGGTGTACATGTGTGTACATTTGGTGACAATGAGAAGGAGGGCTCTGATGAGTTGGTTGAATTGAGATTTTCGCCTCGGTAACGCCTTTCAGAAATGTTCCGTTTGTAAGATGGCAGAACATGCTCGGGAGGTTGTTCGTTGGAAGGAAAATTTACGGGATCAGTGGGTCGTTTCGAATGCTTACATCTTTTTCAGGGAGTAAAGTAGTGTGGATATCGTGGTCGATATTGTTGATTGATTTTACTCGTTAGTCGTCAGCACTTATTTGGAACTGGCTGCCAACAAAACGTTGTCTCAGCTGCATTTGATGAGTATCCAATTTATGCAGGCAACCGTTTAAAAACCACACTATCCATTCGGAAACATGCATGATTTGTAAATAACAACGCACATATCTATTTACATACATCAGCTCGAAAGCCACAGATATAACCAACGAACCAAAATTTATTGGCATTAAAGCACGAACACATCGCGCAAATTGGTCATATTACACCTTCCAGCTAACCAACCATTCAGAACAACTCAACGACAACGGGGACGATTCATCCACCTACACGTGCACCCGATTATGCAAGACTGACAGATTTGACTAGTTCGATATCATACCCACAATTGTGTTGTGTAAGGGGAACTGAGGGTTAGCTCGACTCACCAAGTTTAGGTATGTTTCTCTTTTCAATACCGAGTGACATTTCAAAATTTCGATAAACGAGAGTACTAAGCTAAGGTGAATGGTTTGTGAATCCTAATAACTCTCGTTCGACTGAACAGAACGACTTCATTCATACACAATTTGATCGGAAAACCTGAAACAATTTTTGCACTTACATTTGAATTAGGATATTAGTAGAACCAGGTAAATTTTTGCATAAAAATAACCGAACTTTGACATAATAATTCCATGAATGGATATGAGCATGAGCATGAGCCTGATTGACCGCCCGAGTTTGCTACTCCATTATTGCCAGATCAGCTTTTATTGCACTGAGAGCCAACAGATGATGCTTGTGACTAGCATACATCCTCAATGTGTAAAAACTGGTGATCCCAAACAAAGACAATACCGGTGCCGGCCTCGTCCGAATGCAGGTCAAGTAGGGAAAGGGTAGGAATATGTTGACGTGATACTCGCTTTAAGGGAAGCCTCTGCACTTCCACGAAAAATCACTGGGACATTGGATAAAATGGTTGGGTTTATAGCAGGATCCGGCTTCGTAAACGGTGTACTTAATTAAACTGACGTCGACAGCGAATAAGATATTTCACTATGATCCCGGTATATTCTCTGTACCTGCACATTAAAGTTATTCAACTTTTGACTCCGATTAAAACCAACAGTAAGAATGCTGTTCGGGCCACTCACAAGTGTGAAGGGTTTATTTCAATAGAAGCTTAACTATAGAATATTTCGAATTTTAAATATATAAAAATACTTTCTTTCTTAAATAAAAAAGACCATACTGTGGGTTTTAATAATTTTGTTCTCAAACATAGTAAATAACAGTTTACTACTTTATTTTTCGTAGGGTTCTCATAAAGGGTGATACGGTCAAAATTTGGTCAAGGGAAAACGCGTGTAAATCGGTGAAATCGTGTATTTAAAAAATCAAATTAAATTTCTTTTTCAAGTTCAATTAGTATAAAATTCAGGAAAAATATTCAGTTAGGCTTCCGCTTTTCCAAATCCGAATTGCCGGGCCTTACGCTTGACCCCTGCCATCAGATTTTGTACAGCCACCTTGTCCACCTTCTTCGCCGCAGAAAGCCAGTTTGCCTTGAACTGCAAGATAATGGCAAGATGCCAAATCCGGCCAAAACAGTACGGAACAACTGTGTTTCTTCAGGAAAGGCAGCAGACGTTTATTCAAACACTCTTTCACGTAAATTTCTTGGTTGACAGTCCCGGAAGCTATGAAAATGCTGCTTTTCAAGCCACAGGTACAGATGGCTTGCCAAACCAGATATTTCTTTGCGAACTTTGACAGTTTCGTGTGCTTGAAAATATCTGCTACCTTTCCCCTTCCTTTTGCCGTATAAAACTCCTGTCCCGGAAGCTGCTTGTAGTCGGCTTTGACGTAGGTTTCGTCGTCCATTACCACGCAGTCAAACTTCGTCAGCATCGTCGTGTACAGCCTCCGGGATCGCGCTTTGGCCGTCGTATTTTGTTTATCATCGCGATTTGGAGTCACTACCTTCTTGTAAGTCGATAGTCCGGCTCGTTTTTTGGCTCGATGCACGGTTGTAGACGATACACCCAGCTTATTTGCGGCATCTCGGAGAGATAGGTTAGGGTTTCGCTTGAAACTACCGGCAACTCTCTTTGTCGTCTCAGCGGCTTCCGGTTTTCGATTTCCCCCCGATCCAGACTTCCTGGCTGTCGACAAACGTTCCCCAAACACTTTAATTACATTTGTAACGGTTGATTTGGCAACTTTTAGCGATTTTGCCAACTTTGCGTGCGAGTAGCTCGGATTTTCGAGATGCGCGAGCAAAATTTTGATACGCTGCTCTTCTTGCTTGGACGGCATTTTGACAACTGAAGAGTGAATTCCAAAATCAAAATAGGAGCAACATTCTACACACACACACCTTCAAAATGAGGGGTGTTCAGGTTTTTTAAATGCAAAATTGAAAGAAATACGTCAAGTTGATATTGACCAAATTTTGACCGTATCGCCCTTTAAGCTTCTGCACAGTGCTTTCTCCTACCATTTTCACCACATTTGGCCAATCTTTCTTAAATTTTTCAACACTATCCGATGGTTTCATGTGTTTTCTCCGCTTTGCCCTCGTCAAAGCCCAGAAAGATTCGATAGGGCGAACTCTGGGAGAGGAAAAAAGCACACCGTTCGGACTCCACAAATGCGCGAGATTATCTGGCGACAAATCAAGCGAAATTATTATATTATCCAAAAGCTGGCGAAATCACTGAAAATTTCAAAATTTTCCGTTGGAATCACTACTTGAATGACACCATGAAAGCAAACCGGTTGAGAAAAGCTAAGGTTCTGTTCACCGATGAAAAAGTTTTCATAATCGAGCAGCATTACAACCACCAAAATGATCAGCAGTTGCTTCCTGCTGCTTCCAACAATCGTGGAAGTATTTCAAGGAGTCATCATCCCGCTTCTGTCATGGTTTGCGCTGGAATAACTCCTTCCGGCAAAACCCCTTTGATCTTCATCGACAAGGGGGTGAAAGCGAATCAAGCGGTGTATCAGAAGCTACTTACTGACACAGTAGCTTCTTGGGCATCGCAGCATTTCGTCAAAAATGAATGGATTTTTCAACAAGACTAGGTGCCCCCCCCAAAAAAAATAATAACTCTTTCCGAGCTTTCCCAACCCCTAGGACTCCCCACCAAAATAATTTCTTTCTCCATTTTGATCAAAACATTACTATGTTCATCCTCACTAGAACCAGCCCCACCACCACACAAAAAAAAAAACACAAAATTCATTTTTTTAATTTTAATGACGACAACCATAAACGACCCCCCCCCCGCCCCCGCTACCACAAAGTACAGTCACCCCCCCCACCACCACGCGGCCATTTAAAATTAACAAATAAAATATACAATTTTCAAACAAATATCTATAACAAACAATACATACTGATTTTTTTTTATTCCACCAACAAAAGATAGCTTTAACACCATTTTTTGTACGGATAATATTCGGACACCCAGTGTTTCATATTTTATATTTACGGATTTAAATAACAAACAACAAAAATTGGTATTTGGTTGGTTTACAATTTTTCAGAATTGTTTCATGAGATTTTCCAACAATTCCGATGGAATTTACCACCACTCGTCTCTTACGCATGTTTGTAGCTCACGAATTGTTCCAAACTGCCGTCCACCATTGGAAACTCGTCTCGACAGGATCCTCCAGAGATTTTCTGTAGGATTCAGGTCCGCACTAAGAACTGGCTAGTTCATAACTTGGATGGTTCATACAGAAAACCATGCCAACGACTTCCTGGCCACGTGAATAGCAGAGTAATCTTGTTAAAAGATAAAGTTGTGGTCTATAATATTCGCAGTAAATGGAATGAGAACATTGTCCAGCAGCTCCACTTAGCTCTCTGAATTTATTCAAGTCGAAATTGTGACAAAAGAAGTTTTACCTCGTCGCAAAAAAGCAGCCCAACCTGCTCAACTTTACCTGTGGATTCTTCCAAAGATCATGTCAATAATGTGCGCAGCAGTCAGGACCTTCGAGATTGAACTTTTTAGTCGGAAAAAATCACTTCATCTCATTTAGCTTGGCGAAATCCAATCTCATTTAATAGTGCTTTGGGGTGAGGTCGGACTTTTTGCCTTTTTCTTTAATTCAGATGTCCACATCCTCGCTAAATTTAATCAACACGCCTTCCTGTTTCATTTCCGAAGTTAAAGGGCGAACACGAAATTATTGCGACACATTCAACAGCGCATAACTTTTTTACCATTGGGTAAATATCAACCAAATTTTGCACACTTTCTCATTGATGTGTATTGTTTACATGCTGTCAAACTCGAAGTCGTGTTTTTCGATTCAACGAAAATGGAGGTGAACCAACGCGAGTCGAGAGAACAAATTCTTTCCAAACACCTGGAATTTCCTGACCTGTCGCACCGGCAGTTGGGAAAAATGTTGAACATTCACCATTCAACGGTCTCCAGAGTGTTGAAGCGGTTTCAGGAGCGGTTGACGTTGGACCACGGCAAAGGAGCTGGAAGAAAACCGGGACCGGTCAAAAAAACGACGGAGGGAAAGGTGAAGCGGATGATTAAAGCAAATCCCAACGTCTCAAGCCGTGATTTGGCTAAAAAGATCGGCATGTCGCAGAGCTACGTCCAGAATGCAAAGAAGAGAGCTGGACTACATACATACAAGGTACAGAACTTCCCAAACCGCGATGAGCGGCAACAATCGACGGCTAAAACTCGGGCACGGAAGCTCTACGAGAGGATGCTGACAAAATATGGCTGCTGTGTGATGGACGACGAAACGAATATAACTAATAATCAATAACTTTTAACTCCCCCCAATCTGTATAATACGCCTCCGTTCTCGATTGAAAATTTTGGAGTTGCCTTTGATCTTCTCCAGGATGCCATGCTTTGGCGTAGGACTACGTCTATATTTTCAATACTGGCGTGCATTTTGCGAGTGCAAAAAGTTGAAGCGAAACAAATATAATTAGTCTTTGAACGTATATGACTCAGTAATGTCGCGATCGATTTCCAAAATGTTTTCACCAATCGATTGGGACATTCACTCCGCGTCGCTTCCAATATCACTTCCAATAAATATGTTCCTATTGAAAAATTAACAAATGGGAAGCACCGTCAAAAACAAATTTGAGCGGTTGTTTTCAAACACGGACGACAGAGTCATGGAGTATTGGTTTGGATGTGTAAGTGTTTTTTAGGGTGCCAGCCAAAACAAACTTTTCGAATTTAAAAAATAATGTAGTAGAAACATTTGAAGGAAAAAAAATCAGTCAGGAACTAAAGTTGTTGCTGTTAACTCAAATCGAACAGATAAATTTCATTGTGTGGTGTTGGGGTGGGTTGTATATAATATATTTAAAAAAAATGAAAAAAACCAATATAAACAAACAAAAAAAAAAAATTTATTACTTACCATAATATCAAACTTAATTTTGGTTTTTATAAATTTAATTTTCATTTTTTTGTTTTTTTTTTTAATTAAGTATATTTTTTTTTTCGCGTTGCCTGATTTTTTTTTCGTGTCTCTTAAACCCAAAAACAAAAAACCAACCAACCCAATACAATCTTAAAAAAACAAAAAAACACCCAAAACCCCCCCCCGCCCCCACCCCAAAGTTAAAACCCCCCACTGCATTTTACCCGGCCAACCCCCCCAAAGAGGAATTTTCCAAAGTTTAAGGAGCATTTCCCCAAAAAGAAGGGTGCATTTACCCTTTGCCATATCTAGAGACTGCATTCGATGAAATTTGGACACACGCAATTGTTCGTAACTTTTTAGCGTGTGGGTAAAAATTATTGAAATTTCAACTAATGTATTTCATTGTGTTGTGTCGATTGTGTAATGAGTTTCGTGAAAATCGGTCGAGTGATTTCAGTGATGGCTTCGAATGAAGAAATAGTGTGCCAACAAATTTTGGGCACTCACTTCGAAAACCCAAACGCTTCTCATCGATGCATCGGAAAACAGCTCGGAATCGCACATTCAACCGTATCTCATGTGATCAAAACGTTCAAGGACCGTAAGACAACCAAGCGGAAAAATGTAGGTGGCAAAAAAACATGGCACATCAAATCCGGAGAAGGCCAGGATGGTATTGAACCAATTTAAGCGTTATCCCAACATTTCGATCAGAGATGTTGCGAAAAAGGCGAAAATTTCAGTTTGTTTTGTGCAGAAAACAATGAAACGTTCTGGATTACATGTGTACAAGGTCCAGAAGGCACCAAACCGGAGCGATAAACAGAACTCGGTGGCCAAAACTCGTGCAAGAAAACTGTACAGGGAGTGGCTCACAAAACCGTTCTGCATTGTGATGGACGATGAGACCTACATTAAAGCCGACACCAAACAAATGCCAGGACAGGAACACTACGTTGCCACCTCTAAGTTGGCCGTTCCGGAGAGTGTACGGAAGAAGATACTGTTGAAATTCGCCAAAAAATTTCTTGTCTCGCAAGCGATCTGCGGTTGTGGCAAAATGAGTCAGCCCTTCATCACCTCTGGGGCCGTCAACGGATAAATCTACAAGGACGAATGCCTCCAAAAACGACTTCTGCCCTTCTTGAGATCTCACGATGGCCCGACACTGTAGTGGCCGGATTTGGCATCTTGCCACTATGACCGGCCCGTCTTAGACTGGTACAAAGATAATAATGTAGTTTTTGTACCAAAAGACGTCAACCCTCCAAACACTTCGGAACTTCGCCCAATTGAAAAATTGTAGGGCATTCATGAAGGCAAATCTTGTTAAAACTCCAAAACTGATAGAAAATGAACTTGAACTAAAGAAAGTGTGGTTAAAAGTAAGTAAGCAAGTCGGTCCTATCATTGCCCAAAATTTGATGAAAGGGGTCAAGGCAAAGGTGCGGACATTTGGGTTGGGAGAAGAGGTTCAATACATCAATGATGTCAAAACTTAACCATTTAGTAGTACTGTATTTCCAGAAAGTTGGAAAAGAATCGGGCTCAAGGAAAATTTGTGGTGACCTATTTTGTGTGTCCAAATTTCATCGAATACAGTCTTTACCTGATCATTGCCCCCCCCCAGACTTCCTCCACCAACCACCCACAGGGCACCACACCAGCACCTTTAGAACCCCCCCAAAAAAATACGCGGGTGCTGCCCAGAAAAAATACAAAAAATATATATATAGAAACAAACAAATTTTTAAAAGAGCGCCCCATGTCCCCTCCTTTTTTTCAAAGAGTACCAAATCCCAAACCCTAAAAATACAAAATTAGATGGGCAGCATCGAGCCCGAGACCGGTTGACAATAAAAGGTAAACAATATGTTCCTTAATTCGTTTGTAAGAACCATACGTGTTGTGTCCAATTTCGCGTCGCGTTTTCATTAGTGTACTGCAGTTCTAGCGTCAGAATTTATTTAAATAATGAGTATGAATGTTGCATAAATATTTAATTTTTGCCTATTCTTTTACATTTCCAGAATCATTATGTTCCTTAGAAGCAACAGGTGCTGAATCAATCTCGAGTGTGTACGGCGTACAATCAGCAAAAGACGATGAGGTTATTCAACAACTAGAGGAAAAATATAAGGAAACTCATGATAAAAATGAGATATATCGACCCAAGTAGCACACGAAGCATTTTTTAAATTCAACACATATTTTTCTTGTTTCATTTTTGAAATTTTACAGTAACAAGAACATACAGGTTACAGCAAGTTTATTTCGCATGTTTTTTTTTATGAATCATTTATTTGTACAGGCTCAATCGAATCAACTTTACCGAGCCAAGTTTTCATATTTTTATACATCATTTATCTTAAAACTAAAGTTAGGGGGATAGAACCGATTACTCGCGGCCGTCTCGAGGATAAAAGGAATTACAAATTACGGATGGGAAGATGGGTGGGAATTTAAAGTATGGTTTCAATAACACATTATTTTTAAATTCTAAATTCTCTTAACACTTTTAACTATACAATGTATGGATTTCTTTTAACTTGAACATTTTTAGAAAAAGAAAAAAAAACACAAACACAGATAAAAAAGAGCAAAAAAAGCTTTAAGTAAACATACAGGTTAAACTAACTACAATCTAATGCTAATGTTAGTGAAAAACACATAAATTAATTGCATATACTCCAAATCACGCAAAGCCAAAATATCTCGAATTGGCACATTGGGTTGTCTACCTCGAGCCCGAAGGGAATCATTAAGCTCCGATCTGACTCCACGATGCTCAGCACAAGACCAAATAACGTGATCTGCGTCCTGGTAACGTTGTCCACACTCACAAAGATTGCTGTCGCTCAGCCCAACCCGGTATAAATGAGCGTTCAAAGAATAATGAGTGGACATGAGGCGAGACATCACACGAATGAAGTCTCGACCCACATCCATCCCCCTAAACCTGGATTTCTTCGACACCTTTGGGATGATAGAATGTTGCCATCGCCCCAAATCTCCTTTACTCCATTTATACTGAAAGAGCCAATAGCCTCTATAGAACTGAGACTATCCGTGAAAATGAAATACTGATCCGGTGTTAGTGAGGCAACAATTTCTAGCGTAAAGTGTATTGCCGCTAATTCGGCGACATATACTGAACAAGGAGCTTGAAGTTTACGATTGGCGCTATAAATTTCATTGTATATACCAAAGCCTGCTGACTCCTCTATCAATGATCCGTCAGTGAAGAACGATTTAAAGAATGTGCACACCAAAAAGTTGTCGTCGGAAATGCCCTAATGCAGTCTTCTCCGTGTACGCTTTGCTAATCCGATCACTACTACATGAATATTAATGTATGTGTGCTATGATGAAGACGTCGTTTGGCTACAGTAACCTTTATTCAGTAAAATGGCGTCGAATCAAGAACACGTGCGCGAAGCAATTTTGCACAAAAGGGTGGAAAATCCAGATATGTCGCACGGTGATATTGCCAAGTCATTAAAAATCACAAAATCGACGGTTACTAAAGTGCTAAAAAACTTTCAGCAGCGCTTAACTTTAAAGAGAATGGTCGGTTCCGGAGGTAACCATGATTCTCGTTTCGTCGCGGAGAGGAAGAAAGTGATTAAAGAATCTAAGAAGAAACCGAATATCTCCGTTCGTGATGTGGCGAAAAAAGTGAAAATGTCTCCATCGTTCGTCCAGAAAGTGAAGAAAAGTGCAGGCTTGAAATCATTCAAAGTAGGTGTTGCTCCAAATCGTAACGACAGCCAGAACAAGAGCGCAAAATCTCGATCGAGAAAATTATATGACACTATGCTGAAGGAATACGACTGCATAATATTGGACGACGAAACATATTGCAAAGCTGACTTTAAGCAGATACCGGGACTACAGTTTTATACCTCGTTGTAAAGAGGAAATGTTGCTGATCGTTTAAAGCAAAAAAAAATGTCGAAGTTCCCAAAAACATACCTCGTATGGCAGGCAATATGTGGATGCGGTCTCAGAAGCGACATCTTCATCACGACTGGCACTCTAAATGGACAAATTTACGTAAGAGAGTGTCTGAATAAACGACTGTTGCCGTTCATTCGGGAACACAACGGTTCGGTGCTGTTCTGGCCTGACCTGGCATCTTGCCACTATGGAAAACTGGCTAAGGATTGGTAAATTGCTAATGGCGTAAATATTGTCCCAAATTATTGCAATCCGCCAAATTCGCCAGAACTCCGTCCGATCGAAAAGTATTGGGCTCTGGTCAAGAGGAATCTTCGAAAAACGAATAGCGTAGCAATTGATGAGAAAAGCTTCAGGCGTAACTGGCAGAAAGCTGCAAAATTGGTGACGGATGACACTGTGCAAAAACTGATGGAAGGTGTCAAACGAAAGGTGCGGGCATTTGGATATAACAGGTCAAATTGTCTTAACTGTATATGTTTTATATTTGTATTTTTATGAAGTCTTAAATAAATGATTTACTTTTGATTTTCTCATATTTTCCATTTAATACCACTAATTTCCCGTTGATTACTTTTTGGTGTGCACATTCTTTAGTGGAATCAACTTGGCCAAACTTTGCCGAAAATATCACAGGAGCAATCATAGGACGATGATGCTCTGGCATTCCGTGAAGCTCTTGCTTCATGGATTAATCAAAATGAACCGAACTGCCGAAGTCGGAGAAGCAACCACGATTGAAAATGTTCGGTGAAGGGCTGACATCCTGTGTTATGTACAAATGGTACAAAGTCATGAAGCGAGTTGAGGATTCAACTCGAGAAGCTTCTCAAAGTTTTCGATTACCTGGGGGTTCATAACTTCACACCTGGTGAGGAGCAGAAGAGACAACATGGCAACATGCCAGCCAGCACTTCCAGACTCATGATATGAGTCCAGTTTAATGAAATGCGACCGAGCCGCTGACTAAAAATGAAAACTACCGTATTCTATAATATTCTATAATCGACAAAATCGTTGTCCGGTACAACGTTTAAAGATCTTGCAGGTCTGGTCCCCACCAGGTCCCGGTAATTGTGCAGAAAAAGTTGATCCTTTGCTGGCATTTTCGCTTCAGATACGCAATGTGGGATCTTCAGGTGCACTTAGAATCAAACCAGACCCCAAGATATTGAAATGACATAGAATGAGTTATCGGTGTACCCAAAATTTGAAGCTTCGGTTGTGCAGGGTTATGTTTCTTAGAAAAAACTACCAACTCAGTTTTCTCCGTAGAGAATTCGATACCTAGCTCGAGAGCCCAAGTAGACAAATTGTCTAAGGTATCCTGTAAGGGTCCTTGCAGATCGATCCCATTGGGTCCAGTGACAGACACTACGCCGTCATCTGCAAGTTGTCTCAACGTACAGTTGTCACTTAGACAACCGTCAATGTCTTTGACATAAAAATTATACAAAAGAGGGCTTAAGCATGATCCCTGGGGGAGACCCATGTAGCTAAATCGTGAAGCTGTAGAGGTTCCATGAGAGTAGCTCATATGTTTCTCTGACAGCAAATTGTACAAAAAATTATTCATTAATGGAGAAAAGCCACAAGCGTGGAGTTTATCTGAAAGAACTTCTACAGATACTGAATCAAAAGCCCCCTTGATATCCAAGAATACAGAAGCCATTTGCTCTTTTTTAGCAAAAGCTAACTGAATATCTGTGGAAAGTAACGCGAGACAGTCGTTCGTTCCCTTACCCCTACGGAAACCATATTGAGTATCTGAAAGCAGGTTGTTTGTCTCAACCCATTTGTCCAGACGGAAGAGGATTATTTTCTGCAACAACTTTCGAATACATGATAGCATCGCGATAAGTCGATAGGAGTTGTGGTCGGACGCGGGTTTATCAGGTTTTTGAATGGCAATAACTCCCACCCGTCTCCAATCATCCCGTACAATGTTGAGTTCGAGAAACTGATTAAACAAGTACAACATGCGCCTCTTAGCGACGTCTGGGAGGTTCTTAAGCAAGTTGAACTTGATCCTATCAGCCCCTGGGGCCGTATTGCCAAACGAGAGGAGTGCGAGAGAGAGTTCTACCATTGAAAAAGGTTGGCTGATCTCATCTATCGAATTCGTGGTTTTGCGAGGAATCATCCGTGCCGGCACAGAATCTGGACAAACTTTTCGCGCGAATTTGAAGATCCATTGGTCCGAGTACTCCTCGCTCTCATTGTACGTAGTTTGGTTACGCAGTCTTCGCGCCTTGTTCCAAAGAGTACTCATCGACGTTTCGCGCGTTAGCCCGTTCACGAATTATCGCCAGAAACCTCGCTTCTTGGCCTTGATGAGGCTCTTAAGTTCACGTTCGAGAGCCGTGTATACTTCAAAGTGCTCAGGTAATCCACGTCTACGGAAAACATTAAACGCGTCGGACTTTTTACGGTAAACCTCGGTGCATTGCTGATCCCACCATGGAGAAGGAGGTTTACTTCGAAATGACGTTCCTGGAACTGGTCGAGTTTGAGCTTGAAGCGCGCTGTCCAAGATCAGGTTGGAGAGGAAGTTATATTCCTCCAGCGGTGGAAGCTCTTCTACCGTCGTTACGGCTTCATTTACTGCTGTCTTGAACTTTGTCCAATCGATGTAACGGGTTAGATCATACGCGACGTTGATGGATTCCGACGGTTTGAACCCGGTGGCAACCGAAATTTGTATGGGCAAGTGATCACTACCGTGGGGATCTTGAATCACATCCCATGTGCAATCCAACGATAATGAATTCGAGCAATGTGTGAGGTCTAATCTACTGCCAACTGAGGATGGACCAGCCTAACGTGTTACTTCTCCATTGTTAAGAACTGTCATATTGAAGTTGTCACAGAGGTCATATAACAAGGAAGACCGGTTGTCATCTCCCCAGCCTGTACTGTGGGAGTTAAAATCTCCCATGATCAACCGAGGAGAAAGAAGGATTTTATTTTTAATAACAGCCTGACATGCGACAACTTCAATACCTGGAATTTAAGGAAAATTCACTCTCTAGAAGGAGTAGCACTTTTTGATCCCTAGAAGTACTCCTCCTCCACGTGAATCCTCACGATCAAGACGAATAATATTGAAATCATGAAACGGAAGATCGATTTCGGAAGAGAGCCATTTTTCACAAAGAGCGAATGCATCACAACCGGTAACCCATTTGTCCAGACGGAAGAGGATTATTTTCTGCAGCAACTTTCGAATACATGATAGCATCGCGATAGGTCGATAGGAGTTGTGGTCGGACGCGGGTTTATCAGGTTTTTGAATGGCAATAACTCCCACCCGTCTCCAATCATCCGGTACAATGTTGAGCTCCAGAAACTGATTAAACAAGTTCAACATGCGCCTCTTCGTGACGTCTGG
Source organism: Aedes koreicus (assembly GCA_024533555.2). Taxonomy (NCBI): domain Eukaryota; kingdom Metazoa; phylum Arthropoda; class Insecta; order Diptera; family Culicidae; genus Aedes; species Aedes koreicus. Next base: position 54,972 of record JAHHFK020005283.1, on the reverse strand, counting down.
GAGGTTTTTAAGCAAGTTGAACTTGATCCTATCAGCCCCTGGAGCCGTATTCCCATACGAAAGGAGTGCGAGAGAGAGTTCTACCATTGAAAAAGGTTGGCTGATCTCATCTATCGAATTCGTGGTTTCGCGAGGAACCGTTTGTGCTGGCACAGAATCTGGACAAACTTTTCGCGCGAGCTTGAGGATCCATTGGTTACGCAATCTTCGCGCCGTGTTGCAAAGAGTTCTCATCGACGTCTTGCGCGATAGCCCGTCCACGAATCTTTGCCAGTATCCGCGTTTCTTGGCCTTGATGAGGCTCTTAAGTTCGCGTTCGAGAGCCGTGTACCTTTCAAAGTGCTCGGGTGTTCCACGTCTACGGAAAATTTTAGACGCGTCGGACTTTTTACGGTAAACCTTGGTGCATTGCTGATCCCACCATGGATAAGGAGGTTTCCTTCAAAATGATGTTCCTGGAACTGGTCGAGTTTAAGCTTGAAGCGCTCTGTCTAAGATCAGGTTGGAGGGGATGTTATATTCCTCTAGTGGTGGAAGCCCTTCTACCGTCGTTACGGTTTTATCTACTGCTGTCCTAAACTTCGTCCAATCGATGTAACGGGTTAGATCATACGCGACGTTAATGGATTCCAATGGATTGAACCCGGTGGCAATCGAAATTTTCATTGGCAAGTGATTACTACCGTGGGGATCTTGAATCACATTCCATGTGCAATCCAACGATAATGAATTCAAGCTAAATGTGAGGTCTAATCTACTGCCAACTGAGGATGGACCAGCCAAACGTGTTACTTCTCCATTGTTAAGAACTGTCATATGGAAGTTGTCACAGAGGTCATATATCAGGGAAGACCGGTTGTCATCTTCCCAGCCTGTACCGTGGGAATTAAAATCTTCCATGATCAACCGTGGAGTAGGAAGGACCGAACAAATATCTGAAAGTTGTTTTCGGTTAATTGAGGCTCTAGGTGGAATATACAACGAAGCAACGCAAAGGCTTTTATTTTTAATGAAAGCCTGACATGCGACAACTTCAATGCCTGGAATTGGAGGCAAATTCACTCTATAGAAGGAGTAGCACTTTTTGATCACCAAAAGTACTCCTTCACGTGAATTCTCACGATCAAGACAAATATTATTGAAATTATGAAACGGAAGATCGATTTCGGAAGAAAGCCATGTTTCACAAAGAGCAAATGCATCACAACCGGTATTATGTGTGTGTGTGTCTGTGGTTCTTTACAATCAATCTCCCACTGACCGGCAGTGCTTTTATGGAAGAAACTTGTCTGCATTTCTTCAGTAATTTATTTGTGATCACTATGTGCAAACATTTTTAGCCCTGGAGAATGAAGGTGACAGCTCTATTGAAAATTCAACGACCCATTTCAAGGAAGCCTGTTCATACACGTACATTTTAAGGTCATCTTCATATACAATAAGCCCCGCATGAAAATCTTCACACATCAAATGGATATGTGAAGAGTTTTCACACTTCCAGAATCAAAAATGGAAGTTCTTGATCCTGGCGTGTATATAATTAAGGTATATTTTTGATAATCAAAACGACCTCACCAATGTTCCTTATCTGATGCTGGAAAGCTCGTCCGGATGCGGGAGCGGGTCACTAAAAACACAAAAAAATGGGGAAAAACAATCCATCTCAAGAAACACGATCATAACACACTATGAGAGGGATTCCATTCTCAACGTCCTACGCAAAGCACTCGGAAAAACTATAATTTCACCATTTATTTTGGTTGAATGAAGCAATAATTTTTAATTTTCTTTCCGCGTAAACGACGCCGCAAAAACAAAACACGTCACTTTCAAAGCACGGCTTGCTGCGATCCTCAATGCATCACAACCGGTATTGTGAGCTAAAAATTTGAATGATTCCAATTTAGGAATAAGACTTCGACAATTCCACTGCAGAACAGTGATCAAATCCCTGACCTCATTTGGAAAATTATCCATCGAAGGAAATGATTGCTGCAAGGAGGGGCCACTTGATTGTCAATTGCTTCAAAAAAGTGTTCACAATGGGAAGCATTGCCAGAACAATACTTTTGAGAGGGTCAGAAATTTTGAGGTACCTGAAGATACCTTCGACAATGTCATCAAATGAGAACAGCCCAGTCGAGGAAGGGGATTCTGTTCTTAAAAGTGGGGCATCAGGGGTTTTGGATGTCCCCGGAAGAGATGGAAAGTCCTGGGTGTAGTTATTACTACGAAAACCAGGTGGAATTGGATTTTCCTTTTTTCCACCTTTTCATGAAATTGGCAAGCTGATTTTGGGCTCCTGTTCAGTAATTTTCCGTGGGCGGACGCGTTTTTGCTTCCGTGGGCGGACGCGTCTTCGCTTCCGTGGGGCATCTTCCGGAAAACTGACTGATGTTCCCTCTTCAGCCAAATCAAAGTCAGACTCGTCATCTGACAGAGGAGCAAAGGGATTTGTATTAGCATCGGGTGATGGTGAGGCTTTTTTCACCATTTCGGCGAAAGATTGCCTGGAACGCTGTTTTAGCGAGCGTTCCAATTTTTCCCGCGTTGTTTGTACGCCGGGCACGATGAGAGATCATGAGGAGGAGTTCCCTTACAGAAAGCGCATTTTGGTGTGCTGTCTGTACAGACGCCATCCTCATGTTTCTCCCCGCAGTTGGAGCAGCGTGCCTTATTGCCGCAATGGTAGGTCGTATGTCCCATCTGCTTGCATTTTTGGCAGATCATGACCCGAGGTACAAACAACCGCACAGGTAGTCGAAGTAGTTCTATGATGTTGGATGTGACGATTGTGGAATTGATACCTTTTCTGCACATGATATTGGCGAGATCCAGGAGGCACATCACTTCTCCGCTTGGAAACCGGGATTTATCTGGGTTTCCTGCGTAAACAATACCACAAACTTAAAACGTCAATTTTCCAGGGCTGCCACGTTATATCTTTGAAAAGTACATCTGTCAAACGTGTGCCACAAAAGTGCCACACGTATTCCATTATGGTGTAACATTTTCGACTATGGCGTGCCTGGCTCACTGTTCTTAGCTAATCGCCCCATGGTTAGTCCTCATTTATGTGAATTCTCATTTTATATTTGATGTTCTATAGTTTAAATTGATTATGACTAGAGTTCTGAAGTATGGTCAGTATCGAAGTCATGGGTTATTTCCTATGCAATGAATCCGGTTTTGAATGATAAAGGGGCGCGAATTTTTAAACCATTTTGCCTCCAGTAAATGCGTTAAACGTCAAATTGGCATTGAGGGTTTTAAAACGACAAAAAACATGACCAAATAGTTTTCCAGTAGTCATTGCGAAGATGAATAAGCTTTTTGACAAAACAGTGATTTTTTTCCAATCCAATGAAATATCAGAAATAATTGATCGGGGAAAAAATATATGCTTCACATTTTAAATGTAATGCAAATGAACTGTAAATCAGAGACCAATTTCTGCATTCATTTGGATTACCTTATTGAATTCCATCAGTTTTCAGGAAATTCATGATTAATTTATCAAATAAATTTATTTTTGTTTATTTTTTTACTGCTGGAAACTCGCGTAATTTCCGAGGCGCATTAATTTTTTACTTTTATCGTGTCAATATTCACCAAAAAATTAAAAGCGCATTTGATTTCGAACATGATACGCTGTAAAAACTGAATTTGTTTTGGATATTTTGCTATCAAACAAAATTTCCCGCAACACTAGAACTTTCTTCTTAGATATTATTTAATGCTAAATGAATCAGACGAGCAGAGAGATTAACAAAGCAGAATAACAAAAAGCAATCACGATATCACAGTAAAGTTTGGCCATTTGGCCACATTCTGGTTTTCATGGCAGCCAATAGGTTTTATGAAAGGGCTGCAAAATGGTGAGTAGACACCTGGGATGGAGCGTGCGTCCCCGCAACATTGCTATGGTCCTCATAAGTTCCTACCTCATGCTTCCACGGGTCAAGAGATGACAAAGACCGCCAGCTAAGGGTTGCGTACTTAGCTGGTAGTGCAGCCTGGCTTCAGCTAGACTTCAGCTAGATTGAGGAGGTGCGTGCCAAGCGTCTGTCCACCAAGGAGGTGCGGCTCAAACAGCGTCTGTCCTGGCATCCAGCGGTTGTGTAAAAAACGCTGTATCACGTCAACTATACATTAGGTGGCAGCCGCCCCATCGTCTCGTAGGCAGCGCGACCCCGGTAAAGAAGCATGCTGAAATCTTACCCTACCACGAAAAATGGAAGTATTCTTTATACGGTATATAATTTCAGATCATCCATGGAATTCCCAAGTATTGTATAATAATTTTGAATTGTTTTCTTCCCCCGTGGCTATGATAATGCAAGCCCTTCTACAATTGCAGCAGGATCAGTAGACATGTAGACATTACATATATAATTGTTATTATCATTTCATATTATAACAAACCTGCATAATATTATTCAATGCTATTTTCAGCTTCGCATTTGCATCGTTGTAAGTTTTGGCCCACCTAACTCGCGTTATGTATTTGAAAAGATGGGATGGGTTTTTACATTTTTTTGTAGAGAGTGGATTATATACGACAAATTCTACAAAAAAAAAAATTCTTCGTCCAAAATAGTTAATTCAAAAACTAACATTGTTTATGATCCTACATTTTCTATTTTACAGACATAAAGAATCATTTATGAGCCCAGTAGGAAAAGAAAGTTATCGAAGAATTTACTGACATTCATTTTTAATTTTTTTTTTGTTTTGTATTTATTGAGTTTCCGTTTTTGGGCAGTAATCATACTCATATGAAATTTATTTGCCTAAATTTTCTTTGCTATTTTGCTAGGATGCCATGTGATCAACTTTATTTCATTATATCACGTTGGAATTTTCGCTTTTTTAGAGTTTCAATCATCTAACATCGCAGCGGAAAAGGCAATTAGCGGCATTTAATTATTATATCTACATTATGTAGTATTTCTTTACAACATCGTATTATTTCCATCATATCATAACCTTCACATGTTCATACAACAAACTAGATTTAGGCGGTATCTGGCTTAAACACGAAACATACCTTCAATTTATGACATCTAGCATTCCATATATGTCCAGTATATAACGCTGAAAATGACAGCTGTGGTAGGCTTTTGCACTTATTGCTGAATGTATTTTTCCTTTCCGGTTTGCAAATGGACTTTTTACCAATTCTGAGCTGATCTGATTCATGCAGCGCTGTGTGCCATTTGGCTAGTGTTTGATTTTACATTTCAATCTTTGTCATTACTTCATCATAACTCACAATATCATTATAGTTGGTAATATTCTTTTATTGATTTTACTTCATAGATGATTTAAATATTACTTTTTTTTGCCCATTTATCTTTAACTCCCTTCCACTTGAATCGTCCCATTCCTAACTCGGTAGCAATAACTATTAGGTCAGCAAAAATAAAAGCGGATTCCTGTTATAAAATCAGCATCATGTAGCAAATAGTGACCATGGCAACAGTAAATTAAAATGTATAAATGTTAGTTTTGTAAAATTTCAATAGATTTTATAAACTTTTTCAGGATACCTCATATCAAGATTTTGGTGAAATGCTGCTATCGCTGAAAACGAACGAAAACGTGCTTATGCGTGAAACCACAGAACTCTACACTTTAACATTTTACAACATTTCTTGCATTTCAGGATCAACCGAACGAAGATCATATATTATAGATACGAATGCTTGAAGTATTTTTCATTTACATATACATATATACACTATTATATAAATATTTCATGGGAATGGGAGGGACCATCAGAGCACCCGATTGAAGCACTCTGGATGGGGAGAGTGGGAATGCCAACTCCCCATTGCTAACAGTTTGTGAATAGAGGGCGGGCTCTTCTCCCCGCCCATTGGGGCATCTTCTTGTCAGATAGCTTGCTCTTTTGACCAATTGTTCAATCTTGTTGTTGGAAGGAGATTCTTTATATCCCTTTGGATACGTATAAGTGATGTTGCATATCGATCCACCCAACCCCTTTTTGGCCTTTCATACAACGGCATGATTAGGATAATCAGTGGTTATTAAAGCTTGATCAAGTCTAACAGAGGGGAGAGCCCATTGCTGTCGGACTTAGTTTCCGTGCTACAATGGGTGGTAGTACTTATCATACATCATACAGCCAATAAGTTTTATGAAGGTTCTCAAGTGGTCATAACATCTTTCACAAGAACATTTTCAAAACCATTATGGTCTTAAACAGGTTTTATTAACTTGTTCTCACAACCGTCTACAGAGTGGGCCACTTTGTGCAAATCTTGGCTTTATAGAAGCATACCCAAGTAACAATTTCAGTTCTATTCCAGCCGTATAGCACTCCTCCCGCCCAAGTAACATTGCCAAAACCATCCAGCTTTATTAAGTTTTATTAAAGTTTTATGAAAGCCACTAATAATCAATTTGGCTTTATTATGGCAGCAAGAGATACCAATAGGTTTCAAATTTTAGTCAGGTTTATAAGAACCTACACAACCTTCTTTACAACGATCTTAAAACCTTGACTTCTAAAATTCCTTTCACTCCTATCAAAGGATTTATTTTGACTTTATTAACTCATAAAATGCTACTATAAAGCCGGGAGGAGTGCTATACGGCTGGAATAGAACTGAAATTGTTACTTGGGCGGCTTTGTTGATGACACTACATTCAAAACTGTTTTGTCCACCAACACCTCCTCTATGCATCTTTAAAGCCGAAATGTGTACAAAGTGGCCCACTCTATAGACGGTTGTGAAAACAAATTAATAAAACCTTTCTAAGACCATAAAGATTTTGAAAATGTTCTAGTGAAAGATGTTATGACCACTTGAGAACCATCATAAAACCTATTGGCCGCCATCAAAACCAGCATAGGGCTGAATGGCCACAGCTGTCAAACTTCACGGCGATATCGTAGTTGGTTTTTGTTGTTTTGCTTTGTTGCTCTTCTGATTCATTCAACAGCAAATAATGGCTCAGAAAAAAGTTCTTCTGTTGCGGGAAATTATGATTGATAGCAAAATATATAAAACAAATTGAGTTTTTTTATAGCGTATCATGCTCCAAATCATATGCGCATTTAATTTGATGGTGAATATTGGCACGAAAAGAGCTGAAAATTAATGCGCCTTGGAAATTATGCGAGTTTACAACAACAAAAACAAAATTGAAAGAATTATGTTCCGTAAATTAATCATGAAACTCCTGAAAATTGATGGAATTCAATAAGGTTATCTAAACGAATACTGAAGCTTGTCTCAGATCTACAGTTCAATTGTATTACATATAAAACTTGGTGTATTTATTTTTTCACATTTCAATTATTTCATATATTTCAACATGGCGATTGCAAGAAATCACAGTTTTGCCAAAAAGCCAATTTATCTTAGCAATGGCTACTATAAAACTATCTGGTCGCTTGGTAGCTTTCCTCAATGCCAGTTAGCCGTTTAATGCATTTACTGGAGGCAAAATGGTTTTAAAATGCTTTTTCAACTGACCATAATAAGATAATATGAATGAGTCCTAAAACGGCATTTCAAAACAGCATTTTATGAGTTAATAAAGTCAAAATAAAACCTTTGATAGGAGTAAAAAGAATTTTAGAATTCAAGATTTTAAGATCGTTGTAAAGAAGCTGTGTAGGTTCTTATAAACCTGACTAAAATTTGAAACCTATTGGCATAACTTGCTGCCATAATAAAGCCGAATTGATTATTAGTGGCTTTCATAAAACTTTAATAAAACTTAATAAAGCTGGATGGTTTTGGCAATGTTACTTGGGTAGAGGAGGTGTTGGTAGACAAAATGGTTTTTCATGTAGTTACGGCTGGAATAAAACTAAAATTGTTACTTGGGATATAACAATAGATCAAATTACTGGTCGCAGTGGTTCATGTCCCGAACAGAGCAAATAAAAAAAAAATAAACCAAGGCCATGTCCGGCCAAAACACCACATCCTTTTTCGCGTGATACTTCTTGATAAAGGTGGCATCTTCCGGCAGGCATTTCGCCCGAATATCGCGAGCCCGAAAGAAATTAACAGCGGCTTCACATTCTCTTCTCACTGATCGTCAGCCACAGAAGTGCCTTTTTGGGGATCTTGATGTGGGATACAAATTTGACGTCGAAGCTTACCTCATTGGTGGAGGACGTACTGTATCCGGTCCCCTGCCAGCCGTTGCTGACCAGCGCAAGTTAGTCTCCAAGTCGCGCTTCAACGGAAAGATGTTTTTCACCAGGACCTTCAGCCGCTCCTTCCAGATTACTGCCTGCTGCTCAGACACGGCTGGCCTCGACTAACGCTTCCGCATAACGATGTCCATCTTAGCCAAGTACTACTTCACCGTTTGACCGGTTACATAAACCTCTCGGCTAAAGGCGCGGAACGATGAGGCCATCTTTCCCTCGTTCAACCACTTCAGCTTATGCTACACTGTATGGTCGCACAGCACTGTCGAGTGGCTGGAACCAGGCTTCCGTTCAATGCTCTCGCCTTTCTCCAGAAGGGAGAGGATGCTGTAAATGTCGGATCGGTTATCTCCGGCGAACACGAAGTTCCTCACGATGTCTATTCTGGGGAGGAGCTGGCAGTACAAAAGACCATTGAGCTTGGTTGTTTGACTGGTCCCGTCATAGCTATTGCAAATCACCTGATAACGCTGTCATATTTTTCAGTACACAACAAATTTGCTACGATTGGCGATACATAGGTGGATTCACCACCAGGTGGCATAGCAATCGCATGAAAAATCGCTAGAATTTGTTCATTTTTTTAATGACCACATTATTGATGTTGAAACATAATCATATTGTTGTTATTTGTTCCCTTAAAGTTTACGGTGACTCAACAAGAATTTTTCAACCTTATGAAGAATAGTGTGTCTATTTCTCTTTGTTTTTATTAAAATATAGTCTTCATTGGTAACGCAGATCGTTGTGCATCAATTATTTCCAATAAGATCTGAAAAAGTCTCCCAAAAATGTCAACACATTTAGTTTGCGTGTGCCTTGACACATATGATCGTAATTGGGAAACTTTGATAATTTAAATTAACATTTCACTTTATCACTTTTAAATAAATTAAAAATAAAAAAAAAACTGATACACTTTAACAAACTATCACAAGTAGACGCTAGCGAAATCTACCAGAAAAAAAGCTAAATTCTACCAGAAAAAAAAACTTATTCCTTGACAGATAGGTCTATTTCATCTGCAAAACTCAGATCAATTGAGCACATCTGTCAAAGTACAAGATTTTTCTAGTGAAATTTGAAAAAAAATCTCACGTTTACTTGTGATAGTTTGTAGGAATGTTTTAGTTTTTTTTTAAATGATCAAGTGAAGTGTTCATTTAAATTTTCTCAGTTTTACAATTATAATCATTCTACTAATACGCTCGTCAAAGTGTTATTTAAAAAAAGTGTTTTTAAAAAAGTGAAAGTAACAAATTATTGTGTCAAATTATGTGTAAGGGAACAGCTTAGAATAGTCTAGAAGGTGGAGGTACAGTATTACCAAGTTGAAGAACGGCTTTTGATTGAAAGTATTCTCGACTTATATGGGAATAGAATCTCAGTGTTCCTCTGGCCACACAATGTACTATTTCATGCATTCGTGTTGGCTTCACAAGCTTTGAAAAAAAAAACAACAACAGAACACTTGCTACAGAATAGCTGAATACCAAGAGAAAGCATATATTAACATATGAAACAAACTCAAACCATAAGCAACATGAAAATCGGTTCGTTAAAATGTTCAAAATAAACAACTGTTTCCAACAGCAAACGAAGGCATGCCGGGCTCACCCACACTTCCCCCATGTGCTGCGTTGCGACTTTTTTGATGCGCTCTAAAATCACTTCGCACCACCCACCTCGCAGGTGTCGATTCTAGCACAACACACCACCCGCTGCGTCGGCAAACAGCGCAGCATTTTACAATGATGAGTGTTGTAACCGATTACCGCAAATGTGGTCTTTGTGCCCGCATTCACCTTTGCCACCCCACCTTCACGCGGTCTGGGAGAGCATTCTACTGACGGTACAGGAAAAAAAAAAGAATTCTCGGGAACTGCCACGTCCAAACCAGTGGATTCGTTCGCTGGGTGAAAGGATATTCACGATAAGTGACAACGCCAGAGCCAATCATGTCCCTGTACGCTGACACTACACCACCTGTACCTACCCTACCTATTGTTGCTGCAGTGGATAGATAATGGAAATTGATCACAGAAACCTGTCAAATGGTGAACAGCTTCACATGTGCCTATTTCCCGATGAAATGCAGATTTTGTGGTTTGAAAGCGCTGTAATCGTTATCTTGTATGAGCTGGATGTTGGCTAGCATTCAATAAAGCATTCAGCTCAACGCGTTTTTGGAATTATGTTAATTCTTTCTGAGTTCTTCCCAAAAGTAATAGTGAAACCATCAACTAGTTCATGTAAAATTATAAAGTTTCAATGTTATCATCTCTGGCAAAAACACTTGTGTTGGAAGGATTTTTCGAACGTCGATAGAGAACCGCACTCGTTTCTGGGTGCTGAATTCTTAACGCTGACCAAAATGTATTGGCTAATTAACTTAAATGGTATCAAATTGGCAGGGTAATAAAAATTCAATAAAAATGAAAAAAAAATGCCATCAAAATATGTGAAATCGCCACTAAACACTGTGCCAACGAAAAAATAACAATTTGCCCAAGAAAAACTAGAACCAGCAATAAAAAATTGAGAATAAACTTTTAATAATTCAAAAGTGACCGGTAAAACTTTCAAAAAAAGCAATGAAAATTAGTATAAACGCAATAATGAGTTGATAATTTTCCGTCATAAGAATAAGTTCTAGCGGTATAGGGAAGCGGAACCTATCTTGAGCTCAATAAGCAGTGAAAATCGGTGAATATGCACTGAATACCGAACATTGTATGTATGTATGTATGTATGTATGGTAGCCACCATCCCTTCATGCCCTTGGCTTGGATGCAGCTCCACTTAATAGCAAGATCAAATTGAGCCACCGATCTGAATTCACAATATCGCTGTATGAAGGGCCAAAAACGGAGGGGTGGACCCGTAAGCAGAGACACTTACGCGAAATCCACGGGAAATTAAGAATCTCCTTCCAACGATGCGATCCAACAATACCACTGAATACCGAACATTGAGTACACAAATTACTCACAATTTATTCGTTCACTTACCGTTTATCGTTTAGCAACACACAAAACATTCAATTCTGATAATTCTCTTCCAATTTAATACGGAAAAGTTGCCACAGCTATGTATCTATTTTAATAATATCACGAACAACATTATAGACTGTTCCAGAGAGTATAAGCACACTTTCAAAACTACAAACAAGTCATGTTTTTTTAAGTTCTAATAATTTTATTTGGCATATCATATTTTTATTTGTTTTTTTTTTTAATCTTTATTTTACGTCGGCCTATTTCCTCACATGGTGACAATCACCGACGCCAGGAAGACGACTCCACCACCTGGACCCTACCTAACGACTCATGAATATGAACCGGGACCAACGGCTTTACTTCCCTTCCGAAGGAAGACGTGACCAGATTTTTTCGCCTCAGAAAAACCACCGACGTCGACTGGGATTGAATCCAGACCCTACTGGGGTGCCAAGTAGCAGTCACGCTTACCACTACACCACCGACGCCGGCAACATATTTGTATTTGTGGTTTATATGATATTTTACTCTCGTTTATTCAAAATATTTAATCATAGCCAAGAATCCTAACTTTTCCTCGAACATGACCCATTAGCTTCTGCACAGTGGTACTTCCCACCATTTTGACCACTTTTGGCCAATCTTTTTTAAATTTTTGGATGTCGTCCGCTGGTTTTATGAATTTTCGAAGCTTTGCTTTGGTTAAAGCCCAAAAAGTTTCGATTGGCCGTGCCTCCGGGCAGTTCGGCGGATTCATGTCTTTCGGCACGAAACATACATTTTAACTTTTGTACCATTCTAAAGTGTCCTTTGCGTAATGACATGACGCCAAAACTAGCCAAAACACTACTTGACTTTCGTGCTGCCTGATCATCGGCAATAATCGCTTCTGGAGACATTCCTTAACGTATTTCTGAGTGTTCATCGTCTTCGTTGTGATGTACGGACTAGATGTTTTACCGCACTTGCATATTGTCTGCCAAACCATAACCTTCTAACCGAATTTTTCGGCCAAAATTGCCTTCTCCGTTTCGGGGATGTCTTTGTTTTCGCATACGGTATAGAATTGTGGTCCGGGAAGCGTTTTGTAATCTGGTTTCACATACGTTTCATCGTCCATTATTATACACCCAGAATTTCTACACAATAACGAATCGTAGAGTTTGCTGGCCAGTGGTTTCACGGACGCGGTCTGTTTTGGGTTCCTTTTGGGTATTTTCTGCTTCCGGTATGTTTTTAGCCCAAGTCTTTCTTTGGCACTCATGACGTTACTCGACGAAGTCCCTAGTTTTTTCGCAACTTCCCGAACGGAAGTCGCTGGTTTTCGCTTGTAGGCATCCCTGATCTTTTTTATCGATATCCGGACTAAGAGGACCGACCACTCTTCGGCGCATCTTCAAACGTACACTGTTCTCTATATTTTCAAATCGCAGATCGTACCGCTCCGATGCTTACGCCCTCTTCCTCGGCCAATTTTCTCAAGGAGAGTCCGCTCACAGTGCACCATTTGTGCACGACACTTTTTCGTTGTTCCGGAGTAAGACCGCGCATTTTGATAGGTAACACAAAACTGAGCACTTTTTTGATGCTTTGTCATTCAGAAATGTGCAAACAAAAGGACGCATGATGAAGTTTGTCAGGAGCAGATAATTTTAAGCTCCATGCGAAGGCGCTATGAGCGGACGGTAATTTATTGCTAGAACGAATAGACATGAAGAGAAAGTGTATTGATAGTTCCGTATAGGGCAAGGGCAGGCTTTGAAAATTGAAAGATACGAGTTTGTAAACGAGCGGAGGGCATTGAACGGTAGTATCCGATCAGGCACATAACCCTTTACCATACTACCCCATGCAGGATAGGCAAGGAGAGGAAATCTCCTTGACTGGTAAAAAGTAATGCAACCGATCGGACTCTTATACTACCTATTGCTTTTTTCTAGTTCTAGCGATTTCCCAAGTAACACAATTTGTTTCAATGAAGCAACATTGGCTTCTTTGAGACAAAATAAGGTCGACATATAAGGCAACCACGACGTTACGCGTGATTGCAATGCAATCAGAAAAGCGCAAGAGGTGGAGTCTATTTGCAACATATTATCTGAGTTTCAAACGTGTTGGCTAAAAGCTCCACGAAACTTATGGTACTAATGCCGTAAACTGACATGTTGAATGATTATCATGTTCCTAGTGAGTTTTTAATACGTTTCATCGATGTATTATTATAATATGATAAATACGCGAGGCTATCGTTCGACGTTAAGATTTGTTTTTAGTTTATAACCGGTTGCAGATGAGGTGCAATTATGTTTAAAAAAAATTAGCATTGTTTTCACTGTTGTGCAGTCTTCAAAAATGTGTATTTTTATTAATAATAATCAGAGCTTTGAAATTTCTCATCTTATAGACAATTTTATCATCGAAATCAGATTTGACTAAAATATATACTGGCACTAATTAATGAAAATTTAGCAATGAAAATTCACAAAATTGCCACTAAATTATTTAACACAGTGCCAACGAAAAAACAACAATTCGCACTAGAAAAACATAAAATAGCAAAAAGAAATTGATAATTCATTTTCAATAATTCAAAAGTGACCGGTAAAACTTTCAAAAATAGCAATGGCAATTAGTATAAACGCAATAATAAACTGATAGTTTTCCGTCATAATAATAAGTTTTAGCGCTTTACATGTGACAAAAGTCTTTAATTTTTTCAAAGCTCTCCAATCAAAACCAAACAAATTATTTTAATTATTATTCTTTTATTTTGGATTTTTTATTTCGATTTGTTTGGTTTCAATTGGAAGATTTGAAAGATCTGAAGACTTTTGTCACATGTATAATGCTAGAACTTATTATTATGACGGAAAACTATCAGTTTATTATTGCGTTTATACTAATTGCCATTGCTTTTTTTGAAAGTTTTACCGGTCACTTTTGAATTATTGAAAATGAATTATCATTTTTTTATTGCTATTTTATATTTTTCTAGTGCGAATTGTTATTTTTTCGTTGGCACAGTGTTCAATAATGTAGTGGCGATTTCACATATTTTTATTGCTATTTTTTACATTTTTATTGATGTTTTATTACCCTGCCAATCAGATTTATGGTGAAACACGGTGTTTCACTTTGAAAAATATAATGCGCTCAAGAAATGCTTAAAAAATATCCTTTTTAGTTCTCCTGAAAAAGTAATTTTCAAATGATATTATGAATTAAAGATTCCAAATTTTATTGTAATATGCTTGTCTGCCATGCATAAATGAAATGTGTTTAATTTGAGTCATCAAATCTTAATCGTAATACAAATACAGGAATTCATTAGTCTATTCATGATTTCATCATATTTTTTATCGCGGCGGAGTAAAAAAAAAAAACTTCACAGTTTTTAATTTTTTAACAATTGTAGAAAAACAAAAAAAAAAAAATTTTTCTCCCCCCCCTTTTTTTCCAAAAAAAAATAAATGTTTTTTTCTTCCAGTAAAAACACTTTTTCCCCGGTTAACAATTTAAATTTACCCCAGTTTTTTTCAGTTACCGAGAAGGAGCTATGAAATTGGTTTAAATGGCTAGCCAATTAAAGAGAATCATTGAAGTGAAGGGCGATACGGTAAAAATTTGGTCAATATCAACTTGACGTATTTCTTTCAATTTTGCATTTAAAAAACCTGAACACCCCTCATTTTGAAGGTGTGTGTGTGTAGAATGTTGCTCCTATTTTGATTTTGGAATTCACTCTTCAGTTGTCAAAATGCCGTCCAAGCAAGAAGAGCAGCGTATCAAAATTTTGCTCGCGCATCGCGAAAATCCGAGCTACTCGCACGCAAAGTTGGCAAAATCGCTAAAAGTTGCCAAATCAACCGTTACAAATGTAATTAAAGTGTTTGGGGAACGTTTGTCGACAGCCAGGAAGTCTGGATCGGGGGGAAATCGAAAACCGGAAGCCGCTGAGACGACAAAGAGAGTTGCCGGTAGTTTCAAGCGAAACCCTAACCTATCTCTCCGAGATGCCGCAAATAAGCTGAGTGTATCGTCTACAACCGTGCATCGAGCCAAAAAACGAGCCGGACTATCGACTTACAAAAAGGTAGTGACTCCAAATCGCGATGATAAACAAAATACGACGGCCAAAGCGCGATCCCGGAGGCTGTACACGACGATGCTGACGAAGTTTGACTGCGTGGTAATGGACGACGAAACCTACGTCAAAGCCGACTACAAGCAGCTTCCGGGACAGGAGTTTTATACGGCAAAAGGAAGGGGAAAGGTAGCAGATATTTTCAAGCACACGAAACTGTCAAAGTTCGCAAAGAAATATCTGGTTTGGCAAGCCATCTGTGCCTGTGGCTTGAAAAGCAGCATTTTCATAGCTTCCGGGACTGTCAACCAAGAAATTTACGTGAAAGAGTGTTTGAATAAACGTCTGCTACCTTTCCTGAAGAAACACGGTTGTTCCGTACTGTTTTGGCCGGATTTGGCATCTTGCCATTACGGTAAAAAGGCCATGAAGTGGTACGCCGCCAACAACGTGCAGGTGGTTCCCAAGGACAAGAACCCTCCCAACACGCCAGAGCTCCGCCCAATTGAGAAATACTGGGCTATTGTCAAGCGGAACCTAAAGAAGACAAAAAAAACTGCTAAGGACGAGCAGCAGTTCAAGGCAAACTGGCTTTCTGCGGCGAAGAAGGTGGACAAGGTGGCTGTACAAAATCTGATGGCAGGGGTCAAGCTTAAGGCTCGGCAATTCGGATTTGGAAAAGCGGAAGCCTAACTGAATATTTTTCCTGAATTTTATACTAATTGAACTTGAAAAAGAAATTTAATTTGATTTTTTAAATAAACGATTTCACCGATTTACACGCGTTTTCCCTTGACCAAATTTTGACCGTATCACCCTTTATATAAGGGGTACATTTTTTTTTTTTTTCCTCGCCGGCCGGGAAACTTCCCCCCCCCCCCCCCCCCCCCGCGCGCTTTTTTTTCCTTTCCCCCCCCCCCCCCCCCCCACACCACCCCCCCCCCCCCCCGCCAAACACCCCCCCCCCCACCACAAAAAAAAAAACACCCCCCCCACAAAAAAAAAAAAAAAAAAAAAAAACACAACCACACCCTATCTCCCCCCCCCCCCCCAAACCCCCCCCCCCCCACCCCCCAAAAAAATTTACCCCCTCAAAAGTTTGTTTGGATGAATTTCTCTCTTGTGCTGTTTGAAATTAATTTCAATTACACGTAGTAAATGACAAAGAACGTTGAACAACCAACAAACGGAATTCGAGCCGCACAGCGACACTTCAGACCGACCATGTGGTTGAGTTCGTTGTCCGCATACCACTTCAGCACGTCCTTGGAGTAGTGGCATGAGGCCGAATCCGGCCAGAAGATTGTTGGGACGTTGTGGGCCTTCAGGAGAGGAAGCAGCCGCTTCTGGAGGCACTCTTTTATGTACACCTGTCCGTTCATCGTGTCCTGGGTCACGAAAGGTGCACTCCGCTTCCCGCACGTGCAGATGGCTTGCCAAACCAGGAATTTCTTCGCAAATTTGGACATCTTCTGAGTGCGGACATGCTCCGGAACGCTGAACTTATCCTTGGCCGTGAAAAACAGGTTGCCGGGGATCTGTTTGAAGTCGGCCTTCACATATGTTTCGTCGTCCATGATGCAGCATTCAACTTTCGTCAGCATGTTGAGGTACAACTTCCTGGCACGGGTTTTGGCGGACTTGTTCTGCTTCTCGTCGCGATTAGGGGCCTTTTGTACCTTGAACGTTCGAAGCCCAGCCTTAGTTTTGGCCTTCTGGACAAAACTTCGGCTTAGGTGCAGCTTCTTAGCCACAACTACGCGGTTGTGATTTTTGGTGTTGTACGGAATACTTTTTCCTTCACTTCTGGGCTTCCGATCGGTGGTCAACCGTTCCTCGAACCGCTTAATCACTCGCGACACCGTGGAATTCGCGATTCCCAACGTTTTCGCGATGGAACGATGCGAGAGATCCTTGTTCTCGTGATGAATGCGCAAGATTTTATCACGCACGAGCTGTTCTTTCGACTCCATTTCCGCGAGTTTTGATCACAGGACTTTAAAACTTGCAGGATGTAAATAATGCACCATGAACTAAATCCACCTAGATTTTCATTAAATTCTACCCAACGGTTAAAAAGTTAGAGCAATTTCATAGTGTGGCAATTTCATCGTGGACACTCTTTAGTTCCTAGCTATGCATAGCGGATTAGTTGCTGGCGGTGGCAAGCAAATTAGGAAAGTTTCGGTTAAGAAAATCATTCGTCTAGCGTGTAATAATTAAAACTAATTATTGTGGCGCAATAATTGAAGTTCGTCCCCTGTGATGCAATTTGTAACACATTGCCTTCGTTGGTACCGCCTTCTTTCGTGCACTAGTATCCGACGCCTTTACCTAAAAGCTCTAAGCAGAACATTTTGATTCAGTCTTACGACCAGGGATGCCACATATACAGATTTAGCTGTAACACTAGTCGGCAGTGTTTCACTCCCTTCAAGTATATATGTTGAATTTTATAGATTTCGCCACGCTGAATTCAAATATGGGCTCAGAAATGCTGTAACACGTCCAGTCTTGGAAAAAAAAATGTGATTAAAATTCACAAAAACACGTATTTCCGTAGAAATATGATCTACCTCATCAACAACCAGAATATTGGGTCTGCCCTTTGCAAGTTGGACTTGGATTTTATGGAATGGACCTCCTTGAATCCATTCGTTATCACAGATTTTTCGTAACACGTAAGATTAATGAAATAAACCGGGATTTCGTTCACAAAATTACGAATTTTCATAAAAATCAAGATTTTCTATTTTGAAAACATGAATTTCAGCTCCGCCCTTTGAATGCTGGGCTTATATTTTATGAAATGGACCTCCCTGAATCCATTCGTGAACACAGATTTTTCGTAACACGTAAGATTGATGAAATAAACCGGGTTTTCATTCACAAAATAACGAACGGCCAAATTTACAAGGATGAATGCATCCAAAAGCACCTTCTGCCCTTTCTAAAATTAAACGGAAGCCAGACGATGTTTTGAACAAATTTTGCATCCTGTCATTGAGCTCGACCAGTCCTGAACTGGTACAGAAACAATAATGTTTTTGTACTGGTAAAACTCCAAAGCTGTGGTGAAATGAACTAAACTTGAAAATAAAGTGGTTGAACCTATTGAAGCAAATCGATCCCACCTTTGCCCAACATCTAACGAGCAGTGTCAAGGAAATCGTAAGGCCATTTGTCTACGATTGCAGCAAGTCCAAAATCTGTAGACAGGTTGTTATTATCATTTTATATTTTAAAATCCATTCGATATATTTTCTATAATATTTTGTATGACATTTTCAACTTTGCATTTATGCATCTTTGCAAGTTTATCTCACCTAACCCACTTTATGTATTTCAAAAGATACGTTTTTTTTAATTAAAAAAAAAATGGATTATATGCAAGAAATTATTTTTTTATTTTTTATGAAACTAGGCAGGACTCTGACTACAATAGAAGACCAGATGATATCGTTGCTTAAATCCTTTCGAATTATTTTGCCAGCCGCACATGGAACATGTCGTTCAGGCAGATGCAAATGATTTGGAATGAGCCACGTTTGAGAATTTTGAATCCTTTAGTCTGTTTCTTGGATTGTCTTTTTGTTATTTTGTTAGTCAGTGTTACATTTACAAGTTTAATAAGGCGTTTCGTAAGTTCTTCAATCTTTTGTCCATTTGTGTATCATTTATGTGCTCTGGGAGTCTTCCGAACCTGTTTTCTCCACCAAACCAACCAAAAATAAGAAGTTATAGTATTGTTACTTGTGCGTTAGAATGATATTACTTAACTCCTTTTGAAGCATTTCATCAGCCGTGCAAATATCATGTCGTCCATAAAGACGCTGTTGTAACTGCCTCAAAAGTGTTACATTTTCAAGTTTACGTTCCCTTTCTCTCAGCCCTGTCCATGTCCCTTGTTTTGTGTGGTGAAAGGATTTTGAACGCTAATTACTCTCGTTTGACTGAACAGAATGACTTAATTTATACATCATTTGATCAGAAAATTTTTCAAATATTTTGGATTGAAATTTTAATTAAGTGCTATTTGTATAAGTAGTTCAGTTTTTTAATTAAAATTGACCTACTTTTGCTCCCATATAAATCTGCATACGAACAGGTTGAAAATATGGTTTTCGCTTTCCGGGTCCTCAAAACAGGTAACAAATGGTTCAAATTGTCTTCTTCTTTTTATTTGACTAGGTTTCATTCCATGTTTAATACAGCCATAGCCACACCCCTCAGCCGCAAATTTATTTTCCTTTGTAGCCGGTGTCTGGTTTTATAACTGAAGCCAGTTCGCTCTTATGAAATTTACTTCGTACTGCATGTTTGTGCCTCTCTTCTTTCGAGGCAATGCAATCAACGCCAGTATAAAGCACACGATTCGAACCAAAATGATTTCATAGGGGCATTCAAGTTCGATTGAGTACGGTTATGTTTTTGTCGCTCTCTCGTTACGAAGATTTTTTGTCGTCCGTTTTCTCGCGATTGCGCGCCTGGCTTGCAAATTATAAACAATTGGCTTGCAAATTATAAAACAATTGTTGTGCCAAATAGATTACTAGAATCAGCCCAAGTATCCTGCCGTCGGCCAGTCACAGCGACGAGAAGTTTAATAAACTACTATGCTGTATTAAATACAGCACATGATGGTGTCCTGCTGACCAAATAAACCGAATATATAAATTAATTTCAAACGCGTGTCATATCCACTGTCCTGAACAGGACGACCAACTAGATTTTACAATTAAAGAGTTTGTGTTTAATATTTTCAAAAATAGAGCATTTTGGTTTGTTTGAGGTATTCAGTCGAAAGTGGTAAATTCGACAGAAATTTTTCATTAAACCCGAACTGAATCAAACCATGGCTCAGTATGTAGAAAACTTCATATGAAGGGAGGGGTCAAAGCAAAATAATAAAAACATTTTAATATAAATCAACCATATGTGTTATGAAATCTATAAATTAGATTTTTCCATTATAATTATACACCAACTCGGTCCTACGTGAACATTGCAATTATATCCCTGATATTACCCACTGCTAATCCTTGTCTTTTTGTAATTTTTTTTTTCGTCAGTGTCACGTCTACAAGTTTTTCTTATCTTCGTTATTTCTTCGTAATTTCATCAGTCTTTTGTAGTTTGTGAGTTTCTTCATCTTCTGTTTGTCTGGAGCCACTTCATGCTATTCTGAGATTTGAATACTGCTCCGCACGATGTCTTGCCAAATGCAGTTTCACCAGAATATGCGGCTCTTTTTAGTACACAACCGTGATCACTTTTATATGTTAATGTATCGAAAAAAAATTCAGTCTGGCAGTTCTAAATTTCTAGTTAATGGTTCTGCTATTAATCCAATTCGATGCAATATGGAGATTCTTTCTTCCTACTAAGACGTTATTATTTGCGCCGTCGTGAGTTGAGTAGTTTGTTTGGCTTTCATCATCTGTTTGCTCTGTAGAGATAATACATCGTCCATTGCCGATGCACACTCCTAAAGCTTCGTTTTCTTCATAACTGTGTGTCTAGAATTATATACGCCAAATCGCCTCGCGCTAAAGGGTATCCCAGATCAAACTGAATCACGGAAAAATGCTTTTAAAAAATTACCCATTGGGTATTTTCTCTTGAAAATTTGGGTAGAGGTAGTTTAGAGTGTGCTTTTGTGGAGATATTTTTATCGCTGGCAGTTTTTCAAAAATTGGAAAAAATGGCGTCACCCGAAAAGCAACGCCGCGAATTGATTTTGCGCAAGCTCCTGGAAAATCCTAAACCTTCTCATCGGGACATCGGAAAACAACTCTAAATCGTGCAGTCAAAAACGGTGAGTCATGTGATCAAACGTTACTACAAAACTCTGAGCTTCGAACGGAAGGAGAAATACGTGCAGAATGAATTAAATGAATTAATATTAGTGATCAGGATCACAAGCATGTCGTGAAAGCGTTTAAGCGGAATCCCAATGCTTCGGTTAGGGATGTGGCCAAAAAGTTGAATCTTTCCAAGTCTTCCGTTCAGAGTGTAGAAGGCTCCAAATCGTGACGAACGGCAAAATACGGTGGGAAAGTCAAGGGCCCGGAAACTGTACACCCAGATGCTGACGAAGCCTCATTGTCTCATCATGGATTTACGTCAAGGTGGACATCCCAGCACAAGTTTGATGTTTTGGAGGAAGTAAGGAAGCAGAAGCTTTCAAAGTTGGCCGAGAAATACATAATTTGGCAAACGCAGAACGCCGTTCGGAGCCACCGGTACTGTAAACGGGGAGCCTCTACCTCAAGAAGTGTCTACAGAAGCGACTGCTTCCTCTGTTGTAGCAACACGAGGCTCCTACGATCCGCAGGGCGGATCAAGCTTCGTCCCACTATTCAAATGTTGTAATTGAGGGGTACGAAGCCAACGGGGTCATTTTCGTACCCAAGGACATTACCCCCCTCAACGCACCGGAACTAAGGTCCATCGAAAAATACTGGGCTATTATGAATCAGGCACTACGGAAGCATCCCAGGAAGGTCAAATCTGAGGAAGGCATGATGAAAAAGTGGGTTTCCGTACAGAAGAAGCTGCAGCCACAGTACCTAATGAGTGGAGTTAAGCGTAAGGTGCGAGCGTACGGTTATGGTATTGGAGATGAAATTAATCTGCCAAAATCTTACTAATGGTTTATATAAAATTGTCTGTTTGAAAAGGATCGTTCCACCAGGTAATTGTCTACAGCGTTTTTTTCTTTATGCAATTATATTTTGAAAAACCCTCCAACCCACCAATCCCCCTTTTCCTGAGTATAGAATATTGCACTGGAAAAACTAACCCCACCTTTCCCCCATGAGAGTATAAAAGATAGAAACAGCCATCGTGCTCTCCGTCCTTTTTTTCTTACACACGAATTTCTGAACACAAGGGCACCAGTACAGGGTGCGGCAGAAAATAATGCGAAAATTTGTTCTATTTCTTTCAAATCCCATTTTTAACAAATTCAAGCAATAATATCCACATTTTCGAGTGCAGTTATCTTCATAAAGTCTCTTTAAATAAATTTATTCAATGTGTCCTCCATTTTCATTTTCATCCTCGCGCTGCAAGCCAGAGCATGCCTTTCGGACGTAGTCCTCCGACATTGACTGCCATGTGCGTGTTATGGTTGACTCCAGGGTTTTCACACTAGGGTGTGATGTTTTGCAGGCTCGTGTTTCAACATATGCCCAAATCGAATAATCCAACGGATTAAGATCTGGACTGCTAGGGGGCCACAAATCCTTCGGCCAAAACTTCATGTTATCGTTCAACCATTGTTGGGTTCGATTGGACGTGTAACACAGCGCTCCATCCTACTGTAGGACAACGTTTTGGTCCTTGGAGAAGTTGGCCTTCACCTAGGGAAGCACTTGGTCCTTTAAAATGCCGATATACACTTCGATATTGATTTCAGCTCCAGCATCAATGAAAACAGGCGGCATTTTCAAACCGTTGGACGCCACCAAGCCAAACATCATGACACCAGCCGGATGTTTGGTTTGAAATTTGAATTTTACTTTTTCTGGAACGTTCTCTATTGTCTGCGGTGAAATGAACCGGTCCGTGCGGCTGTTGGCCACAGCATCGATGCTGAAAAGCTTTTCGTCGGAGAACAGGATTATCATGTTTTCCTTCTTCAACAAGGAAAGCAATCTTTTGGAACGAGTCACTCGTAGTTCCTTGACCCGGTCCGTAATCAAGTGGCGTTTCACTCTGGCTCTGGAAGATGCATGCAGGTCTTCTTTGATGATTCTCCGCATGGATTTCTCAGAAATATTGGCTTCCTTTGCAAGTTTTCTTATGGAACGCACCGGGTTGCGAGCAATTTTTGCACGGACCGATTTGATCACGTTCGGCGTGCATTCAAAGCGCGGTCGTCCGCTTCCCGGCTTCCGCTGCTTAGGACCATCCTTCAAGGACTTTTTTATGCGGTAAACTGTTGCCAAATGGCACCCAACCACCTTGGTAATCTCTTTCGGCTTCTTCTGGGCGAGCAATAAACTGGTGATCACTTCTTTCGCGAACATTTTGACGAATTTGCAATAAAACAAATAGAATGTTTGGATGCAGCACTTGAAAGTAAACATAAACAAATACACTTTTGTCAGAAATTAGTCACTAGCTACACGAATTAACCCAATAGTCAAGTTTGAACATTTTCGTATATTCTCTGCCGCACCCTGTACCTGATAAAGGGTGTCCACGATGAAATTGCCACACACAAAATTGATTCGCAAAATTCGAGTTTTCATCCGATTGCCATCAAATTTTCAGGGATTGAGAAATAACTAATAAACTTAATTTTACCATTTTACTCGTATTTTATTTACAGTCCATACGCAAATGCCCGCACCTTGGCCTTAACCCCGGCCATTAGATTCTGCACAACCTGTGAATCAACCGTTTTTTGCATGTAAACCCATACTTTCTTCAGTTCCTCGACTGTCTTCACTACCTTAGGTCGTTTAAGAAGGTGCTGCTTCATAATCGCCCAGTACTTCTCGATGGGGCGGAGCTCCGGAGTGTTGGGAGGGTTGAACATTTTCGGCATGAAATTGACCTTATTGTCCGCATACCACTTCAGCACGTCCTTGCAGTAGTGGCATGAGGCCAAATCCGGCCAGAAGATTGTTGGGACGTTGTGGGCCTTCAGGAGAGGAAGCAGCCGCTTCTGAAGGCACTCTTTTATGTACACCGGTCCGTTCATCGTGTCCTGGGTCACGAAAGGTGCACTCCGCTTCCCGCACGTGCAGATGGCTTGCCAAACCAGGAATTTCTTCGCAAATTTGGACATCTTCTGAGTGCGGACATGCTCCGGAACGCTGAACTTATCCTTAGCCGTGAAAAACAGGTTGCCGGGGATCTGTTTGAAGTCGGCCTTCACATTTGTTTCGTCGTCCATGATGCAGCATTCAACTTTCGTCAGCATGTTGAGGTACAACTTCCTGGCACGGGTTTTGGCGGACTTGTTCTGCTTTTCGTCGCGATTAGGGGCCTTTTGTACCTTGAACGTTCGAAGCCAAGCCTTAGTTTTGGCCTTCTGGACAATACTTCGGCTTAGGTGCAGCTTCTTAGCCACATCCCGAACGGAGGCGTTCGGATTTCGCTTGAAGGCCCCAACTTTCGCGGTTGTGATTTTTTGTGTTGTACGGAATACTTTTTCCTTCACTTCTGGGCTTCCGATCGGTGGTCAACCGTTCCTCGAACCGCTTAATCACTCGCGACACCGTGGAATTCGCGATTCCCAACGTTTTAGCGATGGAACGATGCGAGAGATCCTTGTTCTCGTGATGAATGCGCAAGATTTTATCACGCACGAGCTGTTCTTTCGACTCCATTTCCGCGAGTTTTGATCACAGGACTTTAAAACTTGCAGGATGTAAATAATGCACTATGATCTAAATCCACCCAAATTTTCATTAAATTCTACCCATCGGTTAAAAAGTTAGAGCAATTTCATAGTGTGGCAATTTCATCGTGGACACCCTTTATTTTTTTTTTAACAAAAAAAAAAAAAAAGAAAAAAAAACAAATAAAAAAAAAAATTTTCATAACCAGACTGGTTTATTTTTAGTTTTCTTCATTATTTAGATCGTTTTCGCAAACCCTGTTTTATTTCCCCAAAACACCAAATTTTCTTTCAACCCCAAATAATTAATTTTGCAATGTGTAATGAACTCTGAACTTTCTTTTAAGAAATATTTAGGTATTCCTTATTTCAGTTAAAAATATCTTTTGAGAACATATCCACCACCACATTCTTTATGGCAATCGCATTTGACAGAACCGTGCTATCCCAATAGATTCGATCATTCTAGTTTTGATTCTTTACCTCCCATCACCAGTGTAGGCCCAACATTCTCGAGTGCTCTTCTGATGGATATCGGAATAGGGAAAAAGTTTGATCCCATGTGAAACTTTTTAATCATCATTAAATTCTCATTCTTTCCGTAGAAAAACCTCGGATCCTACGGAACCATCTAAGTTCAGTAAACTGAACCCACAATAGGGTGGTTCGCAAGTATTTCAACTGCCTCGGGTTATAAAATCTACTCGTCCACTTGCTCATCGTATACTTTTCCAGGTACAATAACATTTAGGAATATATTTTACCCATGAAGAAAACATGAACCGGATTGAAGGATGCAGATGAATGGAACCTTTGAACAGCCCTGATGCACACGCACCCATCCACGAGGATTCTCCACTGCTGCAGCCAAGAGCGACGGCAGCGACCACGGTACAGCTCTTCCTCGTTAGACTCATTGAGTATTCTCAAAAGGATTCAGAAGCTGTAAGGTATTTTATCAACTATGAAAATATTTATGCTAGAACATTTTAATGATTTACTCGTATGTGCTTCCTTTAATACTGCTGATGCTGTTTCACACACCTACACTGGGAGACTGCAATTGCACTTGTCGTGCGGGAGGGGCTGCTGTGGAAGTGCAGCACGTTGCTCATCCGAGAATTCCTTATTGCAACACAAATTAGTGTGCTTTTGCTATCATTTCCCCCGCCCGGTGGCTTATACCTCTGGAGATTGTCGTTCTTGTTCTAGCCTTCCCCTTCCGGCCGAAGTCCAAAGTGGGGACCCCAAAGAGAGCAGCATTCTTGAACGCTCAGACGACGGTTGTATTCGCCGGTTTTGTCTGCACTGGAGTCTTGCAGTAACAAAATAATTATATTTTCTCGAGTATTTATATATCATTATTTGGGAATGTTTAATGAATTTAAATGGCACCAAGATGCAGCCGCTGTACTGTACCAGAACCGAGCGGAGCATTCTGCATACGGGACGTCTTGCTTCTGCTTTCATATGGGAAAGAATGATGCTGGAGTGCAGCTTCAGCACAGGAGACTGGAAAGAGAGCGATGTGTTTGCTTTTCCAGGAGATAGTGAGGGAACAAGCTGTTTGTTTCTGTGGGAAGAATTTTCATCTGCGTGTTTTGGCTTACAACACTGTTAATGATAAGGTTCTATATATAAAGAGCAAATGCCGACTTTGGTGGAAGACGGAAGGGGGGAGGGTTGTTTATGCGAGAAAAGTACTTTCCGTTTTTCTAAGTTGAGATGGCGGTTAAAATGGAGGGCCACAAAAACGTGGAAAACAATGTTTTCTGCATTTTAAGCTAACTTCAGAACAAATCTTCCATATACTGTAAACCAAATTTGTTAATTTGTTTGAAACAGAAGGGTCTAGTGATTGAAACATCGTCGTTTTCAGTGATTTCAAACATAAAAAACTGTTTTCAGTCTTTTCCTAAGACGGTAACTTGACTAAGACATTAACGTAAATAGCTATGCGAAAACAGTATTTCATAGATAGGGAAATGCTTAGTCCACCACTAACTAAGAAATTGATTGAGGAATAAGCTTGATTTCTTTTGTTCCCTTCGAGTTTTCAAATTGAGTTTCAATTTTCCGTATTCCCAGGTAACAATTTTGGTTTTATTCCAGCCGTATAGCACTCTCCTGGCTATGTTGATAAAACTACTTTCAAAACTGTTTTGTCAACCAACACCTCCTCTATGCTTCTTCAAAGCCGAAATTTGTACAAAATGGCCCATTCTATAGACGGTTGTGGAAACAAGTTAATAAAACCTTTAGTAGAATATAAAGATTTGGAAAATGTTCTAGTGACAGATTTTATGACCACTTGAGAACCTTCATAAAACCTATTGGCTGCCATTAAAACCAGAATGTGGCCAAATTACCACAGCTGTCAAACTTCACTGTGAAAATGAGGTTGGTTTTTGTTGTTCTGCTTTGTTCGATTCTCTGCTCTTCTGATTCATTTATCAGCAAAAAAAAAAAAGGTAAAGTGTTGCGGGAAATTGTGTTTGATAGCAAAATATTCAAAACAAATTATGTTTTCTACAGCGTAGAATGCACCAAATTATAAGGCTTGCTTCATTTAGAATTGGAACAAACTTTTGCTCATATTGTGGCGCTCCTGGTGGACGGATTTGGAAGTTCTTGGCGCCCACGTGTCGGGAATTTTGTCAGCTTCACGTATGTATTTTTGACATTCCGCAAATCGACTGAACTTTGTAAACAATCAACATGGAAACCGAAAGAAGGGAAAAAAATGTGCACAGTTATTTGGAAAATCCATTGTGGTCTGCATCTAGGCTAGCTTAACAGCTGAAATTGCCCAGAAAAACCGTATGGCGCGTTATCAAACGGTAAAAGGAAACATTGACGACGATTCGGAAGCCTCAAACCAATCGTCGGAGTGGACCTGTCGACCGGAAACTGCGTGGTAAGATTTTGAAGACGATTAAGAGGAATCCCAATCTGTCGGACCGTGATTTGGCCAGAAAATTCGGTGCTGCCCATAGTATCGTGAGGAGAACTCGACTCCGGGAAGGAATCAAGTCGTATCGAGCTAGCAAACAGCCAAATCGGACCATAAAACAGAATAGTGTGAATTATGGAGAGTGTGAGCTGTTTAGTGGAATACCTGTAACTAGAAAATAAGAAGAATGATAAGTAATTTCCATTTAATTCCAACTACCTTTATTGCTTATCTTGACAGATACGCGTATTTCGTCTACAATGTGCAGACTTCTTCAGTGTCGTGTAGTCGAGTATTAGTACACGACACTGAAGAAGTCTGCACATTGTAGACGAAATACGCGTATCTGTCAAGATAAGCAATAAAAGTAGTTGGAATCAAATGGAAATTACTAATCATTCTTCTTATTTCCTAGAATAGTGTGGCCAAAATCCGTGCTCGGAAGCTATACGACCAGGTGCTGACCAAGTTCGACGGGTGTCTTCTGATGGACGATGAAACCTATGTCAAGCCTGACTTCGGGCAAATCCCAGGTCAAAAATTTTACTTGGCAACGGCTTGGGGGGATGTTCCAGCCAAATTTAAATTTGTTTTTGCCGACAAATTTGCACGAAAATTCATGATTTGGCATGGCATTTGCAGCTGTGGCAAAAAAACGAAAGTTTTCGTTACAAATAAGACAATGACGTCGGAACTATGCCAAAAAGAGTGTCTCCAAAAACGAATTTTGCCGTTCATTCGATCCCACGACCATCCCGTAATGTTTTGGCCAGATTTGGCAAGCTGTCATTACAGCAAAGTCGTTCAAGAATGGTATGCAGAGAAAGGGGTCCAGGTTGTTCCGAAAAACCTTAACCCACCCAACTGCCCCCAGTACCGCCATTAAAAAAAATGCGCAAACAACAAGAAGAAACACCACAAAAAAAGAAAAGGATAAAAAAAAAATTAATAAAAAAAAAACCTGGGGGAAAAAAAAAAATAAAACAACAAACAAAAAAGGGGGGCCCCCCCCAAAAACCCCTTTTAAAAAAAAAAAACGAAAATCCCTCCGAAACCGTGACGAATAATTTTATCCGTACTTTTTCTTAAAAGTATGAAGAAAACGCTACATTTGTATGTATGTATGTATGTATGGTAGCCACCATCCCTTCATGCCCTTGGCTTGGATGCAGCTCCACTTAATAGCAAGATCAAATTGAGCCACCGATCTGAATTCACAATATCGCTGTATGAAGGGCCAAAAACGGAGGGGTGGACCCGTAAGCAGAGACACTCACGCGAAATCCACGGGAAATTAAGAATCTCCTTCCAACGATACGATCCAACAATTCGAATAACCCAATTCGCAATACTTATTAAGCTTTCTACAGGATGGCTTGTTAAGAAGGGCGCGTCAGTCTCACTGAAACTGTTGGAGTAGAATTCGCAGCATCACAATCGAATCGGTAGGATAAAGAAAATGATAATGCTCGTTCCCTCCTAGACTCAGGCAGTCAATCAAACCATCGTCCAATTTCAGCTTGAATGATACCCTGATGCTCCTTCCCAACCCAGTATTTATTATATATAATGTACATAATATGTCATAATATGCAATAAATGTAGTATGTAATAGAGCAATGAAATATACTATAATATTTAATTAAAATATGCCATGGTTGGAATTCGTCATCCTGTAATTTAAATATGGTTATAAATAAAATAATATGATGAAATAGTTAAAATTGTAATAATAGGCATATGATAATCATATGCAGCTTGGTGCATCTTTACAGCTCAATCAGTGGCAGATGAATATAACTCTGGAATGTGAAGGTCTTATTGCAACTAAATAAAATATAAACCATTTAATTATACATGAATCAAAAAAATATGTATTTATTCATGACATATAGATATACATAATCAGCAGAATTGAAGAGCATTTATTAATTTTAATAATATTCAATGATTTAAATTCATAGAAAAACACCTTTACATACAATGAAATAAAATATCTGTACATACTATCTGGAATCAATTTCCTTGTAAACTTGAAGCAAATGAAATTTAATTATTATTATTAATCTTTTAGTAAATATTTTCAATATGATATACTAATATATATAATGATGATATGATGAAAACAATACGATGTTGTAATAGTATACACATAAAAATTAAATGCACCTATTTGTCTTTTCTGCTGTGATGTTAGATGATTGAAACTCTGAAATGGCGAAAATTTCCAAAGTGGTATAATGAAAGAAAGTTGATCACCGGGCAGCCAAGCAGAATAGCAAAGAAAATTTAAGCAAACAATTAGCCGAAATAACTTTCATATGATTATGATTACTGCCCAAAAACGGAAGCTTAATAAATCCACAAAAAAGAAAAAAAACAGAGAGAAAAAGAAAAATGAAATTTGAATTCTCCGATAACTCTTGCTTTCTACTGGGCCCATTAATAATTCTTTATATCTGTGCAATAGAAAATGAGAGATCATAAACGATTTTAGTTTTTGAATTATTAAACTTTTCTTGAAATTTTATTTAGTAGAATTTGTCGTATGATCCTTTCTAAACAAAAACGTCAAAAACCATCCTATCTTTTCAAATACATATCGTGGGTTAGGTCGGCTAAAACTTACGACGATGCATAAATGCGAACCTGAAAATAGCTTTAAAAATATTGTGAAGGGATGTTATAATATAAAATGATAGTAACAATTATATTTGTACTGTCTGCATGTCTGTAGACTGATGTCCAGCTGCAATTGTAGACGTACTTGCATTATCATTGCCATGAAGGAAACAAAAAAATTAAAATTATTAAACAACACTTGGGAATTCCATAGATGATCTGAAATTATACACCGTATAAAGAATACTTCCATTTTTTGTGGTAGGGTAAGATTTCAGCATGCCACCTTCCTACATCGCGTTGGTGGAACTGCTTTCTAAGGTATAGCTGACGCGATACAGCGTTTATTACTCAACCGCTGGATGCCAGGAGCTGTTTGAGCTGCACCTCCTTGGTGGACAGACGCTCGGAACGCACCTCCTCAATCTAGCTGAAGTCAGAAGGACAACAGTGCCCAGGCTGCACTACCAGCTAAGTACGCAACCCTTAGCTGGCGGTCTTTGTCATCTCTTGACCCGTGGAAGCATGAGGTAGGAACTTGTGAGGACCAGTGCTATGTTGCGGGGACGTACGCTCCATCCCAGTTGTCTACTCACCATTTTGCAGCCCTAGTATGAAGAAAACGCTACATTTGTATAAAAAACGATCTTGAATTCAATAATAAATAACTGAAATACAGGCAATTGTTTTTGTTCCAATTCTATCTGAAGCAAGCTTTATGCGCAAATATTTATTTGGTGAATATTGGCACGATAAGAGCCGAAAACTAATGTGCCTCGGAAATTATGCGAATTTACAACAATATAAATAGCATAAGAAATAGTGTGATGGGATTTTATAATATAAAATGATAATAACCATTATATTTGTAATGTCTGCAGATTTTGGTCCTGCTGCAATTGAAGACAGACTTGCATTATCACTGCCACGATGGAAAAAAGTAATTTAAAATGTGTGAATGAAGGTGAAATGCCTGTCGACTACGAATTTGAGGAAGTATGTAACTATAAATCAGCAAATTATGAATACATTAGGAATAAACTAAACTTAATTGATTGGCAAACAGACTTAAGGAAAGAAGTTAATGTCGAAAGTGCAGCTAAAGTGTGCTACAATTAGTTGACTAGAATAATAGAGGAAGAAGTACCAATTAAACGACGTAGATGTACAGTGTTTTCAAAAAATCCAGTATGGTTCAACAGGCAAGTAAAAACCTCTAAGGGACAGCCCAATGGGGTTGTAAGCTAAGTTGACGTAGGACTACGTAGCAATGTGTAATGAATTTTATTATTATTATTTTTAATTGACTGTATTAGAATAGAGGCTGCATTGATCGATTGGATCAAGAAGCCTAGCCGAAAATCAGTGTATATCAAACGCCCGGTTTATGTAGACAAAGTTAAACCGTTTGATGCATTTTCTGGTTCAACATGGTAGATTAGTTTCGTTCGTTTCGTAGAGCAACAGTGAAACGTAGGTGCTGTTCTAATGGGGCGTTGGATCGGCATAGATAAGTAAGTATGTTAGAAAATTGTATGATTTGCTCTTCACAAATCTTTTGGATATAGACTGCATTTAAATGTTGGTATGATAAAAGGGCAACGGCTGTGCTAGCAGTTGATATGATAGACTAGCTGGAGACCATTATCGTTATCGAGTTATAGATTGTTGAAAGTCTGTTTGGGAATTTAAAGTCAACTATTAAAGATATTTTTGAACACTGACTTGACAGTTCCAACTGATTGAAGCAACAATCTCAATAATCTATCGAGAAATGATGAAATTATTAGCGTTCAAAATATTTCAAATATTCGTGATGGTCGCTATTTTTCAAATTTTTATTTTACCTCTACCCGAGCCGATGCACGTAGTCTAGGCCAAAATAGCGTGGGTGTTCGTAGACCAGCATTAGAAAGTAAGTATGTGAGAAAATTCTATTGTACACTCTTTAGAAAGCATTTGGTGGCTCAGAAAAGGGCCGTGTGGTTTGAATGATGATACGGACACGGTCGTATTTGCTACGATGGTTGAGAGGGTCCTTCTCTTTATGGCATGAAAGATAGTTGAGGACCTGTTCGAAATATGAATTTTATTTACAAGTACATACAAGGTTTTTTTTAAAGCATATGTTAAAAATCATAATTTTAAATGGTCATCAATTTAAACGATAATTTCGACGTAGGACTACGTCTGTATTTTCAATACTGGGGTACACGTTCGAATTGCGAAAATTTGGAGCGTCAGGAAAAATATATAGGTTTTGAATGTTAATAACTAAGTCATTCCACGATTGATTTACAAAACGGTTGGTCCAATCGCTCGAGACATTTTCTACGCTTCAATTTGAATATTTAAAACTGACTATTTTTAACATTCAACTAATAAAATTAACGCAAATATAAGGTGATGTCTTATTATGCCAATTTTTCAGAGTAAATTTACTTAATGCACAGTACTTTCCTATCACAGACTTCATATTTAAGTATGGAACGTATCACATGCAGAAGAGCACAATATAAAAGGGGGACACCTTCAAATTTACTTCATTCGCTCGGCAGCCATAGAGCTGTGCAGAGCGGCAATGGGCCAGTACTGTCCTGGCAGCTGGCGGTTGCAAGTACCCTGTCGGATGGTACGCGGGCGAACAACCAGCCAGAATGATGGCTCAGCGGCTGTCGCTAGCCATTTTTAATGCAGTCGTGTGCTATGCCAAGCTCGTGGCAAATTTATCGAATTTAGAGGGAAACATATATGATCCAGTTGGTAGTCATTTCACGATATGATGTACATGCATATGTATAGGTATACATGAAGATGATTTCGAAATATATGTTGTTGATGCAGATAAATACATAGATGTTGTCACCATGTGAGGAAATAGGCCGACGTAAAATAAAGAAGACAAAAAAAAAAATACATAGATGTATATGGTCATGATATATTTGTAGATTCTTTATTCTTTATTTGGAGCAGGGAAAAGCCCGTTTGAGTAGAGCTGCAGATGCCAGCTCTTTCTCAAATGGGCGCAAAAAACCTCCTCTTCTTTTCATATCAACAGAATTTACATAGCTTCCAAATGATACAATGATTCCTTAAATCTACTTAATGGGCTAAACATAACAAAAAACTAACTTGAACTAAAAAAAACCTAACGTGTGTTGTTTTGTGGAGCTGCGAGTACTTTGTAGAATTTTTTTCCGAAGAGTGGAACGCGGAACATCGAAGTCAAATTCGTTGAAACAGCGGTTAAAGGACCGACACATACTAGAAAATGGCTCGTTATGCCCGTAATTTGTTCTAGCACCATGTAAAAAAAGGAACGAATTTGGGCGAAGTTGACGATATGGAATATTTATGTTGAGAAGCGACAACAGTCGAGGACAATCAATTTTCGATTGAAGAAGGTCAGAAACAAAGAGCGTTTTTGAAACATCACGGCGTATACTCAGTAGCAAATTGATTGGATCATTCCATGGAAGGTGTCTTAAAGCGAAGCGCAGAATTTTGCGCTGAACCGCGTCGATAAGTGAGATTCTATTCTGATAGTACGGTGCACAGATGAGTATTTTGATATTGACCTCACTAACGAACAGTACAATGATTTTAAACATTGAATGGTTTTGAAGTTTTTTGCAATGCGAAATATAAAACCAAGTGTCTTAGAGGCTTTGAAGGTTGTAAAAGCGACATGTTCCTTAAACGTCAATTTGGTGTCTAATAACACACCTAGATCCTTAACAACAGATTCCCTTTTGTGAATTGTCGATCCAACCTTATAGTCAAAGTCAAACAAACTACGTTTGCGGGAAAATGAGACAACGGAGTATTTACCAGCGTTGAGATCCATGCGGTTTGTTTCACACCACTCGGTGAATATATCGAGCTGACATTGTAAAAATGAAGCGTCTTGAATATCATTGACAGTCCAATACAGTTTAAAATCATCAGCAAAAGAAAGTTTGAAGGATCCAAGTAGCAGATTAACGTCATTGAGATACACTAGAAATATTAACGGTCCTAGGTGGCTACCTTGTGGTACTCCCGATGGAACAAGAAAGTAGGGTGAAATTGAATCGCCTAATTTGATAGCCATTTCACGGCCACTCAGGTAAGATTGGAGCCAAA
Organism: Aedes koreicus; assembly: GCA_024533555.2. NCBI lineage: Eukaryota > Metazoa > Arthropoda > Insecta > Diptera > Culicidae > Aedes > Aedes koreicus. The sequence continues at coordinate 20,631 of JAHHFK020005283.1, read as the reverse complement.
CGAAAAAAAAACCAGAGAAACCGAGACGTTCAAACTTTGCAATAGTTATCCGATGGTTGATTTTATCGAATGCTGCTGAGAAATCCGTATAGATCGAATCGACTTGATGCCCTTTCTGTAGAGTTTTAGCGATGAAAGATGTGTAAACAACCAAATTGGTACTCGCACAGAAACAAAAGCGTTCACGAAAATGAAAACGGACCGTAAACTAGTTCACGTTTTCAGGATTTTTACCTAAAAACGTGATTTTATTCATGATTACGTGATTCAGTTCACGGTGTATTTTTGCTTGTTCTCGAATTCATGACTGCAGTTCACGGATCTGGGCACGGATTTTTTTTCCGTGCGTTGATCGTTTCGGCATGAAACCATGTTGATGTTCTGAGATATAATGGTGGCAGTTGTGCGATAAATAGCTGAAAACCACTTTTTCAAATAACTTCGAAACGGTACACAAAGCAGCTATTCCACTATAATTGCTGACCTCACGTTTGTTTCCTTTTTTGAAGACAGGAAAGACATATGCTTTTTTCCATTGATCCGGAAATGATCCGACTTGCAACGATAAATTGAAGAGACGGGATAGAGGTGTGGATAGACTAGTGCAGCATTTCTTCAAAACAATTGCAGGGATTCTGTCAGAACCTGAACTGGTTGATGCCTTGAGGGAGGAACTAGCTTTTTCCACTGTTTCAGGATCGACGATAGGGTGAGCACCAACTGGAGGATAGACTGGAACATTGTTTGCAGCTTTGTGAACTTGTTCATCATCCAAAGATTCTTGTATGAACACGCTTGAAAATTGACACAGGAAAAGATCACAGATACCATCTATAGACGAGCTTTCAATACTTCCCTTGGACATAACAGTGGGGAGGCCGGATTCTTCTCTTTGTTCGTTCACGTAATTCCAGAATCCTTTAGGATTGTGACGTAGTTGTTGCTGAATTTTCCTTTGATGCGCAAACAAAAGTTTTTGATTTAGGCGTTTGTATCGATAGTTGGCAGTGTGGTAAACTTGTTTGCATCGTCGGGTTTTACACTTTGAATATTTACGCAATGAAGACCGTTTCAAGCTTTTCAAACGCTTTAGATGATTGTTACTCCATGGCGGATTGCGTGGCGGTTTTCGAGTTCGTTTTGGAATGAACTGATCAATTGCATACAATAGTATGTTGGAAAAGAAATCAACCGATGAATGAAGATCCTGATTGATGAACTCGAGCCAGTCAATGTTGGATAGGAAAGTATTCATACTAGTGAAATCACCATTCTTGAAATCGTAATAAAGTGCTTCTAAAGGGTGTCCACGATGAAATTGCCACACTATGAAATTGCTCTTACTTTTTAACCGTTGGGTAGAATTTAATGAAAATTTGGGTGGATTTAGTTCATAGTGCATTATTTACATCCTGCAAGTTTTAAAGTCCTGTGATCAAAACTCGCGGAAATGGAGTCGAAAGAACAGCTCGTGCGTGATAAAATCTTGCGCATTCATCACGAGAACAAGGATCTCTCGCATCGTTCCATCGCGAAAACGTTGGGAATCGCGAATTCCACGGTGTCGCGAGTGATTAAGCGGTTCGAGGAACGGTTGACCACCGATCGGAAGCCCAGAAGTGAAGGAAAAAGTATTCCGTACAACACCAAAAATCACAACCGCGTAGTTGTGGCTAAGAAGCTGCACCTAAGCCGAAGTTTTGTCCAGAAGGCCAAAACTAAGGCTGGGCTTCGAACGTTCAAGGTACAAAAGGCCCCTAATCGCGACGAGAAGCAGAACAAGTCCGCCAAAACCCGTGCCAGGAAGTTGTACCTCAACATGCTGACGAAAGTTGAATGCTGCATCATGGACGACGAAACATATGTGAAGGCCGACTTCAAACAGATCCCCGGCAACCTGTTTTTCACGGCCAAGAATAAGTTCAGCGTTCCGGAGCATGTTCGCACTCAGAAGATGTCCTAATTTGCGAAGAAATTCCTGGTTTGGCAAGCCATCTGCACGTGCGGGAAGCGGAGTGCACCTTTCGTGACCCAGGACACGATGAACGGACCGGTGTACATAAAAGAGTGCCTCCAGAAGCGGCTGTTTCCTCTCCTGAAGGCCCAAAACGTCCCAAAAATCTTCTGGCCGGATTTGGCCTCATGCCACTACTCCAAGGACGTGCTGAAGTGGTATGCGGACAATAAGGTCAATTTCATGCCGAAAATGTTCAACCCTCCCAACACTCCGGAGCTCCGCCCCATCGAGAAGTACTGGGCGATTATGAAGCAGCACCTTCTTAAACGACCTAAGGTAGTGAAGACAGTCGAGTAACTGAAGAAAGTATGGGTTTACATGCAAAAAACGGTTAATTCACAGGTTGTGCAGAATCTTATGGCCGGGGTTAAGGCCAAGGTGCGGGCATTTGCGTATGGACTGTAAATAAAATACGAGTAAAATGGTAAAATGAAGTTTAATAGTTATTTCTCAATCCCTGAAAATTGGATGGCAATCGGATGAAAACTCGAATTTTGCGAATCAATTTTGTGTGTGGCAATTTCATCGTGGACACCCTTTACTGGAACCATAAATACGCAGGGTGAGGCAGCACTCATTTCGATCAATAGAGGTGGATGATGAATTGATTGCTTCACAAGAGGAGAAGGAGCCTCCATCAAAGAAAAATGCACATCTCCTTCGATACTACCAAAACAAAGGTCAAGCATCCGGCTATTGTTATTTTCTACGTAGTTCAGTTGAGAAGTACGCGCCAAACTGTAGCTTGGCAGCCGTTACGCTAATCGAAGAATGAGTAACGTCGGGATAAAGATAATTTGATGGGTAGAGTTTCCATTTAATGCCGGGTAGGTTAAAGTCGCCTATAATCAACAAACTATCCCTAGTTTTCATTTGACTGGTGATGAGATTAAGTGAATTAATGTGCTGCTCGATTACATTCATGTCTTGAGCACGATCGGGAGGAATATAAATAACACAAATGAATAGTGTGTGTGTTTGAAAACTAACAGCCACCCAAACTTGTTCGACGGCTTCTGAACTTGGAGTCGATAATTAGATTATGATGATATTGATATGTTTGAAGATGTTATCGATGTAGATGATGTAGATAAGACGCAACGTTGAGTGTTAAAAATCAGCAATCACTATGTCTATACAGGCAGAACGGCATTTTTTGGGGTAGAACCATCTGTGTTTAACTGGTTCCCAAATTTCGACAGAATGTCAATAAATATAATATTATATGATGTATTTCACACAAAATGATCTCTTCAGGGCTACTATTCTGATTTTGAAAGTATTTGCTCATTATATCCGCATGACACCTACCTAATTCGTAAATCCTGGCCGATCCTGAGTTTCGCACAATTTCTGTTCGATAAATACAAAATGTTTCTTAAAATCGTGTTTCGGTATAGAAAATAACGAAGGGTCGTTTAAAGTTTATTTACCTTTTGCAATCGCAGCCCGCTGGTTGCTGGCATGTTATGATTTCCAACAAGTTGTTCAATGTTGGTAATGTTCTCTTCAAAGCCCAATCAGTGCTTGAAAGGGTTTCTGTTCGTTTTAGTGCGTTGGATAGAGTCCCTGCCTTGCAATAGGAATCAAATATTTTTGAAAACGTGTTTGAAGAGAAAGTGAACTGTCGCAGAATATGGCTGCAAATTATGAGATCAGCAATCGGAGCGAATAAATCTTTAAGCTATTTTAAATAATAGCATGAGTTTAAAGTCGACCTTCAAACATTTAGAGAAGTTATGAAGGGTTTATTGAATTCTTGCAAAAAAAATTATCGTTTAAATTGATGACCAATTAAAATTACCAATTAAAATTATACAGTTTCATATTGTTTTTGTTGGTTATTTTCAATAGCTTAAAATTGTTAATGGATAATGTTTGATAATTGAATTGATACGCGGGAAAATTTCCAACCCACTTATGTAAACATCTTGAAAATCTCTTGAGCATTTATCCAGTTATTAGCGTTTAATCTGTAACAATATTTCGTGACGGTCGCTTATTTTTAGATTTTCAATTGACACCCTTCCCCTGCCGTAAGACGGAGTCTACGTCAAAAATTTGAAAAACCGCAAACAAATAGCTCACAAAATTTATAAAAAGTATAGTAGTAACGATAATCTCGCCAACTATTTGAACATTCGCGATCAACTAAATCTAGTTATTGACATTGCTTTTGAAGAGTACAATTCGAAAACTGTTCGTGACATAAAATCTTGTCCAAAAAATGCCTTTAGCTACGTGAAAACTAAATTGAAATCGGACAATTTCCATCCAAAATGCATCTGAACGAAAATGTTGGGGATAATTCAGAAAAAATTTGCAACTTATTTGCAACTTTTTTCCAAGAAATCTATACCACATTTTCGGAAGAAGATCGCGATCGTGAATAGTTTGATTTCTTTCCAGAGTTTGCTAGTGATGTTAGTGTCAATAACGTGAATGTACTGGACACTAGAGAAGCATTGAATACATTAGATGTATCAAAAGGGTGTGGACCTGAAGGTATTCCATCCGTATTTTTAAAAAACTTTACGTTAGAATTTACACCTTCATTCTTTTGGCTTGTCAATATGTCGCTTGAATTCGGCCTTTTTTCCCAAATCTTGGAAGAGCTCCTATCAATATTTAAAAGCGGCAAAAAATCTGACATACGCAATTACCGTGGAATTGCCATTATTTCATGCATTCCTAAGCTGATCGAAGCAATTGTTAATGAAAAGCTGTTCTATCAAATCAAAAAAAGGATTATCAACATGGGTTCTTCAAAGGACGTTCAACTAATTCAAATTGACTAGAATTCGTTAACTACACGTTGATTCCAATGAATAACGGAAACAACGTAGAAGCTCTCTATGCAGATTTTAGTAAGGCATTTGATCGGATTGACATTCCCATGCTACTATTCAAATTACAAAAACTGGGAATCGAGCCAGGTCTTCTCAAATGGCTCAAATGTTGCCTAGATAATCGACAACAAAGAGTAAGATTTAAAGGAAAGAAATCAAATCCTATTCAAGTCTCCTCAGGTGTAGCCCAAGGATCCCATCTAGGCCCTCTGTTGTTTATTCTTTTCGTAAACGATATTTCATTCATTATTAACTACTTATGATTGACGACAACAAATAAACAATAAATAATAAACAAGAAATTGAAATGGAGCTATCGTGATTAAAACACTAACCCCCCTTTTATAGAAAGTCAAACATGTGACCCTCACTGAGCGGATCCTCCTCATCGACCTTCTTCTACTTTCTTTGCGTTTCAAGCTTAGTGCATTCAAAATTAGCTTATTGCTTTTGCAATTAGCTTATTGCTTGCTCTCAACTAAGTGCTCTAAATGCAGTTCCACAGTTATTAAATGACAGCATTCGATGCCAGTTACCATTTTTGCATTAGCACAATTGTGTGGCAAGTACAATTATACCCTATGCCCAGGGAGTCGAGAAATTTTCTTTAGCGAAAAGTTCCTGGATCAGACCAGGAAACGAACCCAGCCACCTCCAGCGTGGTGTTACTTTGCAGCTGCGCCTTTACCGAGTGAGCTTAGGAAGAACCCGCATCGACCTCCCAACAATTTTTTTTTTTTGTCTTAGTTAGTCTTAAGTAACACTTTTCTGCTACTTACTCAATTTCACCGCCTCGAATCACAAGAAACTCAAAAACAACAAATAAGAGCGTGGCTTGGTTGATTTTTCGTTATCAAACTTTGTTATATAATGGAACACAAGTAGGAAAGAAAAAACCAAAAACAAATGTATATATTATCATTTCGAACAGTCAGAAGATTTACCCTGATCAAAACATTCATCGATTTCGAAGATGTTGCAATTACATTCAGTTATTATACCATGAGTAAACCAGGTATTTTGGTTATTCATTCCATAAAATAAATGGATAAACAATAACATAAGTTGCCACGAAAATGAAAAGTGTACTTTTAGGTGTTTCCCATTGATTGAAAGTAAGAAGTCTAAGAGTGAAATGCGGCATAACCCGCTAGTATCACACCTGATGTTAGTGCCTTTATATAAACGTCATACGACGTGGTAGTGAAAAAACTGACTTCACTAATGGTCAAATTCTTGGTTTCACATGCATGTTTATAGCATGAGATAAGCCCCCCTACCCTCGACAAGGTGAAAAAATTGAACCCACGAGAGGGGACACGGCCAGCCTTGGTGAAAACACCAAACCGTTCTGCACGAGAGCCAAACTTGACTGCAAACACACCACCATGTGGCAATAATATACCACTTTAGTTTCGTGCTTATAGATGAACCCGCAACGCAAAGGACGCGACACGAGTGTACACGCTCGTGTTTTGCTTTAGACACTGTGACTTGATTTTTCGGAAAACACCCGAGCCGAGTGGTTACGATCACAAGAAAGCTCTCAACATACACCCAGTATGACACTGGTTACCACGGATAGAGCATTGCTCGTCGGATGATTCTAAAAATTTGATAATTTGACTTATAGGTTTGTTGTTTTGGCCGTACGATGACGGACGCATAAGTTGATTGAGTTTAACAAGCACGGCATAAGTAGAAATAAAATAAATTAACCACGCGTGTATTCCGCAATCGGACACAATCGGCAACACTCGGCTGTGGTGTTTGGCGAATCATCATACACGGTGTCTGAAGCCAAAACACGAGTTCATTTCATAAAATCCAAACCCAACATTTAAAGGGCGGAACGAAAATTCATGTTTTCAAAATAGGAAATCTTGATTGAAAATTCGTAATTTTGTGAATGAAATCCCGGTTTATTTCATTAATCTTACGTGTTATGAAAAATTTGTGTTCACGAATGGATTCAGGGAGGTCCATTCCATAAAATCCAAGTCCAACTTGCAAAGGGCAGAGCCAATATTCTGGTTGTTGATGAGGTAGATCATATTACTACGGAAATACGTGTTTTTTGTGAATTTTAATCACATATTTCTCAAAACTGGACGTGTTACAGCATTTCTGAGCCCATATTTGAATTCAGCGTGGCGAAATCTATAAAATTCAACATATATACTTGAAGGGAGTGAAACACTGCCGACTAGTGTAATCCATAAAAGGTTTGAAAAATGAACCATAAACTTCTTAATATGGTCCATAGCAAATCAATTTTGTGCACTTAAAATAACATGTATGATCCATAAATTATGCCGGAAATATTCCAATTTTGCGTTTACATTATTTATTTATTTCAACTACGCTACTACTCAGATTTATTAACATGTTCGTTCCTTTAGCTATGCGGCTTAAATATTGCTGTGAAAGAATGATCACTTTGGAGAAGATTTTCAATTTTCAGAAAGCTAACTTACTCTTGCACTCTTACGCTCTTTTACGACCGCAACTGCGACACATGTTTCCCAATAAATTTGGTTAAGAGAACTCCTGCACGTTAAGAACTACGGCAGCCCTAAGTTTGCACTTTTAAAACTGAAGAAATAATCCATGAAAAATTGAAAATCGTTCTATAAAAACGTATTCTTGACCCATGCGACTCTGGTAAAAATCCACAAAAAAAGACTGTTGAAAATCCACAAAAAAAAAAAAACATAGAATAGGTCCCTTACAGTCATCAATTTGATCCACACTTTTAACAAAATTTAGCAATAAAATGTCAAAAATATGATCCATAAATTATTGTAAATATTCCATAAATAAATTGCCGGTGATCTCTAAAAGTTTGTATAACAAATCATAATCTAAAAAAATTACTCATAACAAACCAACTTTGTGCACTTAACATTATTTGATCTCCCCGCAATTGCGTTTGTCAAAAAATTTAGTAAAGAGCTCTCCTGCACATAAAGAACTACAGGTCATATTTATGACTTGATTAAACTGTTGTTTCATAAAATTTTATTTAAAATATGCCGGGCAGACGCTTGCTTTCCAACTCGCTTTCGCTCGTCGGACCTAACTACAAAAACCCGAATTAATCCACCGATGGTGAGACTGAACCAGCCATGTCCAAACACTACACTGCACGCCGAGCTATTTTTTACCACGCTAGTGCGTGTATTGAATTCACCACTTTGACTTCTTGCTTCCAGACTTACACGCCACGCGGTTGGTACAACACCAATGCCGGTGCTCGTGTTTTGGCTTCAGACACCATACACGGATTCGGCAAACACCACAGCCGAGTGTTTCCGATTGTGTCCGATTGCGAAATACACGCGTGGTTAATTTATTTTATTTCTACTTATGCCGTGCTTGTTAAACTCAATCAACTTATGCGCCCGTCACTCAATGCTCTATTCGTGGTAACCAGTGTCATACTGGGTGTATTTTGAGAGCTTTCTTGTGATCGTAACCACTCGGCTCGAGTGTTTTCCCAAAAATCAAGACACGGTGTCTGAAGCAAAACACGAGCGTGTACACTCGTGTCGCGTCCATTGCGTTGCGTGTTCATCTATAAGCACGAAACTGAAGTGGTAAATTATAGCCACATGGTGGTGTGTTTGCAGTCAAGTTCGGCTCTCGTGCAGAACGGTTTAGTGTTTTCACCAAGGCTGGACTGAACCCTTCTTACACTTCACAAAAATTACGAACTCAAATGTGGCCAATATTGTACTAGATACATATTATCATCAGAAATTCCAGGAAGATCCAGGAATATTTGATATATCATACATTCAGTTTATAAAATGAACTATTTGTCAATCCTGAACGTATTATTCATCGATGTGATTAAAATATTGCCATTAATAGTCTTTAAAGACCTGTTTATGTTAGTTATACAAAAGACGAAATTACATAAATATTATTATTATTATAATTGGTTGGTAAATGACTGGACAATGCGTACCATTGGTACTTCGCGTACCTGCAGATATAAAATAGATCCTACTGCAATCCTTAGCCTCTTGTCCAGTAACTCATATCCCTACCTCCCCGTGGTGCCGACTGGGGTATGAGTAACCATAGGAAAGATCGGGTAACCAACTGAGTCGAATTGTATATGACACTCGGCCAACTGGGCCTCGGATAAAAAGTCGAGTTTTCAAGCGATCTTAATACCCTTTTTTTGGTGTAAGAAGGGTAACAACATCCTCCGTTTGCCTTATACCGGGCAGATTCTTGAATCAGTCGTTTGCCTGGAATCTAATGTACGCTATGTTACCACTTCGGATGTCGGAAACATCGACCGCTTTCTGCCACCTTAGTTCTTCAATCCTCAATACAGCTACGCAAAAACTCCGCAATCCTTCTTTAACGGCAATATTTTATCCGGATACCTGAAAGAAAGGACATGTCACCAAATCTGAGTAGCAACGCAGTTAGGGATCAATTTTACAATCTTTTTGGTTCAAAATTAGCAAAAATAGGACCCCTCCCTAGAAAAATGCTGGCATAATTTACGAATCCTACCATATGGTTTAGCGAACAAAGATGATTTACTATGTATCATTTTTATAAGCTTATGGTTAATTATTCATCATTTTATGGATCATTGGCAACTTATTTATGGAAAATTTCAAATACTTTATGGAACTTGCGAGTATATTTAATTGCACAAAGTTTACATTCTATGGATCAATCATACGTGTTAAAGGAAAGGTATTGAACCTTTTATGGATCATTTGCAATATGTTTATGAGTAATCCGTTCACTTTTAACGATCATGCCTTAGATATAAAAAGGTGCATTTTTAACATTTTATTGCTAAATTTTATATAAACCATGGATCAGATTGATGAATTTTATGGATCAATTCAACTTTTTAATGGATATTCACCAGAGTCTCATGGGTTAAGAATGTGTTTTTCACAGAACTATTTTCAATTTTTTATGGATCGTTTATTACTTTTTATATGCAAAAGTACGTTTGCCGAATAGATTCAAGGCCTTATCTCGAACTGAACTGTTTGGATTCCTATTGAAAGCTTTCACTACCCACTCGTGATCATTAACACTTGACGGAGATCAATTTTGGCCACAATTTCTTCCGATCGATGGTCAAACGATTTAAAACTCGAATTACCGTATATTGTAGCATTCCTAGCTACCTGCTGAGAAAAATCCGGATTTTCGAGGTGCGTGCTTTTTTTTTGCACCGCTGCTGCTTTTTCAAATTTATCTTCGCAACGATTGCATAGCTACTAATGTAATTAAAACAGTCCAAACAATATCCATTTACTTAATTTCAGTTTAAACTTCAATAGAAAATACCCAATGGGTAAAAAGATACAGTCATATGACAATTTGACACCCTTTAGAGCCTATTTTCTCCTTCTCCAAATATATTTGACAGACCCCCGTTCCTTTCGATTTAAAAATATGATCGAGATTTTAGTTTTAACTCTTTGAAGAAAGAAAGGAAAATGTGGATTATCACAAAACATGGCGTAGTCGTTTTTCTAACGGTTTCTAACGGATTCAAAATATTTAAATCAGCAAAGAACGTTCGTTTGAAATCATTTACTGCTACAAAAAAAAATGCCTGTATCATATTACTATAGAGCAAAAGTTGCTCCTCGCCATGTTGAACATCCAAATGCATGAAATTAAGAACCTTAGTCTTCCATATTTATTCCATTTCTATCATAAGAAGTCTGTATTATGTTGCCTCACTCGAGACAGCCGGAATTATTCCACGCGCAAATACCTCATTCCTTTGTTTGTTCACTCATTACGCACTCACAATTCGCAAAACAGCTAAAAACGATGGAGCCTACGTTTGGCAGAGCCGTGCAACTACGTGACCATCCTTTGCACCCACGTTCGGATTCATTATCCTGGCCATGGCAGTCAGAATCGGCAGAGGTATTTCGAAGATGCCAGGAGAGAGAACATAATCAAATTTTGTGCTCTAGCCTTTGGCATCCTGTGTAAGCAGACTTCTGAGAAAAATTATTGCAGACTGCTGAGTTCTGATAAGCATTCCGCGAAGGCCGACATTATTTGCTTAATGAAATTCGACCCACAGAAACAAAATGTTGGAAGACTACAGCCGGACACTGTTGGGTGAATGACCTCATAAATTAGTGCATATCCAGTCTCAATTGCCATTAAAAGAACCGAATGTAGGAGGTCGCATTTTTTACAGTCATTGAATTGGCAAAGAAAAACAATGCTGAGGGCAAGTGGGTTCGATTCAGGGAATTTTATGAAACATTTTCGTCTGGCTTCCCTACCCGAGCAGGAACGAATAACTTGATAACTGACCATGGAATTTAAGAGCTTAGATTAAGAGGTAAAATACCTGCGGATAATGCCATAACATTGTTCCCACAATGCTATGCGAATACCAAATTGAGGTAAGACAATACCAAAATAGTACCTCTTAGGTATTCCCAGGTATCCGAAATAACAAATTTTGTTATTCGAGAGATATTTTGCTTGCAATTCTTAGGTATTTTGTTCAGGTATTTTACCTCTTAACCTGAGCTCTTTAATACCAAGGCCAGTTATCAAGATCATAATTAGGTATTCATATGTTGTTGTCTCCTGCTGGGGTACCCGAGCAGAACACAAAAGCATGTGAATACCTAATTTTGATCTTGATAACTGGCCTTGGTATTAAAGAGCTCAGGTTAAGAGGTAAAATACCTAAGCAAAATACCTAAGAATTGCAAGCAAAATGTCTCTAGAATAACTAAACTTGATATTCCGGATACCTGGGTAAGAACCTGGTCACCTTAGAGGTATTATTTTGGTATTGTCTTACCTCAATTCGGTATTCGCATGACATTGTGGGAACAATTTGATGGTATTATCCTCAGGTATTTTACCTCTTAATCTGAGCTCATAAATACCAAGGCCAGTTATCAAGTTATTCGCTTCTGCTCGGGTAGGCATGGAACCGCACAATAATACTACAGTCGGGTACCGATCCTTTCGGTTAATTGAGACCGAAAAAATCGAAACCGTAAAGATCGATACCCGCAGCATATGGGATTTTTACTAATTGGGGGAAATGAGGTCTATCTCAGTTGTTTCTAATGATAAATACCTACAGTTACAAATCTGTGTCATTGGATTCCAGTTTAATTGGGAATTGCTCCGCTAGAGGCGGCTTACATTCGAGTTACTAAATATGAGTGCTGTGACGCGTTGTGGTAAGACTCGGCTCTTCCGGATGGTAGTCACATGTGTTCGGAATTGCCTCGCAACGTGGCAGCGGAGTGCCAAAGATGTTTCAGTAAGATTAAGCTGTATCTCGAGGGCCTTACGAACAATGATGTTACTTGCGACCAAGTCCATCCGGATGATGATCACGGACGCCCCGAAAACACGCACGGCATGGTGTAAAAAAAGAGTCTACGAAAAACGGACACACTATGGCAGTGGTTCCCAACCTTTTTGGGCTTGCGACCCCCTTTTTGAATCAGTCATGGCCCCACGACCCCCTTTGAAAACTAATTTGATTATGTTGCGATAAAAAAATAAAGTAATACATCAATTAACTATCTTTTTGGTTTATTACGACATTTTATGTTATAACCAGGGAAAAACACTCTCAGTGTGATTGCTGCGCCTGGATTTGGGACACTAGATTTGAAATTCGGGGCTGTGTTTGAGACAACACCAATCGCATGTCATCTTCAACGTCTAGTACAATTCACTTTTTCCACTTGCTGTTACGTTGCGACCGGACTGAAAAATATTACCAATCGACTCCGAACGACCGTAACTTTATACTTTCAATCTTTTTAACCAAATTTTCGCCGTTTTTCAGCGTAATGTCGTTGCCACCAAGAACCGTGATCCTAGACGTCAGCTTTTTTCGACCCCTCCTCATCAATTCACGCACGACAGAGGGGAAAAGCACTATTTTCGGATATGGAAGTTCCTCTGAAAATCGATCGGAAATGCATAGATTTGTTCAACACCAGTGAGCAAAACCCGTTGGGGACTTTGGTACAATTTTTAAGTGAATTTCGATCGAAAACGCGATTATTTTTTCTCAAAATTTTAACTATGACGGGAAAAAAATCGTCTTCTTCGCTCAAAAGCACAGCCTACTTCGTCTTGTTCAATTTTCTTCAAAAAGAGCAACGCAAAACGGTCGCTAAGGAAATGCTCACAATGAGTGATACGGACATTGAGCGCATCATAACTGGTCACGAGACTTGGGTTTACGAGTACGACGTCGAAACAGCCCAGCAATCATCGGAATAGCGCTTCCAAAATGAGCCGAAATCCAAAAAACCGCGTCAAAGTTGATCGAAAATCAAGGTTATGCTAACTGTTTTCTTCGATAGCCAAGGTGTGGTGCCCTCGGAATTCCTTCCGGAAGGTCAATCGGTCAATGCAAAATATTATTTGGGCGTTATGAAGCGTTTGCGTGAGAATATTCGTCTCAAAAGGAAAGAATTGTGGGACAACAAGTCGTGGTTTTTGCATCACGATACCCAAGTAACAATTTCAGTTCTATTCCAGCCGTATAGCACTCCTCCCGGCTTTGTTGATGACACTACATTCAAAACTGTTTTGTCCATCAACACCTCCTCTATGCATCTTTAAAACCGAAATTTGTACAAAATGGCCCACTCTATAGACGGTTGTGAAAACAAGTTAATAAAACCTTTATAAGAATATAAAGATTTGGAAAATGTTCTAGTGAAAGATGTTATGACCACTTGAGAACCTTCATAAAACCTATTGGCCGCCATCAAAACCAGCATAGGGCTGAATGGCCACAGCTGTCAAACTGCACGGCGATATCGTGGTTGGTTTTTGTTGTTTTGCTTTGTTACTCTTCTGATTCATTCAACAGCAAATAATGGCTCAGAAAAAAGTTCTTCTGTTGCGGGAAATTATGATTGATAGCAAAATACATAAAACAAATTGAGTTTTTTTTATAGCGTATCATGCTCCAAATCATATGCGCATTTAATTTTATGGTGAATATTGGCACGATAAAAGCTGAAAATTAATGCGCCTTGGAAATTATGCGAGTTTACAACAACAAAAACAAAATTGAAAGAATTATATTCCGTAAATTAATCATGAAACTCCTGAAAATTGATGGAATTCAATAAGGTTAAATAAACGAATACCGAAATTTTTGTCTCAGATCTACAGTTCAATTGTATTACATTTAAAATTTGGTGTATTTATTTTTCCACATTTCAATTATTTCATATATTTCAATATGGCGATTGCAAGAAATCACAGTTTTGCCAAAAAGCCAATTTATCTTAGCAATGGCTACTATAAAACTATCTGGTCACTTGGTAGCTTTCCTCAATGCCAGTTAGCCGTTTAATGCATTTAATGGAGACAAAATGGTTTTAAAATGTTTTTTCAACTGACCATAATAAGATAATATGAATGAGTCCTAAAACGGAATTTCAAAACAGCATTTTATGAGTTAATAAAGTCAAAATAAAACCTTTGATAGGAGTAAAAGGAATTTTAGAAGTCAAGGTTTTAAGATCGTTGTAAAGAAGCTGTGTAGGTTCTTATAAACGTGACTAAAATTTGAAACCTATTGGCATCTCTTGCTGCCATAATAAAGCCGAATTGATTTCAAGTGGTTTTCATAAAACTTTAATAAAACTTAATAAAGCTGGATGGTTTTGGCAATGTTACTTGGGTAATGCACCAGCTCACACATCACGTTCGCGATTATCTGATCAAAAATAACGTTAACATCGTTCCTCAAGCGCTGTATTCGCCTGATATGGGACAATGTGACTTTTTCCTCTTCCCCAAACTCAAATGGCCTCTACGTGGTAAACGTTTTCAGACTATTGAAGTCATAAAAGAGCATAAGAAGAGGGAGCTTAGGGCTATAAGGAATGAAAAACACGTTGGCATATGTGTATTGCTCCGATGGTGATTATTTTGAAGGAGACAAACTAAATATTGAAGAATAATTAACCGTTTTTGTTTAATTTAACCAGTCTCGTTCATATTTGAGCAGAAGGTATGAACACTTTCTCTTCATATCTTTCATTTTTAGCAAACATTACTGTCCACTATTGGGGCCTCAAGGTGATGAACGGACATCTCCTTCTACATCATAAGGATATATTGTTTGAGCTCAAGGGTAACTTTTGAGAAGGGCTTATGAGTTTTTGAAACAACAGTTTAAGGAAATCAGTAATTCGGAAATGGTTCGTTTTACAGAAAAGTGTCTGGCAAAAAATGGTAGGGAATCAAAATGTCAAAAAAATATTCACTGAAAAAAAATATGAAAAAATCATAATTAAAACTAAAAATTTAAATTCCAAGAGTACATCATTTTTATTTTTTTTTAAATTAAGAAGGTTCAATTTGGATAAAAAGCCCATTGGTTTAAAGGTAGCGATAACATGGAAAATTTACCTACCTTTATATGCCCTCTAGGGTGCCAATGGCATGTATGGGAAAAAATTGACCATCGAATTTCAAAAACGGGTACTGCTCAAAAGTTTTGTCTCCTCAAAAAAAGTCCCCATGCAAAATTTGAGCTCAATCGGACTTCGTTGAGTGTTGGACCAAAGCGGTCAAAGTTTGACATTTTTGAAACACGAAAAATTTCCCAAGGGGGGGGTACGTGAAAATTCCGAAATCGATTTTTTGTTTTTTGATGCCAAATGTCTTAGAAATGCATGAAACGTCGGGATCTGGTGTTATCTCGAAAAAAATTTTTTTGAAAAAAATTGACTTTTTGGGACTTAGAAATTTTTGAGGTGGAGGAGTGAAATGAATTTGATATGGAGGATTTGAATTCAATTGCTGAGATATCCATGGCAATAGTACTGAAACATGTCTTATATCATCGTTGGCAACTGCTAGCATATTATATGTGATATTTCATTAGGGTGGTTCACTTGTTTTGCATTAGGGTGGTCCATTTTATAGAAAAATAAAAAAATAAGATAATAGTATCAAAACATCTCTTAGGTATATAATCGTAAGCCATTATCAATATTAAATATATGATATTTCATTAGGGTGGCTCAGTTATTTTCCATTAGGGTCGTTAAGAACAATAAAAAATATTTCCAGCAAATTTAAACGCTATTCGCATTACATGGGCCCGGCGCGGCGCGAGGCCCGCCCGGGTAATATTTTGAAATGATTGCTTGGGTTTTGTATGTGAGCATTCTCACTATGCTGGCACGGCACGCCCAGCACGGCACATCAGCGTAGTGAGAACAGTCACATACAAAATCCAAGCAATCATTTCAAAATATTACCCCGGCGGGTCTCGCCCCGCGTCGGGCCCGTTGTAATGCGAATAGCGCTTTAACCAGTCAATATTTTTCGTATAGGTTAAAACCATTAAGCTTTCTCACGTCTATCATCTTTCTCTTCCAAGCAGGTAGAAAGAATAGATTGTTTACATACGAAAAAAAAAACAAAAAACGTATGAAAACAATCCTATTCTTTCTACGTGCTTGAAAGAGAAAGATGATAGACGTCAGAAAGCTTAATGATTTCTCACAAAACTTTTCAATATTACCTATCTTACAATGAGAAATTCGCTTCTTTCGTTCTTTTTCATTAATTAGTGCATCAATATAATAATTTCAACCGATTTCTATCCACAGACTGTAAGATTAGCGTACGGACTACCAAAGAGAATTATTTACTAGAGACGCTCTCTTTGTGGCCTTTTGGAAACTTTTGCGAGACTTACATTCGGAATGCGACGCTTCTTTATGGTGAAACAGATCGGTGCCCTCGTCTAATACTAATCTTAGAGATTAAGCATTGTGCATCAGTGAGTTTCTTATTTCTGTTTTGCACCGTCGTTGCAAGCTAAGATTAAAAATTTCAGAGTTATCTATCCTACATTTACCGAATATTGTAGAGTGGGAAGTCTTCGACTGCAACCTAATTTTGACCACACATTTGGTATAACAATTTTGACCGAGTAAACGTTTATTCAGCTGTTTATATGAGAAAGAAGAGTTTAGTCAGCTAAAATTGTTTGTTGGACCCCTAAGATGGGGAACTATCTCATTAATACGGTATTTGCAGATATAACTAACCTTTTCAATGGTTGTGACAAAAGACACGTAACGAAAGGGAGGGAACGGTATTGTGATATTTCCAAAATTCATGTTGCTAGGTTTTTGGTACATTGCATCGCATATATTTTCTTAAATTACATCTGATTTTTTTGAACTTTTATACATTGTTCGATGTTCTTCAACTAAGTGCAAAATAAACTGTTTCTGATCTTCATCCGTTGACAATTTCGAATTATATGTTTTGATTAATGCAATACCTCGTTCTGCATTGTCATTTACTACTTCCAAGCTTTTAATTCGTTTAATGGCATTTTCATATTCTTGTTTGCTATTCCACTGCGTAATATCAGTTTCCAACAATGATTCCGGAATCTCTAGAGCACATAACAAGTTTTTAGTATGCTGACTGCCTTGAACAAATGAGTGCAGCTGTAGTGTTGAAACGTCGTTTGATTCGACTATGGATTTAGCACACACATTTGTTTTGTTAGCTGAAAATAAAAATATTGTTAGAAATATAATGTTCTGCGTGCATCGAATTGAACAAAATAATTACCTGATGTATGTAAGGCTTCAATATATTTTTTTTTATCTGCGATATCCAACGTTTCATCAAATAAACACAATCCGATGAGATTGCTATCCAAATACTGCAGATGTTTCAAGAACCCTTTATATACTGCTTTGGCAACTTCTTCGTCAACAGCTTCGTAGATTTTAAGCGATTTTATCAAATTAAGGTCATTGTTTGCAGACATTGCAGCACACGTAGACAGAAACCAGTTTTTCAAATATACTTTTACAATGAATACATTAAATCGTGCTAACTGTTGTTGAGTTGCCTTAGGTAACGCAAAAGTGTGTCGGTAAAGGAACATTTTTAGTGAATAAATAATTTTTGCCATCCATCTTGCATTATGGAAAGCACCAGGAGCTCTAATTTTAAAATGTTCTTTAATTTTTCCACCCAAAAATATAAGCGTAAGCTGAATAACTTCGCGATAATCTTCGCGGCGATGTTGTTCTTTTAATTGTCGCTCAAAAAATTCAAGAGATCCACCCTCTCGTTGGCTGTTATTGATGATTTAACGAATACATCATTAACACCAGAATGGTATGAGCTCTTTTCTAAACGGTGCCATTCCGTCTGAAACCGCTTAAAAATCTCAACATTTGGAGATTGTGCAGTTTCAAATTGTAGTGCCTTGAATGCCTTGCCAACTAACAGCTCGTGTATGTGATGTCTACAGGGAAGTCCAATCAGCTGTCTTTTAAACATTTTGTCAAGATGTTGACACGCTCCTTTCTTTCGACCAGTGTTTGACGCAGTGGTATCAAATGATGTAAACATAACCCTAAAACACGGAATAACGGTATAATTTAAAAATTATCAATAATAATATTGAAACTAATAGAAATTACCTGTCTTCAAGATCCCAATCGACAACTGCATTGTACACCACTTCTGCTTGTTCTATTCCTGTTGAATTTTGGATGGGAGGAACAGCTAACAGCTTACGGATGCCTTCACCAGATACAACTATAGCCAATCGTTCAGTTTTGGGGGTGGCTTTAGACGACAATATACTAGGAAGCAGTTTTGAATCCCAATGAACTGTTAAGTTAACCTGTGGCTTAAATGTTGCTCTCAGCTCGTTCTGCTTTTGCACACGAATTTCTTTTCTTGAATTCCTAATGGACTCTTTGTTTAACACTAATGTTGAAACGTCGTGCCCCAATGATTTCGCTATAGATGATATTAGAAATACCGCATTTCGATCACTCACTTTGCAGCGGTCCAAAGCAGCAGCCACATCGACAGTAATGACATTTTTTAATGGTGATTTAGAAGTTGAAGACGATTTGGAAGGACCTAGAAGAAAATTTAAGAATCAATCGTTTGTTAACCACGAAAAACATTTTAAAACATATTTGAAATTAATTCAATTTACACTTACCCGGTATCTGAAAATCTTCGCCGATAGTACTGATAGAAGGAACGGACTCACTCTGGGTTTGAGATGAGGACTCGAAATCACTAGCAGTTAAATTTTTTCTTTCCTGTAGACTTGCTTCTTCCTGCTCACTTGTTCGTGGATTAGTCTCTGTTGTCGCCTCTGCTGTTTCTTCCTCCTCAAAATCACTACACGAGATAGTTGCCTTTGGAAAAGACTCACTTGTTGTTGGAAGAGTTAGTTCTCGTTGTTCTTGCAAATACCGATATGCTTTTCTTTCTACTTTATTCTTCGGTTTATACCTCTTCCCGATATCGAAAAGGTTCTGCAATGAATCAGAGAAATCCTTTCTCTTCTCAATTTCTCTCGCCGACATTCTTAGCTTGCGCTTCTGCAAGATTTTCCAAGTTTCGTAGTACCGCAAGATTTTATGTTGCACTGTCCTGTCGTCGAGCAAATGGTTCAAATGCTTTTTATTCCATGATACTTTCAAAGCTTGTATTGTTAATTGTGCACTTGGTTTAGTCTTTTGCTTCTCTGCTCGCAAATGAAATATGAATTTCCGGAAAACTTCGTTGTATGTAGGCAAGTTCGAAGATTCGGGGAACAAAGGTAGGTATTTTCCAACTAGCCGAATATCCTCCATTTTGAAAAACAAAAAACTGTTGACTAGACCGCGGTT
Source organism: Aedes koreicus (assembly GCA_024533555.2). NCBI lineage: Eukaryota > Metazoa > Arthropoda > Insecta > Diptera > Culicidae > Aedes > Aedes koreicus. The sequence continues at coordinate 1,048 of JAHHFK020005283.1, read as the reverse complement.
CCTCGTTCAAATATAAAAATACTGAATGAGTAAAACTAAAAATAACAATTCCTTATATACCAAATGTGTAGCCGTTTCATTACCTACTCAGTCTTTCAAAACTGCTCGCTTGGGACGTGTTCGTTGCCTACGGGTAGCTTATATTTTGTTTGGGTGGATAACACTTCAGAACAAAAAGCATTCGAAGCAGACGTTGTCACTACCGAAGCGCGTATACCACAGCAAGCGGCAGGTAACGTACTTTTGTTTTGATCCCCTATAACGTACCTACTTATGTTTCTCGGAAATGAAGCAGTCCAAGGCCAAGAACCTCTTTAGAAAAGATAAACAAAAAACTTTTGTTGCACTTCGTAGTCGCCTATCAAGCTATTGTAATAATTTGGGTACATCAAAAATCGTTTTTTTTCCTTATTTTTGTCCATATTTTGGTAACGGCACATTTTTGTTAACTATTAAAAAAAACATAATAAAAATATCTTAACGAAGTGTAGTATGCCAAAAAAGAATCATGGTTTCAAACTATACAAAAAATATTGACTGGTAAATTTGCTGGAAATATTTTGTTGCTTTTAATTTCCAACTCAAAGGACCACCCTAATGGAAAATAAATGAACCATCCTAATGAAATATCATATATTTAATATTGATAATGGCTTACGATTATATAAGAGATGTTTTGATACTATTATCTTATTTTTTTTTATTTTTCTATAAAATGGACCACCCTAATGAAATATCACATAATATGCTAGCAGTTGCCAACGATGATATAAGACATGTTTCAGTACTATTGCCATGGATATCTCAGCAATTGAATTCAAATCCTCCATATCAAATTCATTTCACTCCTCCACCTCAAAAAAATTTCTAAGTCCCAAAAAGTCAATTTTTTTCAAAAAATTTTTTTCGAGATAACACCAGATCTCGACGTTTCCATGCATTTCTAAGACATTTGGCATCAAAAACAAAAAATCGATTTCGGAATTTTCACGTACCCCCCCCCCCCTTGGGAAATTTTTCGTGTTTAAAAAAAGTCAAACTTTGACCG